>CM068369.1:554879363-555479363 GCA_034769895.1 Magicicada septendecula
CGCAGCATCTGTTAGTGAAGCAATTTTAACGAGCTGGAAAAACTAAAAATTGACAAAACACCTGAAAGAGTGATTGCTCAAAGCTACGATGGCACTTCTGTCATGAGTGGCCAGCACACAGGTGTGCAGGCAAGAGTCAAAGCTGAGTACAAAAATGCACATTTCGTACACTGCTACGCGCATCAACTATATTTGATCATTGAACGCTGCACAACACAAAATAAACAGATAAAAATATTTTTCAGTAATGTTGAAGCATTTTCATCCTTTTTTTTTACAATCGACTAAAAGAACAGCAGTACTTGACGACATTATGAAAAAACGAATACCAAAGAGCTCTGGCACTCGTTGGAACTTCAAGTCTAGAATTGTCAGCACATTATTAAGTATAAAAATGGAATAGAAGAATGCTTAAATAAAATATTAGACGACGACAGCAATGATTATACAACTGTAAACAAAGCAGTTGGTTTAAGCAACCTTCTTAAAGACAACGCTTTCATTTTCTGGGTAACATTTTTTAATAAAATAATGCCCCATTGTGAAACGAGCTTCAGAACAAGACAATCGACTGCATCAAGGCCTTAAAATATATAGGCGAATTTAAGTCTATAATCCAAAAAATAAGAAACTTGCCTGAGGTTGACCAGCCCAGTTCTAGCGAACTTGATGGAACTGAAAATGATTTATCTTGTTCAGGCCCCAGTAGAAAACGTGGCCGATTTGAAGATAGGAGACACATTGTGGCAAAGAAGTGTGTGATGTTATCATGACTGGAATTGAGAATCGCTTTAATATCTTAGATGATTTGTCGGTAGCTAAGTTATTTCAGCCAAGTTTGTTTCCTGAGTTCAAAAATAAATTTCCTGAAAATGAATTAGAAATTGCTGTATATTTATTCCAGTTGAATAAAATAGAACTGAAACAAGAGTTGGTAGTAATATACAGTAGAAGTGTATTTCTGAGGCAACAGGCTCATTACGGTTGCTTTTATTTATGATAATACTCTGAGAGATGTGCTCCCCGAATCAGTGAAATTACTTCAGATCATCTGCACAATCCCAATGACCACTGCAGAAAGTGAAAGATGTTTTTCTACTTTAAAGCGAATAAAGACTTTTACCAGGAGCACAATGAAAGAAGGTAGACTCAGTGCTCTCGCCATGTGTTCAATTGAAAAGAAATTATTATCTACCCCCAATTTCAATGAACGTATGATCAACCACTTCGCTGCACAGAAGGAGAGGAGGATGGACTTCTGCTACAAACAATATAACTAAAGTCGTAGATTAATTTATTTTTGATATTAAATGTGCCTAAGTATATTTAAAGTGGTAGAAGATTAATACCTTGTTACTTAATACAACTTCCTCCTGAATTCTGATGCTTGGTCTAATTTTAAAAATATAGCTTTCACATTTGCCCTGTGGTATATAGCTATGTACTTCTGTTCTATAAAATATTTTGAATTTCCACTCTTACTATTCACATATCTTAAAAATAAAATACTTACAGTAAAATCAAATGTTATAAGTAGACTAATTTTGACAATTTTATAAATTTATAAAAATACATACAAGAAAGTGAATGAGTGTGTGTATCTGTGTGTGCGCGTTCGCGTGCATGTGTTTTTATGACCTTATGAAAGAGCCCCTCCCATGTTCATAACGACGAGCCGCCACTGGTCGTCACCACACAAAATAACTGCCAAAATAACTGTAACATCAGTGGTTATAGGTTAGAACAAAGTCTCAAAAACATTAATCAACAATCAGCTTGTTGCTATGACAACAGAACCAGGTTTGCCAAATCACCGGAAGTTGCAAAAAAAAAAAAAAAAAAATAGCCCTCGTATAAATACACGTACACGTGTATATATATATATATATATAAATATACTGTTACGCCATTACAGAACGTTATACATGTTCTCGGCTATCCCAGCAGAGTCCAGCTGTAATGTTTGTGCGTGTACGAGACATTTAACACGCGAGGCAGTGTTACGTAAGACGGAACAATCTCGTGCATTCGATAGCGTTGTCCGAGATGCTTCTCAATTAGCCCAACGGTGCGTGTTTCTGCGAAGATCGCGCAGAATTGTCCTCTAGAATTTTCGATTGCTTGTTAAGGACGCATATTATGGAACCCTGTAGACTATAAATAGCCCGTACCTGCTGCTTAGTTTTCAGTTATTGTCGGGCGATTTACACAGTGCGGGTCGAAGTATTGTGGCGAAGTGTTATGTGTTTTATAATTGTGCGGGACAATTGTAATACAATTGTGTTTTATATTACTTGACATTTTTATTGCGTGTGAACAAGGGTTAAAAAAAAGATTCTAAGGCTTGTTTATGGCCCGTTTAAAGAAGATAATGAATGGAGAATAAGAAGTAACCAGGAGATAGATGAGCTATTGAAACAAGAGAACATTGTAAGATTCGTAAAGGCTCAACGAATACAATGGTTAGGTCATGATCAGCGTATGGCAAAGAAAATCCTGAGGACGCAAGTCTATAAAAGGAGAAAGAGGCGATGACTTAGGATAAGATTGTTGCTTAATGTGCTGGAGTTCTAAGAAAAATGAATGTGAGGAGTTACACTGAGCGGACAACGGATAGGAGGCATTGGAGATAGGAAGCGAGGGCTCACGTTTGGCTGTAGTGCTAAAGAAAAAGTTATTTTCTCTATGTTAGCAGTCTTCATCACAACTTTGTCAAATTTTGTTGCTTCCTTGCTATATACACTTTTTCCTTGAACGAGGCCTTTCGGTTTCGCAGCCATTATCAAGTTCTTCCTACAACGTTGTAGGAAGAACTTGATAATGGTTGTGAAACCGAAAGGCCTCGTTAGAGGAAAAAGTGTATATAGCAGGGAAGCAACAAAATTTGACAAAGTTCTAAAGAAGAAGAATGAACTCCGAACGCCCTGCCTTCCTATCAACCGCTTCCTGACACAATGAGTAGCCGACTCTAAGGATAAATCCTTTTAAAACACCCTTGTAACTCCTTCTTCAAAACCTCGCTCTGAAAATAGCGCTGACTAACCCTTCACCGAACCCTTGACATATTTTTCTATCTTTTGCGTCGCCAGCTGCTCGACTTCCCCGCTGCTGCACAACCGTTTGGCAGTTCTACAAACAAACAAACAAACCTCAGTTCTACCGCTTACCTCACGGCAATCCAACTACCCAACGCGCGCGCGCGCACACACACACACACACACACGTCTTCACTAACGCATTCGTTGTTTCTTCTTCTCGGTTTCCCCACTTGTTCATCGTCATGGCGTCTGTTAGCCCACCAAACTTACTTTGCCACTGGCTCCCCAAAACAGCCCGAGATTCGTCCTCAAACAGCACCAAAACAAAGGTGTTACTCTTAATACGCACTGCGCGTGCTGTCATAATTGTTCATCATCATCACCACTCCAAGGATTAGCCCCTACACCTGTTCCGTAAACCCATCTCCTCTCGGTCTACCGACATATCTCTTCCCAGTACGGTAATAACCCAAGGCAGCCACGAGCAGACGGATATCAGGCGTGCGATTCAAGTGTTCACACCATCTCCTTTTTTGGTCTTTAATCTTTTGGTGCAATGATATAATGTTTAAATCGCATCTAATATCCTCGTTCCTTTTTCGACCCAGGAGAGAACAACTTTGCGTCCCTCTTAGAAATTTCATTTCTGCTCCCTGAATCCTCTGTACGTCCCTTTTACTAAGAGTCCATGTGCCCCGTGTCACTAGCATACAGGAATGTCGGGACAGCCACAGTTTTGTAAAATTTCATTTGGGTATCCTTCCGTGTTTTATTTTTCAGGTGCCTATAAATTTAACATTCATGTTTCGTATGGTATCCAAGTCACTTTTTATGTAATAATAAGTGATTACCTGTATGCGGTCCGCCGTGTGACTTCTCAAACTTATTGCGTTACGCGTTTCAAGGCGTATGCCTCATCATCAGACGTTTAAAACCAAAAACACATATATCACACAAAACTGCGTTGTCAAAAAATAAATAAATAAAATTGCAGAAACAATATTTATTTTTTGACAACGCAGTTTTGTGTGATATATGTGTTTTTGGTTTTAAACGTCTGATGATGAGGCATACGCCTTGAAACGCGTAACGCAATAAGTTTGAGAAGTCACACGGCGGACCGCATACAGGTAATCACTTATTATAGCCTATAAATTGTTCCACAGGTGTGTTTAAATTTCGTTAGCTTATTATCGCAATCAATATCGGTTCCATACAGTGAGTGTCATACGCAGAAATCAATCGGGGGGGGGGGGGGGGCTTGAACCTTAGCAGTCCATTATATTACCCTACTCTTCTACAACTTATAGTATAATAGTAAATTATTATAAATAAATCACCTTATATCCGTCGTGTGACTTCGTTACGTCGATTAAAATTACGCGTTTCGGAACATCTGTTCCATCATCAGATAAAATCGCTCTATTGAGGTCGTTAAACGTTAAAAACACATGTTACACATAATTGTCCACTATGTAATTCACTTGCTTCCTAAATGGTACGCACCACGACGAAGCCGATCGGACACTGAACTATTATCTGAGTGATTACGCCTAAGCAGGTTCAAAGCTGTATCGTATAGCGGGTTGGATTTAAAATTTAAGTGGTCATTCAATATGAAGTCTCGGCTGTTTATGTTATTATATGCTTTGTATATTTCGAACTCCTCTATTGCGTCCATGTAACGGCCTTTGTTGCACACATGTAGGGGTATTAAATTAGATTTAAAATCAGTATAATTATGATTGTGTAAGATTAAGTGGCGGGCAAAGTTGGACTTGATATTATTTAACAAAGTGAGATTATTTAGGTGGCGTTTTTGTGTGTGTTCTTTAAATCGTTTGAGGAAACCTCTCCCCGTTTGACCAATGTAAAAACTGTTGCAGTCGTTACATGATAATTTATATATGCCGGATTTCTTTTCTAAAGGTATGGGTTTTCTATGATGTAGTATTTTTAATAGACTATTGTTTGTTTTGAAGGTAGCAGTAATATTCAATTTATTAAATGTGGAGGTTAGAATCTTTGGCATTATATTTGTGTATGCGGTAGAAATAAATGTTATTTTTGTATCCTTATCTATTGGGGGCTTTGATTTTCGAATTTTATGTTTCTTGATGAGATTATCAATCAACGTGTTTTGGTAACCATTAGCTGAAGCTATATGTTTAATGGTATTCACCTCCTCACGTTAATCATCATCACTGAGAGGTACTGCCAACAATCTGCGGATAAAGTAATTATAAGCTGCCAACTTTTGCGAAAAAAAACACGTTGATATACTGCAGATATTTTTGTTGACATAGCTTCTTCCACAGTCAAGACAAATTTTTCTACTTCAGCTATTTTATTTGACATGGATTCTTCTACGTCAGATATTCTGGTAATCTGATTATTGAGCTCCCCTCGTAATTCACCTACGTCACCACGGAGGAGACCCAATTCTGCGGTAGTATGGTCTTGCATCTGCTTTTGCTCATGAATTAACGCTTTGATGCCTCTGCCTCCTGCTTACGTCTTTCCTCTGCTTCCAGCAGGACGATTTTCTGTCTCTCTTCCGCTTTCTCTCCATCCTGTCGTCGTCGTTCCTCTGTCTGCAACAACAGCGCCTGGAAATTTTCCATCATCTGACTGGCATCCATTGTTTTCCGATTAATTACGAATTACACTCGTCTTGTACAAAATGTCCACTGTTTCCACTGTTAACCGTTCTATCCCACTTCTGACACCACTGTTACGACGGTCTACTTGATCGTCGTAGGTGCACTGGAAAACAAAATAAGTACAAGACACCAATTAAGTCACTATCACCAGCTTTAATTTTTACAGTTAAACAGTTCGTAATTAACAACACAGTCTCCTACAACAAATCAAATAAAAATTGTTCACACGCAATAAAATGTCACTACTATTAAACACAATTGTATTACAATATACCGTCCTCCGATTATAAAACACAACACTTAACTAATAACCACTTGAACGCGCACAGTAATTTCGCCCGACAATAACTCTCGAACCGCACTGAAAATATATCGCTGTTCTACTGAACTGAACGTCGTTGAGTACTGGTATTTGTACCGCCCAAAATTACTAGATTATTCCATAACGCGCGATAGCGCCAGTATTGTTACGACGTAATTACTTGCGGCCTTGACACAGTCCGTGCGCCCGAGCGAAGTCCGGCACAGTCTAGAAAATGCGTCAACAAGCACGTACGCCATACGGATAACTCTGGAACATTCGATAAACACGTAGATTGTTCTGTGGTGTGACAATACGTTTTGTTAGTTCCTCAGCTGCGTACGCTAATACAGTAGTAACCTTTTTTTAAATATATGTGCACAAATAAGTTTATTACACAGCATTTGCGTGTGTTTGAAATATGTAATATAGGTCAGTCAATCAATTAAGAATCGATCAATTACAAATCAGTTCAGACAATACGTATCTTATACATAATGTTTCAGTAGGGCTTATTTTTATTGAGTTATTTCTTTAATGGGATTAATTTCAGTATGTTATTTCACGTTTTTCACCCGTCTTAAAAACTGTAATATTGATTAGTTTTAACTTAATTTTTCTTTTGTATGAATACGACTCCACCAGACCCCCCCCCCCCGAATTCTAGATACGCCACTGTAAAGGATGAGGTAGGAAATGAAAGAAAAGTAGAAACTCGGTACTGTAGCAACAATGGTAGGTATACTACTGAGAAGATCGAAGAAGAAAATGGAAGTACAATAGAAACTCGCTACTGTAGCAAAAATGGTAGGTACGCTACTGAGAAGAACGAAAAAGAAAATGGAAGTACAGTAGAAACTCGCTACTGTAGCAACAATGGTAGGTACACTACTGAGAAGAGCGAAGAAGAAAATGGAAGTACAGTAGAAACTCGCTACTGTAGCAACAATAGTAGGTACGCTACTGAGAAGAACGAAGAAGAAAATGGAAGTAGACCCTACAGTAGACACTCGCTAATTCGTCACATTCGGGGAGGAGGAGGGGTGACGAATTACCGAATTAGAAAAAAATATGCCCAAAAGCGTGAATAAGTATTGTTTAATTACAGTACAATGTAGCATAAACTTAGCGCTGTATACGTAATTACAAAGTTAGGGGAATATAAATATAGCCTACAGTATATCAGCATGCTTTTGGTGAAAACGCTGAGAAAGATAATAATCAAACTACGAATCGTACATAGTTGTTAATATTTTAAAAATAAAGAATTAATTTGATTAAATTATCTTTTATTTAAACAACACGAAAGTAATGGAATACCGCCCAGCGTTGGTTATCTGTGAATTTCTGAAAACGAAAAATTATTTTGTTTACGTATCCGTGGGTACGTAACATTTTATTGAATTTTTTTTAATTTTCGGTCGTATAAATTTATAACATCAATACAAAATATCGGTATGGAGAACCATACATGACTTCCATATTCTAAGATTTATATTTAAAATCATTTTCGAAATGAAATATTACCATAGAAACTACTTCTTTCTACTTACTGCTTCAGCCTTAACCACAGTACTTTGGTCACTAACGTATACCACCTCACGTTATCGCACTCGATTTTCACTGATGATGGAAGTCGATGGCATTGCCGAAACGTCTGGTTTTGTAGAAAACATTGAACTACGGCCAAATATCCCGGGAAGGAATTTTAACAAAAACTACTTCTTTGTTGCCGATAACGTTGTACACATATATATAAAAAATATGCATAAAATTAATGGCTTGTATAAGTTAATGATTGATCTCCATTAAGTAGTGCTCAAGTTTCCAAAGTTTTAATATTATGATGTCCGTAATTAAAACATCAGAGCAGGTTTAGTGTGTATGAGGGTACACCGTGGACAAAAATTTTCAACATTTCCTATTGAGCGTTGCTTAGAGTAAAGCTCCGAATCTACAGTGTACGTTTCACAGAACAAACACGCGGATAAGAAGGAGCGCTGCGAAGTCACTCATGGACCCTCAGCATCTTGCAGAGGGTTCACTCCCTAAAGACGAAAAGTCTGTCTATGAATCGTTCCTCTGTAAACACGTGCAGTTACACTCTGCCCAGCGATCCACAGGAAGCAAATCGCTATCCACGCTGGACTCTTTTTCAGCTTGCACGCGTTACGTTGGTATGGGTTTCGGCACTTTCCATTTAAAAAGCGTGCAAATGTAAGAAAATAAACATGAATGAGGCCAGAAATAACGTGAATTTTGTGTGTGTGTGTGTGTGTGTGTGTGTGTGTGTGTCTTCCCTGCCTTTTTATTGCGGTAGTCATAATAATAAAATGGAAACGTAAACATTACATAACTGAGATATGGTTGCCTGCCACGAACGATATATTTTCTCTCATACATGATTTACATTAAAATGAAAAAATTATAATTTTATTGCCTGGCAACAAAATTATTTTATTTTTAACAATTACCATTGTTTGAAAAAGTTTAAATGAATTTTCAAGTACTTTACTCTTGTTAAAATGTAAAAGGTTGCAGGTAAACTACTCCTTCCCCTTAACCGATCTTCACCAAAATCAAAAGGTCTTGAGGTCTCTACAATTCAGTGACGTATGCAAAAAATTATTTGATTCTGTTTGAATATGCGGCAGTTGTCGTTCGTCATAGAAAAAATTACCCTTGTTAAAACGTAAAACGTTGCTGGTAAACTACCCCTTTCCCTTAACCGATCTTCACCAAAAACAATAGGTCTTGAAAACTCCATAATTCAGGGCTGTATGCGAAACATTATTTGATTCTGTTTGAATTTGCGGCTGTTATCGTTTGCCAAAAAAAAATTACCCTTGCTAAAAAAAACCGTTGCAGGTAAACTACCCCTTTCCCTCAACCGATCTTCACCAAAAACAATAGGTCGTGAGTACTCTACAAATCAGTCTGTATGCAAAAAATTATTTGATTCTGTTTGAATTTGCGGCTGTTATCGTTTGCCATAGAAAAAAAAATCTACAGATAGACAGACACACAGACACTTTTCGAAAAACGACTTTTTTCATGTTTTGAGTGTAGTACAATCAGAATCTGCAATAATCTCGAACACGATTTTTTTTGCCATCACCATACTTCCATTTCCTTAAGGAATATGGAAGTAAAATTACCCCTCTCCCTTCAACTACTCTTTTCATTTATAGATATTTCATCTACCTTTCTACAGTGTATTATTATGGCCTTCTTTTCAGTACATTACTCTTGTTAAACGTAAAACGTTGCAGGTAAACTACCCCATTCCCTTAACCGATCTTCACCAAAATCAAAACGCTTTGAGTCCACCACAACTCGGGCACATATGCAAAAATTATTTGATTCTGTTTGAATTTGCGGCAGTTATCGTTCGCCATAGAAAAAAATTCTACACACAGACATTTTCGGAAAATGACTTTTCTTCTGTTTTGAGGGTAGTACAGTCAGAATCTCCCCTTAGCTCGAACACGATTTTTTTCTCTATCACCATACTTCCATTTCCTTACGGAACATGGAAGTAAAAATTGCATAATTTTACGCTGGACTAAATTTACCCTTCGGGTTGCGGCAGCCAGGGTATCCTGTAAATCGCGCCCAGTAGGGTCCTTATACGTACCGTATACTGTCAATCAGACGTATTCTTGGGCGTGTATATTTCATACAATAATCTGATTCCCATCACACTTTATCCAGGCTTTGGAAAGCTAAATGGGGAAAATACATTTTTGTCATTTAGGCGTGTTTGAAATCAGCTTATAAACATCGTCAATAATTTTCGAGCCTAGTGTTAGCTCTGTCATTTTTAAAAGCCACTATTTACATTATACAGTTTTTATTTACATTTATATTTAACTTTTAACTTTCTTTATATTTCTTTCAATTATTCAAGGTTTTGCGAACAGGGGACGGTTTCAAGCAATCACTAATACTGTATTACCATTCTTCTCGTACTTTTTAAGTGTTTTTTTTCCAGTCTTTCGTCTAATTTCATGTAGGCTGTTTTCCTTCGTTTCCCTTCTATATTCAATTCTGCCCTCATTAGCCCACACGCTGGGTGTTCCGCTTCTGTCTTCATACATTCGATGACGTCCTTGATTCTAGGGTTCGGCTTTCCAAGCACGTTGTTGATTTTGTTGTGCCATCCTTCTGCAGCGTTGGTGGTTCTATGGCGCCTCTTGTAGCAACTCCAAAGCTGGACTGGGACATCACTGTTTTCCAACCATCTCTCCACAAAATAATAAAAAAAAAACTCAGAAAGCTTTGCGACCTTGGGAATCTATTTCAAGCCAGCCATCAAATGCATCTTCAGGACGAAGGAAAGCTAGCGCAGGACACATTCGAATGTGAAGTCTCACTTCTTCATTTTCCCTGTATTCGCGAGTTAATCCCAAATCTTGCACTTTTCTCCAGAGACACTTCTTCATGTGGAAGTGACAGCCATACACTTCAACTGATGGGAATACATCTTTAAGTGCAGAAATTGCTGCTGATTGAAAATCAACAGTCACATTTCTTGGATTGCTTTCTGGAATAGTCTCACGTGCATGGCGGAAAAGTCGAACATATGTCTCTCTTCTTTTATTCGGTAAGAGTGCAAAAACCACTGGGTAGATGTTTGTTTCACCATTTGAATTTCCAAAGTCGGCATGAATAGTGTATATTTGAGAACATTGCTTGCTACAGCTTTGAAGGTTTCATCCATAAAAAGTCTTGTTTACTCTTTAAAGCTTGTCTTCCTTTCTAAAGCTTTCCACTAAAAAGTTTCTCCTAGGTTGTCGTCTTTCAGACGAAACTACTGCTATCGTTCACAGTTAGGATATCTGCTTGGAGAACCACTTCTTGGGATGATTTCGATTCTTTTTGATTTTCTTGTGATTTTGCTCGGTGATTGTATAAAGTCCTTCATTACTTGCTGTTCAGGCATTTCCGTGACAAAATCATAACCTCTATTATGCAGGTCACCTAACTCTTTAAGTAGATTATAGAAATTGAAGTGTCTTCCTCGCCTGCTCTCTTCTTCACCCGATTTATAGTCTTCTGTACTTCTAAGTGAGCGTCATCCGGAACTCCACATCGATGCTCGTTTGAACTGAATACTTCACCATCTTTGGTCTTGAGTATTCCTCGACAACGTGTTGTTCTCTGTTTTGAGCTGAGCCAAATTACAGATCCATCTTCTATAGTTCTTTTAACGGTAGCCTATACCTGCATCCTTCATAGTGAGGACACGGCTTACCGTGGCTGGTCGTTGATACTTCCATAATACCAAACACAATACAAACCCACAGTGTACACAAAATGAATGAACATTGTTAAATAGACCTGAACAACAGGATAGTTAGATCAGGACTAATGATGCTAAAAAGAAAGCTGGATGGGTTGAAGGGAAGGAATTTCTGCTACATTGTTCGAGCGGTCATTTACCGGGGTAGGCAGTGACTTATAGGGAACAGGTAGTAACGCTAGCTATGAATACTTAAACTGGGCGCGATTTTCACAGATTATTATTTGGGCGCGATTTTCATATATCACGCACTTGTCTCGTAACAATCAGTTTCCACAGGTCAACTTCTTTTTGTTTCTCGTTTCACAAAACACATTTACCATCCATACATGTCCCCAACATCCTTGTTACGAATTGTGTCGTCGTCGACGGAAATTTCTTCATTATCTTCTTCACTGTTAATTGTAGACCTATGCTCTTTATTTACTGCTTCTATGGTCTCGTCGTCATTCAGAATTTCGTGTCCTGCATTTGATTTATCAACCTCAACCCCATTGTTACTGTCAGACACACCGATAGACAGTTGAACGTCAGGACACATTTCTATCATGTCAATTACTAACTTATCAATTTAAGTTCCTTCTTTATAATAGATTATCACCAGGCATGAATTATTTTTACATGTTCAAACTTGTAAGCTAAACAAATTTCAACTCCTGCACAATTTATTTCTGTTTCCCATCTCTGAGCTGCAGCAGGGTTAATTTTGTGAGGTGACGTATTATAAAGTATGACGAATAACTCGAAAGTAAGGCGGGGTGGCCCAACCCGTGCCTATTACTATACACGTCACTTTTTTGTGGCAGAACTCGTTCTTTCGTTAATATTCGTTTTGCAACAAGCACTCGTTTTTGTGGCTAACCAAAAAGAAACGTCCATTATGTATAATATGTAGAACATATGTTGTCATTCCTTAATACACTGTATTTTTGGTTTTCCATTACCGGTAACCATAAATATTTGCTGTTGTAGTTTGTCAACTTAAAAACGTTAGGTTCCTTATTTTAAGTGTTACTATGGTATAAGCTTTGTGTATACACATTAAACGTTATGTTTTTCACAACCATGTCTTTTATTTATTTCAGCAGTAAACTAAAAACCAAAAACCATTGTTACCTAACCTCACAAATGAAAACAACAGGTATTTTCGCTGTGCATTAAGAAATAGGATAATTTACAATTAGTGCACTTTTTCTTTTCCGCATCGTAATATATCGATACAATCGCATATTATAAACATCGAAAATGTTCTGCAGGAACGGATAAAGTACAGTTCCGATTTAGCATAACAAGTCTTTGTAGACGTGATCCGAGCAAACTGTCGTATTTGGTCAGGTCAGGAGTTCGTGACTCGATACCTGTGTGGTTCGTCTGTGCATAGTCCACAAGTCCAAGTCATGCAGACGGTAATTGCCTAGCGGAGTGCTCTACTTTGGAGACGACAATTTATTGGTCCGTCTCACGCAAGTGTCATATTTCGCACAAGGGACAGACAATTTATTCGTTGCTAGGAGCAACAAATTATCGAGTTAAAGGCAGGTTAATACCAATGAAAGCAAGGGCGAATATAGAATTTTCTTTTTTTTTGTGGAGAGGGGGTTGAGATTTTCGTGATGCATAAGTAATGGAATTGCAAGCTGAGTAAAACTCATTAATACATGAACGGTTTTAAAATATATAATCGAGTATGTATTAATAAGATTCGGTCTTGTTGAAATTCTGTTACTTATGTGTACCAAAAACCCCACATTTACATTTACATATCTACGAATGTTAGAGAATGCAACATTATTTAATGAGAAATCAGAAAAAATGTACAGTGTTGTCATTTATAAGACCAAAACACTAAATAAGGGCGATAAAACTTTATGTTGTCATTATACAATGAATAATTGTCTGAATTGGTTCTGAGAGTACATCCTTCAAACTTTGCAGTTATGTAACATTTTGTACGTACTTTTACCTTATTTTATGCTCAAAATGTATTACTGTATTATTTTATTTTTAAAATTTCATGAGATCAAAATTTCGGAGGGGGCTCGACCCCGTTCAGGACCGCCCTGGAATGAAAGAAAACTTTGAAAGGTATTGTAACGTACCTTTCAGGACATTAAAGACTAACTCAATTGCATTGCTTTGAGTGTGCGGGGTGTCTTTGCACCCGTGGCATAACTGCAGTATCTGGGACGTACCCAGTGGCTGCCAGAAAATAATTATAGTTTGGTTCGGTCGACAGGTACCTAATACTGGAAGGGATTGAGAATATTACAAAGAAAAATGTTGAAACAGTGTGGTGAATATAAAAGTAAATTACGAACATGAAAGTATAGTTTACCATGTTGTACACCACTGTCGACACCTCGTTGTCACAAATATTTTTTCACAAGTAAATGCATAACACAGAAAATTCAAAATTCGATTCACAACTGTATAATATCGATTACTGACACAAACAAAAAGATATCACACAAATATAATACTGATCCACAAATATGGTTCAAATATGTTCAGAACCACTGAACTCAGAATCGAGGCTCAATTGCATTCAGTTCGAACCACTGAACTCAATTGCATTACTTTGAGTGTGCGGGGTGTCTTTGCACCCGTGGCATAACTGCAGTATCTGGGACGTACCCAGTGGCTGCCAGAAAATAATCATAGTTTGGTTCGGTCGACAGGTACCTAATACTGGAAGGGAAACCGCCAACACAGCTATCCGCTAGATGGCGGGGGGAGAAAGAAAACTTTCTTTAGAGGCACTCCTGCTGGAACTGATTCATGAGCTCTTACACTTCCTGCAGGAATCACATACAGACGTCGCCACCCTCAACGAAACCTTCCTAACTGCCAGACATCGCATGTTCTTTCCCAGCTATACCCTCTTCAGGCAGGACAACACTTATCACTCGGGGGGAGTTGCGATACTAGTTCGTAACTCACTCCGAGCACAAGTAGTACCAATACCAAACAGCCCGACCGACTCGCTTCTGGTCAAACTAAGTTTCGTAAATTCACCTCCCTTCTTCATAGCAACCTGTGCCGACTTCGACGTCAACTACCTCCATCATTTGGCCACGACCTACAACCGTTTAATTCTCTTCGGAGATCTAAACGCCCACCACCGACGTTTTGGAGACCGATATAACACTGTCCGTGGCACGCAAGTGCTCCAAGCAGTCAATAACTTCGGTCTAAGGCACCATCGCACCCCATTTACCCGTCAGCCGGTAACTCTGGCCCAACAACCCACCTGTCCCGATAAGCTGATTACCTCACCTGACATCTCCCGTAAAATAAGCGGGATCTCCCAAGGCCCGGATGTTGGGTCAGACCACATCCCTATTCTTCTCACAATCGCCTACGGCCATGTAAAATACCCCACCCTGAAACCCCGCACGATGGCCGTAACAGACTATAGCGCTGCCGATTGGCCTCTTTTCTCGCAAGCTTTAGCTTCACGTATCTCCCCGCTTCCCGCTTCACCCACTACCCCGCACAAACCGACGACTACAATGACTTCCTTACTACATCGATTCAGACGGCGATGGCACAGGCCATTCCCACTAAACAGGTCAGGTACTCCCAACTCAGGCTCCCTCCCCCAGTCCTTGCGCTGATCCGCCGGAAGCACTGGATCCGCCGCCTCTTAAACAGAGACCGGCAGAACGAGCATCTCCGCTCGGAGTACAGAAGACTCAAACGCTGTCAAGTTCGCAATTAAAGACTATCGTTCTTCCCGCCTTGAGAGCCTATGTACTTCAGTGCAGGAATCCTTCCACACAGACACACCCCGCTTCTGGAAGCATGTCAAACCAAACGACTCCACAGCCCGCCCAAAGCTGATACCCCTCTCCTGCTAGACGACCGCCTTCTCGTCAGCGATGAGGAGAAGGCTGCTGTCTTTCGGGACACTCTCCAGTCGATCCATAGCCACCCCGACAGCCCGGACTTTGACGCCATCCCCGAACACTCTATAGACACTTTCTTAGTTACTCACGCAGACCTCTTCACCCCTTACGACGTCCTGAACACAGACCACGACCATCCGCTGGAGCAGCCTATCGACCCAGACGACATCAAAGATAGACTTTCCAAGTGTCGAAATACTGCCCCCGGCCCCGACGAAATACCAAACAGAATATTAAAAGCACTTCCCGACACAGCCATAGAAGCCCTTGCACATCTGTATACCGCCAGTCTTCTCCTCGGATATGTCCCACGGGCCTGGAAACACGCCCATGTCCTCATGTTCCCCAAACCGCTCAAATCCGCCAGACTTCCGTAGAATTATCGCCCGATTTCTCTCACCCTGCAATCTCCAGGCTATTCGATAAAATCCTTGTCGCCAGGATACATCCCCATCTACAATCTCATAGCGTCCTCCCTAGTATCCAGGGCGGCTTTCGCAACATACACGACCAACTAGTTCTGGTTATCAGCGCCATCCAGGACAACTCGGTCCGCAAACACCCGACCATCTTAGCCTTACTCGACATCCGCAAAGCTTTCGACTCTGTCTGGCACAACGGCTTCCGCTTCAAGATCCTCGGATGTCACTTTCCCCCAGCAATCATCAAATGGCTCTCCCAGTTCCTGGATGGACGCACTGCACAAGTCCGAGTCCGCCAGCACCTCTCGGCACCCTTCCACCTCAATGCCGGTGTCCCCAAGGCTCCGCCATTAGCCCGTTACTTCACATAATTTTTACCAAAGACACTCCTCCCCTCCGACGACTTTAACATACCCATCAGCAGCCCTAGCACAGTACGCAGACGATACTGCCTATTGGGTTTCAGTAGGAGCACACTGGCAAGGCTCATCAAAATTACAGCAAATCCTAAGACCTTTCTTCGACTTCTGTAACACATGACGAATATCTGTAAACGCGGAAAAAATCCAAATTTGTGTATTCAACTCCACCGGACGCAACATGAATCATTTCTATACTACACCAGTTCGTAGTACACATATAACAAATTATCCCCTCCCCCTTCAACTATCGTTTTCATTTATAGAAAATTACCCCTCACCTTTCAAGTATCCTTTTCATTTACAGATTTTTCATCTACCTTTCTACAGTGGATTATTATGACCTTCTTTAAATCAAGTACTTTACTCTTGTTAAAATATAAAACGTTGCAGGTAAACTACCCCTTCCCCTTAACCGATCTTCACCAAAATCAACAGGCCTTGAGTCCTCTACAAATCAGGCACATGTGCAAAACATT
The DNA here is from genome assembly GCA_034769895.1 of Magicicada septendecula. Taxonomy (NCBI): domain Eukaryota; kingdom Metazoa; phylum Arthropoda; class Insecta; order Hemiptera; family Cicadidae; genus Magicicada; species Magicicada septendecula. The sequence goes on from CM068369.1 coordinate 554,895,899, forward strand.
TACAGGCATTGCACAAATGCAATGCACAGAGAAGGGCATTGAAAATGCTTCAATAAATCTAAAAAATATATATGTTGTTACGACGTCACAGAACAATCTACGTGTTTATCGAACGTTCCAGAGAGATCCAGAATGTAAGCGTGTGGCGTACGTGCTTGTAGACGCATTTTGCGAGAATCGTCTCGGCTGTGCCGGGCTTCGCTCGGGCACTCGGACTGTGTCAAGGCCGCAATTAATTACGTAGTTCACAGGAGAGATAAGACGCAGTTGGAAGCTTCTGGTGTGTGAGCGGGACTATAAATACATGGCGGTAGCGGCCTTAGTTTTCAGTACAGCTGCGATATCTTTCCAGAGCGGTTCGAGTTATTACTGTGTACGTTCAAGTAGTTATTAGTGAAGTGTTGCGTTTTATAATCGGACGGTATAATTGTAATACAATTGAGTTTTAATATTAGTGGACATTTTATTGCGTGTGAACAATTTTCATTTGATTTGTTGTAGAGACTGTGTTGTTAATTACGAACTGTTTTACTGTAACAATTAAAGGTGTGATTAGTGACTTAATTGGTGTCTTGTACTTATTTTGTTTCCACTGTACCTACGACGATCGAGTAGACCGTCGTAACAATATTTATGTTCATTCACCAATCAATGAATTCATTCTTCATTCACCAATCAATGAATTCATTCTTCATTAACCAATGTACGGATTATAAGTTAAATGTAGTCGCATTCATAAGCGAAGTTTTATATGTGTACGACGTTACTGACAACAAAGAAGTAGTTTCTATGGAAACTCACCGGTTCCCATTTTCGATCACGCACCAGCGATCGGCCGCAAATTTGCGACACGTCCTTATAAACATTTTCAATGTTAAAATTATTTGATTCTGTTTGAATTTGCGGCAGTTATCGTTTGCCATAGAAAAAATGACTCTTGTTAAAACATAAAATGTTGCTGGTAAACTACCCCTTCCCCTTAACCCAGTGGCGCGCCGGGTTTTGAAAATCAGTGGGGGCGCTCTAACTCACAGTCCACAACCGGAGGGGGAAGGGCTGGTTGAATTTTGAAAAATTGACCTTCCTGAAAATGCAGTTTTAGGTCTTTTTGAATGAACAACACTTATGGTAACATAAACTATCGTTTTATTAGGTGCCTTTTTCCCCCAATAATGAATGAGTACAAAAGCTAATCCACATAAAAGGTATAAAGTTGTTTTCTTGTTTAAATCTTTAAATCATAGAAATAGTGAAAGTAATGACAAGAAATATTACATTTTACATATATGCGAATTAAAAGGAGGGAAGCTAAACAAATAAAAATTGTGTAGCCTCTATTTGATCGTAAGTTAAAAAACATAATAGTCTTTATGAGAATGTTATTTTCTCTCTCTTGGAATGATGCCAAACTGAGTAAAAAGGAAAAAATAGTTCATTTAAATTAATAAATGATAGCCTCAAATTTGGCCCTTATTGTTAGTTTAAAAATAAAAGAGAAACTGAAAGTCTTTAGTTGAAAAATTAAAGTCTTTGCGGAATTTATAATTCTCACTACTCACTCATAAAGAAAGTGTTCCTACGAACAGTCGATCGTGTGATGAAAATGTTCGCCACAGTTTCGAGGTTCAATTTATTTTTCGCTTCTTGCTTATGGACATGCATGATTGCGTTGTCGTTCAATTTTCCTTGCGTCATTGTGTTGCGCAGGGCGGAGAAAGAACGTTCTGCTGTACATGTAGAAACGGGTATAGCTAAAGCGATCTTTATCAACTTAACCACCTCTGGAATCAATTCGTCGACGTGTTTATTTGAGGAAAAGAAGAGCACTAATTCTTCTGTACTTTCAACGACAAAATTTTTAGATTCACACACATCTAACATATTTCTGTGCAAAATTAATCTTTCAGGGTCAAAGTTATCCTTATAAAATTCTACTACAGAACTGCAATCTTTAGTTTTGGAGAGAAGAAATGTTTCAATTTCTTTGAAGTGAGTCATAGCAGCTTTAGAAAATCTATCATCGAAACAATTGATCACAATATCTAAAACCTCGAAATAAATTTTCCGGTAATAATCACGGGGGCTGGCAGAAGCAAAGGGTTGAGCGCCGTCATCAAGTCTTCGAAGAATTTTTCGAACTTTTGGAAGTTTCGGCTCTTCGACATCAAATTTTTTGGTCAATCCCAACCACGAGCTCCAAACTGCATCGAAACGTTCATCAGTTCGAGATAACTTTAAAACCTCTCGGACACTATGAATATTGTCCATGGCTTTTTGCAGCTGTAACAAGGAATTTTGCAGAAAGGCGTTCAAAATTTCAACTGGCTCCAAAATTTGCGTAAAAAGCGTAGTGACAAATATAAAGTCAAAAGAGCACAGAAATTTTAAGAAACCGTTAGCTTTAGCACCGGCATCAGATTTTTTTAGCTCGATTTCCTCAAAGAACAATATTAACTCTTCGTAATTGTGCAAAATCGTTTCAATGAACTTATTCTGCAACACCACCTGGTAGGGCAAAAAGGCCGAAGAGCTACAGGGTGAATGGACCTACCATCTTGGGCAGCTTGCAAAGACTCAAATATTGCTAGTCGGTTGGGGGACCCGCGCAAAAAATTGATCATTTCTTTGACATTTGCAAGATAGTCTCTACCACGGTCTCATTTTGCATTGCCTCTTGGGTCACAAGGTTCAAAGAATGTGCCAAACAGTGAACATTCATAACTCGCGGCTCAATTTCTCTGATTTTTGCTTGCAACCCTGAAAAAGCGCCTGTCATATTTGCCGCTCCGTCAGTAGCAATACCTCTGCATGACTTGATATCCAGAAAAAAAAACGAGTGAGAACATCCATTAAAATTTTCATAAAGACTTCAGCTATAGTAGATTCAGTTTTATAGAGACCAAAAAATAATACATTAATTTGAAAATCCTCACCACTGACAAATCGAAAAGGAATTGAAACTTGCTCGTGTTGACATGCGTCGCTAGTTTCATCCATAATTATCGAATAGTATTGAGAGTCTTTTAGAAACTTGACCAAATTTTGTAAGACTTCGTTAGCCATAATAGAACGTAGTTCATTTGTTATGTCGTGTGAAAGCCATCTGTACTTTGTACGTTGAAGCCAAGAGGACAAATCGGAGTTATCTTCAGCAACTAACTCTAACAATGCATGATAATTAGAGTTTTCATCTGTGTGACCACGGGTTGCTAACCCCTGAATCATGAGATAACGCAGTGAAAATAACATTCTTAAGAGAGCTACTCTTGCAGATTTCATATCTCTCTCCTTACCTTTAGACATCAAAGACTGCACGTCCACACCTTTATCCATTGCACTTTTCCTAGTACAGCAGGACATGAAAATCCGATTTTTAATGAGAAGCGAATCTTTGTAAGGCTTTGTTCCAAGAAGAAAACCCGACTTCCACGAATGCTTTTATCACGTCTTCGTCTTGTTTAGTTTTTTCGCAAAAGGTCCACTGGAGGAAATTATTTCCTTACACGCAGAACAAAACACTTTATCACACTTCTCGTCGTATAAGATCCACTTATACGTGTCTTCCACTGTTTTTGAAAATAACGCCCACCAGCACCAGTTTTGTTTGTTTCTTTAGATGCAGTAGTTGAATCCGAGCCACCTGAAGCACTATCTGCTGATGACGTCGTAGCAGTATCACTGTTTTTCATTGACGAGCGAACAATGACTTTATCCATTATAATAAAACGAATAGAGCAAACAAAGAATTAAACTAACTTACACTTTTCCGTGTATTTAAACGTATATGTGATATGTGAGGAGCGGTAGTTTCTGGCGGGGAGGAGTCGCGAGGCCGTACTTGCATGGGCCGACGCGAAAGCGCCTGTCAAAATTGGCATAATCCTTTTTAACCCTTTGAAGAGTATGGAAAAGTACGCGAAAGGAGTAAGGCCGTGCCGGTACGTCATATGTAGTTTTGCGACAGCTGTTGTTTTTTTAATATATTTGCTCTGCGATCTCATTCACTTGTTTGGGAATGACAAGTGTTGTGGGGAGGATGGTCAGAGCCTGGAATGGCTTTGTGGGCGGAGTGACCTACCACAGCTATCTTATCGCGGGAAACGCAAGTCCCGCGTAAACGGAAGTACCCTGGTAAAGTCTCTGCCCAAACCAAACTTTATATCCCCCCTCTCCGCTCTATGAAAAAAATCATTTAAGAATACGACGAAAGATTAGAATTTTTCCCCCATGTCTTCTTTCTTTCTTTTCTTCTTTTTTTATTTTCTCCTCCATCTTACGTGTGGGTGCTGAGCACCCCCACAAAAATTCTGAGGGGTGCTCGAGCACCGGAACACCCCCGGAGCCGGCGCCCCTGCCTTAACCGATCTTCACCAAAATCAATAGGCCTCGAGTCAGGCAAATATGCAAAAATTTATTTGATTCTGTTTGAATTTGCGGCAGTTATTGTTCGCCATAGAAAAAATTCTACACACAGACACTTTTCGGAAAATGGCTTTCTTCATGTTTTGAGGGTGTACAATCAGAATCAGCCTTTATTTCGAACACGATTTTTTTTCGCCATCACCATACTTCCATTTCCTTATCAAAAGGAACAGACAAAAAAAACAGTTTGTCCAAATGAATATAGGACAATTACAGTTGTTTCTTGCTAAAACATTTAATATTCTCTTGAACTATTAACAAATTAATTTTGAATACCGGTACAGTACCCAATTTCAGAGGCGCACCCTAGGGGGGGGGGCAAGGGGGCAGCCGCCCCGAGCGGCATAGCCAGAAGGGCGGCAAAGTGAGCGTAGACTTGAAAAAATTGTTTTCAGTTTATAAAAGTACAAACAACTTGTTTCTTTGATATGACTATTCCTTTCATAAAAGAAGCGTAACCAGCCAGCTTGCTGTTGTCATATCTTGCGTAAGTTGGCGACCGATGTTTAGTCTATGCGCTCTCTTATCTCTGTTTCTAAACAATGCATGCTGTTTTAAATGAGTTTTGTTATCATGCGTGCGAGTGATGAGTAGACATTAAGTCAGTACGGTTTTTTTTCAGTGTTCATGCTCTTTGTATTCATTTGCTGTCTCCAATATTTTTTGCGACTTTGTAGTGAGTTGTTGTGCCGCAAAGGAAAACTGATAATCATGCAGTATTAGCTTTGTGTATATATTCTTCATTGTTATTCGTATACAGACGAATGTATTATTTGTAATCACATAAAAAAACGTTACATGGGCTACGTATGTGCAGTTCTCCCGGTTCGACGCAGTGAACGTGTTGATTATCAGTTGTTTACGAGTATCTTGAGTGTGCGGTTTGTTTTTGGTTTGTGGGTCTTGCGGCTATATCTATAATACTTCACGTGTATGTCATCATACTAATAAAGTTATTGAAAATCAAATTTTTTGAATTTTATTTGAAGCTGATATGTAACGAAGTAAACTGAGTGGCGCCCAGTTTCGGAAGAGGAGGGGAGAAAGATTAAGAGCTACAAGTTCCAAAGAGTTTATGAAGTCTTTATTCAAGGAACATCGAACCATGAGTTTCAAAATATTACAATTAACAGGGAATCAACTTGCGATCATAAAATGGATGTTCTTAGCGACGAGGCTGTTGATAAATACAGTAAAGTTAACGATGTGAATACTTCAAACTGTGAAAGTGTCAAAGTACAGTTACAAGATTCAGTTGGTTCTAGTACCATGGTTGATGTTGCATCGTGCAGATTTGAAATTACAGGCGATGAAGGACAGAACATTACTAGCAACAATGTAGACCGTGTTCTCGGTGCTGCTCTACAAGATGTGGGAGCTTGGCCAAGCGAGATATCTCAATCCTTCCGAGATATAATGGTGATTAGAGGAACATGTCAGTTGCAGAACAAGGACAGCCATTTTCCTGAAGATGAAGATGGACGATCCTTAAACAAGTACTGGTTTGATAAAACCTTGTAAAATGGCGAAAAGATAAATCGCACTTGGATGCGTTTTTCTCCAACTAAAAAATCTATTTTGTTTTTGTTGCACTTTATTTCCACAAAAAAACTATCAAAGAAGCCAGTTCAATAGTGAAAATGGGTTTTCGTCATGGCGAAAGTTAAATCCTCGTCGTATACAGGATCATGAAAATAGTCCTGCTCATCGGTCAGCGTTTTTGGAATGGAAGTAATTGGAACGTTCTTTAAACAGAGGGGGACATTTATGATCCACTTCAGGAACAAATGAGTAAAGCAGCTTAGACATGGAAAGGAATCCTCGAACGGGTCACTGCCACAGTACAAACTCTTGCACAACAAAATCTGGCACTGAGAGGACATCGAGAGTCAATTACTAACGATCCAAATCCTGGAAACTTTCTGGCTTTGTTAAAATACTTGGCTAAATTTGACCCTGTCATGAGATCTCATTTGGATTCAGTCTCTTGTAAATCTGGGTGAATATCGTACCTTTCGCCAACTATTCAAAATGAAATAATACGCCTGTTAGGAGAAAGGGTGCGCAAATATATTATTACTGCATGTAAGAAGGCGAAGTACTTTAGTATTATATTTGACACAACATCAGATGCTGTACATGTAGAACAAATGTCTCAGGTTATAAGATTTTTGAAATTAAACACAATTCTGTTAATATCAAGGAAGCCTTTATAGGTTTTATTCCTTTAGAAGTAAAAACAGCGGAGGGGATCACAGAAGCTATTACAAGTAAACTTGATAGAGATGGATTGAATCTTAGCGATTGCAGAGGTCAGTCTTGTACGACAATCAAGCAACAATGGCTGGTATCCATTCAGGAGTTCAGAAGAGAATATTAGATTTGAATCCACTAGCTGTGTTTGTTCCCTGTGACAACCATTCACTTAACTTGGAGTTCATGCAGCTCATGTGAATGTTCAGGCAGTGACATTTTTTGGGACAGTAGAACGTCTATTCACCTTCTTTTCCTGTCCACTCATAGCTGGAGTGTTCTTAAAGACTTCGTAAATATTACACTAAAATGACATTGTGATACCAGGTGGAGCTCAAAAGCAGATGCGGTGAAAGCAATATCCACTCAGCTGGATGAAGTGATCGCTGCACTGGAGAAACTGAGGGATACACCGACTGAAACAATCAATACGAGGGAAGATGCAGCATTAATAATTAATGCGATAGAAACCAGTAATTTTGTGACCTTTCTCTTTTTCTGGACAGATATTCTTTCTTCTATGGGCGAAATCCAGAAAATCTTGCAGACCAAAGAAATAAGCTTTATTCAAGCATTGACACTTTTGGAGACACTAACGGACAAATTAAAAGTTTGGAGGAATGAGCTGAGTGACAATGTCATTTCTAAGGCAGAGCGGGTATGTAAGTATCACAAAAAGGATAAGAAAGAAGCGCACGATGCCAGGTGAGTATGCAGACGATTCTGCAGTAACCGTTCAGCAAGAAATGCGACATTCTCTAATAGAAATTTTGGACAAACTGACAGTTGAAATTTCAAGTCGTTTCTCTAACATAAAAGAGTTAGACAAACGCTTTGGGTTCCTCTGTAAATTTGAGGCGTATGTAAATGATGAGGATATACATTTTAAGGAACAGCTTTCCCAAATCAATATTAAGTGCACAGTGCTTCCAAAACTGTATCCACATGACCTAAACAGTGAAGAATTGTTCAGTGACTTGAAACACGTGGTACTTTCATTAAAAATGGCAAAAGTTAATGGAGAACAAATGGACTTTACACCTGCTACAATACATTTCTTCAATGGGATTAGAAGCCTACAAAACACTAGCAACAGCTTTAAAAATTGTTCTTACTTTACCAGTGTCTGTGTCTTCTTGTGAAAGATCGTTTAGTAAACTTAAATTGATTAACTTAAATACGATCAACAAATCTCAGGACAGGGTATCAAATCTAGCGATGCTTTCAATTGAAAACGACATTGCTTCGTCTTTAGATTATAGTGATTTAATAACCGACTTTGCAGCAATTAAGACCAAGAAAGTTACATTTTAGAACGTCTCGTTTTAAATATTTATTATGTATTAAAAATAAATATTAAGTGTTTATTAATACAAGACCGAACCATTAACCTGTAATGGTAAGTGATTTATTTTTTTACTTTTAATGTAGTTCTTTATTTAACTTTATGTTGCTTTAGGGTATTGTTTTGACGATGTGCTTTAAACCTACAAGGAATTTGCATATTTATTAGAAAACATTTTTTTATAAATTTGTTACATTCCTACATTTTTTATAGTCTACATTGTTACTAATAAATGTATACAAACTGAATGCCGGTAATATTAAACTTATAATATGTAATTTCTTAATTTTGACTTAACAAATATTCTTAAGACGTTTCTGGACGTGCTTTCATATAAAATTCTATACATTTGCACTTATTAAGTACTTTGTTCACTGGATGGGCCTTCATTTTTGCTCTTTTGTCCCCTTTTAATTGTGAAGGCGAGGCGGCTGACGATCTTCTTGCCCCGGGAACCAAAAAGCCTAGCTACGCCACTGCCCAATTTCACACCATTTTCCAACCACAAACACAGGGTTGTTCACCTTAAATAGTCAGTCACCAATGACCTAAATGTCACTACACAAATTTAGTTACACAAGTTGACACTTCCAGTGGATTCCGATTAACCTTAAACTCAACAAAGCTGTCACTACAAGTCAGTTTCAAACATTCCGTACAAAGTTAAACCCAGTGTACTGTATGATTTAATTATGTAACTAATGCATATTAATACATACATTACTGCCAGCGCAGAACATCATTGCTGCACATCATAGATACACAGGATGGTCAGAAAAGATGTTAATGGGATTCAGGTTTATAAAACTGCACTTTGTTTATAGAGACACTTGGGGAAAAAATTGTACAAATTAATAATATGTAAATTAATAACAATAACAATAATTAATAATACAAATTTATTATGGAATAATATTACCTTTACTTATTATGGAAATATAACTCAAAAATTAAATAAAATATTTAAAGATACAAATTTAAAAATATCTTATAATACAGATAATATGAATATAATTATTTCACTACGACTTGGAACACAAAACTTTTCATGGGTAAAAACATAAAAGCTTTACGTTACAACCTGAACCGGTTTTCACTTTTAAAAAGCTTCTTCGGAGGTTGCCGCTGTTAGCACTGTTTGTCTTGTTGTTGGTGACGAAATCGCTTTTCGATGATCGATGTTATGTGTGTGAGGTGTGATATGTTCGAATAATGCGTGTGATTTGAATTGCGACTGTTTGTTTAGGATGTCGTTTTTATTTGTTTTCATGTGTTTGTATATTTCCAATTGTTCTAGAGTGTCTAGTTTTCAGCCTTTTGTGTGTACGTGTGTGTACATCTTTGCAAACCGCGTCATTGAAGCAAACCACACATACAAAAACATCGACAATAACATGAACATTCTACACGTACACACAAAAGGCCGAAAACTAGACACTCTAGAACAATTGGTGATGCGTCTTAGACGCTCTCTAAGTAATCTTGAGTTGGTCTTATAACGCTAGGTGATGAGTTAGCTGGTAAGAAATGAAATAACGAAGTGGACTGTATATGTTCTTTGAGTTAATTGTTTATTGAAAATTGTTAGAAAATAATTGCATGGCGCGTGCAGTGTAGCGCGGCATAAATGCCTGAGAAATGAGGTAGAATTAAATATTGAAATCCATAATCGTGAATAGAGGCCGAGATCGCCTAAGTATTAGCGCATGATAATTATGCTAAAATTTTGAAATATTGAAAATAATTATGTAGCCGCGGCTGGGGAACTGAAGGCAAGTTGCCTGTCCGGAGTCTTGCAATTAACTAACTAGATTTGACTGTTGCGAGCCTGCAATACAAGCCGGCAGCAGTTTAGCGGGGGGGGGGGAGAATGACGTCACTGCACGCACCGCAATGCAGATATTCTAAGTACAAAGTTTAAACAAGTACAAAGTTTAACCATACTGCCCGCACAAACTTTTGCAGCTTAAGTCATTGTATGAATAGTGCATAATAATTGACATTACATGACACCAAAATTCAATAATACATAACAAATGACAATACAATAATAAAAGGCATAACAGTTTACATGCATAACAATAGAACAATGACACCAAAAATTCAATAGTACATAACAATATGATTGACATACCCCATTGATGTAAGGATACATAATACATAATGATTAATATTACATAGTAATAGAATAATGATAATAAAATTCCATAACACATAATAACATGATAATGATACATAATAATACAATAATCCGACAGACATAATAGTTGACAGTACATAATAATCGAATAATGATCCCAAAAAATTCAATAATATGTAACAGGTAATAATACAATGATAAAAGACATACTAATTTACATGCATAATATTAGAATAATAATCCCCCAAAAAACAAGACTCTATTTGAGTTAGAATAGTGTAATACTCCTCAAACGTAAGAATGGTTCCGCCGACAACGCGCCACAAATGAAACTTGACGTTCTTGACTCCACTCTCCCACAGGCCACCGAAATGAGGTGCTGACGGGGGAATAAAGGACCATTTGATGCCTTGGGCACTGGTAAAATCCTGGGTAGTCTGTTCACATCCGTTAGATTGAAGAAGTTTGTATAAGTCATGAAGTGTACCTACTAGCACGACGAAAATTTGTACCATTGTCGGAGAATATCTATGCAGGGATACCTCTACGAGCTGTAAACCGTTTTAAGGCTGCTATGAAAGCGTCTGAGGTAAGATCTGAGACTAATTCAAGGTGAATGGCCTTATAAATAGAGCAATATAAGCCTTTGACGTCGATTTGGAACGCTGCCCGCCATGACGTATAAATACAGGACCGGTATAGTCAACTGCAGATTGAGAAAATGGCTTAGCAGGAGTAACCCGGGAAGAGGGTAATTGTCCTAACAATTGGCTTGAGCCCCTAGCAAGGAATCGAAAGCAAGCGATACATTTGTGTATTACTGATCGTATGTATGATTTATCATTAATTATCCAGTATTTCTGCCATAGAGAGTACTGAGTCAATTGTACCCCAGCATGTAGTAGACGAAGATGCTCGCCTTCTATGATTAATTTACTGAGATGAGAATGCGGGTGTAGTATGATTTGGTGTTTGCTATCATAGGTAAGCTGGGACTGCTGAAGGCGTCCGCCCACGCGTAATATCCCCGCCTTGTCCAGAAAGGGGTTAAGTGAAAGAATTTTACTATTATTAGGGATGCAGCGTTGTGCCTCAAGTTCCTTGATTTCGATGCTAAAGTGCGATCGCTGGGACTGGCGAATAAAAACCAAAAGTGTACCATGTAACTCATGGGAAGTTAAAAAGGAAGTGTCTCTATCAGCTATGGGAAGCCTAGAGTTCCGAACGAATCGAAGGCAATACGAAAATACACGGAGGAGTTTTGAAAGCGAAGAGTAGTTTTCAAAATAACTAGGCGTAGATGAAGCAGCAACCAGTGAGGTTTGGACTTGCTTACGTTGTTCTTGCTCAAGATCGGGATGAGTGCAGGGTGAATGGGCATCGAAAGCACTGATGGGCCATGATGATGACTCATGGGACAACCAGGATGGACCATACCACCATTGTGGGTGACCGTGTAAAAACCGAGGGAGACAACCATGCTATAGAATGTCAGCAGGGTTGTCATGTGATGAGACATGATGCCAGGTACCCTTTGCAGTGAGACGCTGTATCTCCGCAATGCAGTTGGCGACAAAATGGCTTTCGCATTCTGAGTCCTCAACCGAGGGAGCACGAGCAGCAACGTCTTCTAAATGCCAGAAGTCTTTTAATTGCGATGAAATGGCATTATTATCTTCGCATGCTATAAATGACGAGACAGGTTTTGTCATGTCGACATTAAAGGGCAGGTTACCCGCGAGGATGAATCCCAATTTTGTCTCCTGTATTATGGGAAAATGTGGGCTGCGGATGAATTTGACAGGTTCAATCAATTGTAAGTAGTACTGGGCACCAAGTAATATGTCGATTTGCGAAGAAAAGTTCAGTTGCGGGTCAGCTAGGAATATGCCTTTTGGTATATTTAGGGATGAGATATCAAACGATTCCGCAGGAAGATTATTCGTAATGCTGGGAAGCACAGCGCAATGCACGTTCAAATTAAAATCCTTGTAACGAGAAAGTAGCCTTACCCTTGTACTAAAGTCAGTTGGAATAAGGAATTGTTTATACCAGTGATGGGTAATTGAGACTTAGTTAGTTTTAAACCCATGCGATGCGCAAAACTCATGGTACAGAAGTTTGCTTGCGATCCTGAGTCTAATAAAATCCTTACTGGGTGCTTCCTACCAGCATGGTCAGTTGTCATGCAGACAGCGGTGGATAATAAAATAGATTTGTTTGTTTGCAGTTTCAGTGAAAATTGACTGTTGCCTCTACTCGAAGCGTCATTGCCTGATATGTGGATCATTGTGTGATGGCGTTTAGCACATGTCCTACAAGCAAATTTGGAAGGACAGTGTGAGAGATCATGGCCTGGACGTATACAATTTAAGCAAAGTTTATGCTCGATTAAAATGTTTTTCCACTCAGAGGGAGATATAGCCACGAATTGTGGGCATTCAGAGAGTCGATGTTTACCTCGACACAGCAGACAAATGTTATTGCTGATATGAGTATGAAAGGTTGACCTAGTGAGATCAACCAGTCTAATAGTTTTGCGATAGGGAGTCTTATCGCTAACTTGTATTCTATTTACTGAATTGGCCGAGGCGCCGACGTTTTGCATTAATTGCCTTCTACCATTTAAAAATTTAATAAAATTGTTGAAATTAGGGAATCGCTCGTCGGATAGGCTTTCTTTCCTAGTCGGCATGTCTGGTTATCGAGTTTTTGTGTTAAATATTCAACGAAAATGATTTCAAAGGTATTTACCGGTAAATTTAATGAATTTAAAGCATTTATATTTGCGGTGATTTCGTCAATGAATTTGGAAATGCCAACCATGGACTCTTGCTGAATGGACTTCATGCCCAAGACATTCCCTATATGATAGGCTGAGACAATTAATTTGCTATCATACCTGGCCCTCAATAGATCAATGGCTACCGCATAATTATCATGGGTTATTGGGAGAGATTTTATTACATTTAACGCCTCGTCCCTTAGTGAAGAATGTAAATAGTGTAATTTCTGAATGTCCGTCAGGTCAGTTCTGACGTGTACTAGTTCCAAAAACATATAATAATACTGCCAATCAATAATGTTGCCTGAGAAGCAGGGCAATTTAATTGGCTCTAACTGTATAGGGGAGGTTCTAATTGACGTAACTTCAGCTTGAATTAATGGTTTTTTGTTCACCTCCTCTACTCGCTCTAATAAATTGTGCATTTGCACTCAATAGTACAGAGATCATCCTCTGTTTGAACCCTGTCACTTACCGATGTGAAGTCGGAATCATCAGCCTCAATTTGGGTCTGAATTTCATCATACTTCGCGGACAATTCCATCAAGTGGCGGAGTTTAATTTTTAAGGCATGGTGATCGCTTATGTCCGGATCGAAATTGTCAGCGAATGTATTTACATGGGATATAGAGGCCTTAATTGTGCCACGTTTTTTAATTAACGCTTTCACATCAGCCATGACCGAAATGCAAACTGTGATTCGAAAACGATAGCTAAATATAGAGCAGGTGAACAATTGTTGTAATTTGATACTTTACTACATCCTGATACGATGCGGGAGCCAGTGATCGGTATGCAACTTAATTTATTACTTATTATAATAGGTACTTATTTTCTTTAAAAAATAGTTATGGAAGTTATTGAAAATATGACTCATTCAAAGTGAAAATATACGTATAGCTTCATCACATTACTTAAGTTTCTGAATGCATTATTGTGAAGCTGCGTAAATGAAAATTTAGGTAAAAATACAAGTCTATGGCCACTTGACACTAATTTCTGTTTATGTAAAAATTATTAATGATCTTATATTAAATGCTATTAAATATATGCTAAAATATTACTGACTTTGCTGTACATAAAAATTATAAATGAAAAATTATAAGAAATGCAAGTTCATAGTCATGTGGATTGTGAATCCCGGCGTGTTCAAGATGGCTCCGATCCTGTTTGGCAGTCCTTAGATGTTGGCGCAACTCTTGTTTCTGCTGGTCGGGTAACGGTTGAAGCTGTAGCTCTCCGTTTAATTTTGAAGTTCTAGAATTTCGCTGCTGTATGACAAATGATGATGACTTGTAGTGTCTTGCTGTCTCAGAGATGATGCTCTGCAGAATCTTGTAATGTCAAGTATGAAGTATTTCGAAAACAGTGAAGGAATGCAACGGCCACCAATCTTCAGTTTGAGAATATTTGGGCTTGAACCAAATGTTGTTTGGGCCCATTAAATGAAATATAGATGAAAATCTTAGTCCGAATCATGATCCGGATCCGGCCCAGAGGACCATAAATGATGCGTCTTAGACGCTCTCGAAGTAATCTTGAGTTGGTCTTATAACGCTAGGTGATGAGTTAGCTGGTAAGAAATGAAATAACGAAGTGGACTGTGTATGTTCTTTGAGTTAATTGTTTATTGAAAATTGTTAGAAAATAATTGCATGGCGCGTGCAGTGTAGCACGGCATAAATGCCTGAGAAATGAGGTAGAATTAAATATTGAAATCCATAATCGTGAATAGAGGCCCAGATCGCCTAAGTATTAGCGCATGATAATTATGCTAAAATTTTGAAATATTGAAAATAATTATGTAGCCGCGGCTGGCGAACTGAAGGCAAGTTGCCCGTCCGGAGTCTTGCAATTAACTAACTAGATTTGACTGTTGCGAGCCTGCAATACAAGCTGGCAGCAGTTTAGCGGGGGGGGGGGAGAATGATGTCACTGCACGCACCGCAATGCAGATATTCTAAGTACAAAGATTAAACAAGTACAAAGTTTAACCAATTGTGTACTTGTATTTATACCCTGCCGAAAATCTAGATTATTCCACATACTACGCATTAGCTCTACAACACAACGTAATTGATTGCGGCCTTGACACAGTGCGCACAGCTTCTGGTAGAGTCTATCAAAGTCTCGCAACGCATGTCGAGAATCACGTACGCCTTAACATTACAGCCGTATTCAACTGGATCGTTCGAGAAACACGTAGATTGTTCTATAATGTCGTAACAATACATCATTAGCTATATGAGTTTAGTAGCATGTGTACGCGCGCGCACTCATGTACTTAGCAGAGGTATCACTGAATACCACTTACCTGTCTTTTATCTCATTTTGTAAATTTAAATTCTTGACAAAGACAGATTGTGTATTCCTTGCGTGCCAAAAAAATTGTTAAAATTGTTTCAAAGAATATATTGTTTTTACTTCCATATTCCTTAAGGAATGGAAGTATGGTGATGGCAAAAAAAATCGTGTTCGAGATTATTGCAGATTCTGATTCTACTACACTCAAAACATGAAAGAAAGTCGTTTTCCGAAAAGTGTCTGTGTGTGTGTCTGTCTGTCTATAGATTTTTTTTCTATGGCAAACGATAACTGCCGCAAATTCAAACAGAATCAAATAATTTTTTGCATACAGCCCTGATTTGCAGAGTACTCGCGACCTATTGTTTTCGGTGAAGATCGGTTGAGGGAAAGGGTAGTTTACCAGCAACGGTTTTTTTTTAGCAAGGGTAATTTTGTTTGTTTGGCAAACGATAACAGCCGCAAATTCAAACAGAATCAAATAATGTTTCGCATACAGCCCTGAATTGTAGAGTTCTCAAGATCTGCTGATTTTGGTGAAGATCGGTTAAGGTAAAGGGGTAGTTTACCTGTAACGTTTTATGTTTTAACAAGGGTATTTCCTATGGCAAACGATAACAGCCGCAAATTCAAACAGAATCAAAAGATTATTTGCATACAGCCCTAAATTGTAGAGTTCTCAAGACCTATTGTTTTTGGTGAAGTTCGGTTGAGGGAAAGGGGTAGTTTACCTGCAACGTTTTTTTAACAAGGGTATTTTCTATGGCAAACGATAACAGCCGCAAATTCAAACAGAATCAAATAATGTTTTGCATACAGCCCTTATTTGTAGAGTACTCAAGACCTGTCGTTTTTGGTGAAGATCGGTTAAGGGGAAGGGGTAGTTTACCTGCAACGTTTTTTTAACAAGGGTATTTTCTATGGCAAACGATAACAGCCGCAAATTCAAACAGAATCAAATAATGTTTTGCATACAGCCCTGATTTGTAGAGTACTCAAGACCTGTCGTTTTTGGTGAAGATCGGTTAAGGGGAAGGGGTAGTTTACCTGCAACGTTTTTTTAACAAGGGTATTTTCTATGGCAAACGATAACAGCCGCAAATTCAAACAGAATCAAATCATGTTTTGCATACAGCCCTGATTTGTAGAGGTCTCAACGACTTTCTATTTTGGTGAAGATCGGTTAAGGGGAAGGGGTAGTTTACCGGCAACATTTTACGTTTTAACAAGAGTAAAGTACTTGAAAATTTATTTAAACTTTTTCAAACAATGGCAATTGTTAAAAATAAAATAATTTTGTTGCCAGGCAATAAAATTAAAATTTTTTCATTTTAATGTAAATCATGTATAAGAGAAAATATATCGCGCTTGGCAGGCGATATTAAGATTTAAATATAAATCTTAGAATATGGAAGTCATGTATGGTTCTCCATACCGATATTTTTCTATGGCAAACGATAACTGCCGCAAATTCAAACAGAATCAAATAACTTTTTGCATACAGCCCTGATTTGTAGAGTACTCACGACCTATTGTTTTTGGTGAAGATCGGTTGAGGGAAAGGGGTAGTTTACCTGCAACGGTTTTTTTTATCAAGGGAAATTTTTTTTTTTGCCAAACGATAACAGCCGCAAATTCAAACAGAATCAAATAATGTTTCGCATACAGCCCTGAATTGTAGAGTTCTCAAGATCTGTTGATTTTGGTGAAGATCGGTTAAGGGAAAGGGGTAGTTTACCTGTAACGTTTTCTGTTTTAACAAGGGTATTTCCTATGGCAAACGATAACAGCCGTAAATTCAAACAGAATCAAAAGATTATTTGCATACAGCCCTAAATTGTAGAGTTCTCAAGACCTATTGTTTTTGGTGAAGATCGGTTAAGGGAAAGGGGTAGTTTACCTACAACGTTTTTTTAACAAGGTTATTTTCTATGGCAAACAATAACAGCCGCAAATTCAAACATAATCAAATAATTTTCTGCATACAGCCCTGGTTTGTAGAGTACTCGAGACCTTTTGTTTTTGGTGAAGATCGGTTGAGGGGAAGGGGTAGTTTATTACTTCCATATTCCTTAAGGAATGGAATTATGGTGATGGCAAAAAAAATCGTGTTCGAGATTATTGCAGATTCTGATTCTACTACACTCAAAACATGAAAAAAAGTCGTTTTCCGAAAAGTGTCTGTGTGTGTGTGTGTGTCTGTAGATTTTTTTTCTATGGCAAACGATAACTGCCGCAAATTCAAACAGAATCAAATAATTTTTTGCATGCAGCCCTGATTTGCAGAGTACTCGCGACCTATTGTTTTTGGTGAAGATCGGTTGAGGGAAAGGGGTAGTTTACCTGCAACGGTTTTTTTTTAGCAAGGGTAATTTTGTTTGTTTGGCAAACGATAACAGCCGCAACTTCAAACAGAATCAAATAATGTTTTGCATACAGCCCTGATTTGTAGAGTACTCAAGACCTGTTGTTTTTGGTGAAGATCGGTTAAGGGAAAGGGGTAGTTTACCTGTAACGTTTTATGTTTTAACAAGGGTATTTCCTATGGCAAACGATAACAGCCGCAAATTCAAACAGAATCAAAAGATTATTTGCATACAGCCCTAAATTGTAGAGTTCTCAAGACCTATTGTTTTTGGTGAAGATCGGTTGAGGGAAAGGGGTAGTTTACCTGCAACGTTTTTTTAACAAGGGTATTTTCTATGGCAAACGATAACAGCCGCAAATTCAAACAGAATCAAATAATGTTTTGCATACAGCCCTTATTTGTAGAGTACTCAAGACCTGTCGTTTTTGGTGAAGATCGGTTAAGGGGAAGGGGTAGTTTACCTGCAACGTTTTTTTAACAAGGGTATTTTCTATGGCAAACGATAACAGCCGCAAATTCAAACAGAATCAAATAATGTTTTGCATACAGCCCTGATTTGTAGAGTACTCAAGACCTGTCGTTTTTGGTGAAGATCGGTTAAGGGGAAGGGGTAGTTTACCTGCAACGTTTTTTTAACAAGGGTATTTTCTATGGCAAACGATAACAGCCGCAAATTCAAACAGAATCAAATAATGTTTTGCATACAGCCCTGATTTGTAGAGGTCTCAACGACTTTCTATTTTGGTGAAGATCGGTTAAGGGGAAGGGGTAGTTTACCGGCAACGTTTTACGTTTTAACAAGAGTACAGTACTTGAAAATTTATTTAAACTTTTTCAAACAATGGTAATTGTTAAAAATAAAATAATTTTGTTGCCAGGCAATAAAATTAAAATTTTTTCATTTTAATGTAAATCATGTATAAGAGAAAATATATCGCGCTTGGCAGGCGATATTAAGATTTAAATATAAATCTTAGAATATGGAAGTCATGTATGGTTCTCCATACCGATATTTTTCTATGGCAAACGATAACTGCCGCAAATTCAAACAGAATCAAATAACTTTTTGCATACAGCCCTGATTTGTAGAGTACTCACGACCTATTGTTTTTGGTGAAGATCGGTTGAGGGAAAGGGGTAGTTTACCTGCAACGGTTTTTTTTATCAAGGGAAATTTTTTTTTTTGCCAAACGATAACAGCCGCAAATTCAAACAGAATCAAATAATGTTTCGCATACAGCCCTGAATTGTAGAGTTCTCAAGATCTGTTGATTTTGGTGAAGATCGGTTAAGGGAAAGGGGTAGTTTACCTGTAACGTTTTCTGTTTTAACAAGGGTATTTCCTATGGCAAACGATAACAGCCGTAAATTCAAACAGAATCAAAAGATTATTTGCATACAGCCCTAAATTGTAGAGTTCTCAAGACCTATTGTTTTTGGTGAAGATCGGTTAAGGGAAAGGGGTAGTTTACCTACAACGTTTTTTTAACAAGGTTATTTTCTATGGCAAACAATAACAGCCGCAAATTCAAACATAATCAAATAATTTTCTGCATACAGCCCTGGTTTGTAGAGTACTCGAGACCTTTTGTTTTTGGTGAAGATCGGTTGAGGGGAAGGGGTAGTTTATTACTTCCATATTCCTTAAGGAATGGAATTATGGTGATGGCAAAAAAAATCGTGTTCGAGATTATTGCAGATTCTGATTCTACTACACTCAAAACATGAAAAAAAGTCGTTTTCCGAAAAGTGTCTGTGTGTGTGTGTGTGTCTGTAGATTTTTTTTCTATGGCAAACGATAACTGCCGCAAATTCAAACAGAATCAAATAATTTTTTGCATGCAGCCCTGATTTGCAGAGTACTCGCGACCTATTGTTTTTGGTGAAGATCGGTTGAGGGAAAGGGGTAGTTTACCTGCAACGGTTTTTTTTTAGCAAGGGTAATTTTGTTTGTTTGGCAAACGATAACAGCCGCAACTTCAAACAGAATCAAATAATGTTTTGCATACAGCCCTGATTTGTAGAGTACTCAAGACCTGTTGTTTTTGGTGAAGATCGGTTAAGGGAAAGGGGTAGTTTACCTGTAACGTTTTATGTTTTAACAAGGGTATTTCCTATGGCAAACGATAACAGCCGCAAATTCAAACAGAATCAAAAGATTATTTGCATACAGCCCTAAATTGTAGAGTTCTCAAGACCTATTGTTTTTGGTGAAGATCGGTTGAGGGAAAGGGGTAGTTTACCTGCAACGGTTTTTTTTTAGCAAGGGTAATTTTGTTTGTTTGGCAAACGATAACAGCCGCAACTTCAAACAGAATCAAATAATGTTTTGCATACAGCCCTGATTTGTAGAGTACTCAAGACCTGTTGTTTTTGGTGAAGATCGGTTAAGGGAAAGGGGTAGTTTACCTGTAACGTTTTATGTTTTAACAAGGGTATTTCCTATGGCAAACGATAACAGCCGCAAATTCAAACAGAATCAAAAGATTATTTGCATACAGCCCTAAATTGTAGAGTTCTCAAGACCTATTGTTTTTGGTGAAGATCGGTTGAGGGAAAGGGGTAGTTTACCTGCAACGTTTTTTTAACAAGGGTATTTTCTATGGCAAACGATAACAGCCGCAAATTCAAACAGAATCAAATAATGTTTTGCATACAGCCCTGATTTGTAGAGTACTCAAGACCTATTGTTTTTGGTGAAGATCGGTTAAGGGGAAGGGGTAGTTTACCTGCAACCTTTTACGTTTTAACAAGAGTAAAGTACTTGAAAATTTATTTAAACTTTTTGAAACAATGGTAATTGTTAAAAATATAATAATTTTGTTGCCAGGCAATAAAATTATAATTTTTTCATTTTAATGTAATATAATATTTTTCATTTAATACAGCAATAAAAAGGCAGGTAAGACACAGCCTGGCTGTTTGGCTGAAAATGATTTTAAATATAAATCTTAGAATATGGAAGTCATGTATGGTTCTCCATACCGATATTTTTTTTTTGTAATGAAATACTGTTAAAACAGAAACAAAATGTTTTCCAAGTCATCACAACTGTGTACATATGTCTTCTGTATAAATAAGTTTATTTTTTATTGTGGCAAAAACACACAGTTTATGATCAGATTGTGTAAATGTTTATACAAGGAAAGCTAAAGTAAAATGTTTGTGGCTGTACATTGCACAATCTTATATAAATAAACTTTCTCAGATTTTTAAAAAATTACATGAGTATTTTTAGTCTCCACTGAACCTCATTTGCATTATTCATGTTACGTAAAATCTACTCTTAATTATCTTGTCTACTGTGTAGATTATGGATATCATAATAACATATCATAAGAATTAACAATATCCATGAAGATTCATACAGCTGGTAACTCTTGACGTTTCTTGCAGGATTTGCATATTATATATGTATATGTTATCAAATAGTAATTGCTTCTGTAAGTACATTTTGCTTATTTTATACCACTGTATTTCTATGTGATGCATGTTTCACATAATTGTCAATATCATCAGAGGTTTCTATATATTCTTGGATTTCATTGTCCATTTCATCTGTCTATTGATTAACTAAATATAATTAAATCACTACCGACTTGGAACATGAAATTTGTGTTCAGAGTCGGTAGTGATTTAATTATATCTAGTTTCTATATAAATTTAGGTTAACTATTAAGATTATATAGAAACCTCTAATGATACAGATGACTGTGTAAACCATGCATCAGATAGAAATACAACAATATAAAATAAGCAAAATGCACGTGCAGAAGTAACTATTATTTGATATAAACACACACACACACACACACACACACACACACACACACACACACACACACACACACACACACACACACACACACACACACACACAATGTAATTCATATATTTATCTTTGTAAATTGTCCTCATAGATTATTCCTTGGTCATCACAAAAAATTAGTGTTATTACACGATGTCTCTTAATACAATTGTCTTAATTATAAGTGAATGCTGATATGGTAATTACATTGATCACAATTATTCATTTTTCATAAATTTACAAAAATTATAGCAACAAATAAACACCCTACAAAACCATCCAGCACAGACTGAAACGGTCGCGACTAAAGTTCAATCTTGATGCAATCTAGTAGAAAATTTTTGAACTAATTTTATTTTTGTTGTACACAAAGTAATGTGTAAATAATTTGGTCATAAAAAATAATAAAAGTGCCATCAAGACGTATACTTATATCTCTCGCCCAAAACTGGAACACCAAAAGCTATATATTTACGTCCTGTGCCATAAGTGTTTACACACACACACACACACACACACACACACACACACACACACACACACACACACACACACACACACACACACACATGGTGTTTACATAATCCTGACTGTTTTCTGTTTCATGAAAAAGATGCACTGATGCAATGACAATGTGACATGGTTAAAAAGAAACATGAACATGGCCTCTGTGGCAACGCCTAGAACATCACCACTGTGCAAGCTTGGCCTTTGTTCACGTCATAAACCGCTAAAAGTAATGGTCCTCGGTCAGTGCGGAGTTGGAAAATCAGGTACCTATTGTACTTTTTATACAATAGCAATTTGTGTTTAAGATATGTTCAGAACATAAGAACTATTTGGCTGTTAATGAATACAGAATTTTTTTTTGAACAATTTTACTTCCATGTTCTGTAAGGAAATGGAAGTATTGTGATCGCGAAAAAAAAGTGTTTGAGATAAGGGCAGATTCTCATTCTACTACCTCAAAACATGAAGAACACTCATTTTCTGAAAAGTGTCTGTGTAGAATTTTTTTATGGCGAACGATAACTGCTGCAAAAGCAAACAGAATCCAATAATTTTTTGCATATGTGCCCAAGTTGCAGAGGACTCGCCTATTGATTTTGGTGAACATCCGTTAAGGGGAAGGGGTAGTTTACCTGCAACATTTTATGTTTTAACAATAGTTAAGCACTTAATTTTTATAAATAAAGTATCCTGAAAAGAAGGTCATAATAATCCACTGTAGAAAGGTACATGAAATATCTATAAATGAAAAGGGTAGTTAAAGACAGGGTAATTTTTTGTAATGATGTTATAAATTTATTCGACCGAAAACTGAAAAGAATTTCAATAAAATATTAACACTTGATATCGTTCCATGTAAACAAAATACTGTAACCACGGATACATAAACAAAATAAGTTTTTGTTTTCAGAAATACACAGATTACAAACTTTTGGTATTCCCTTTCTCTCACATTGTTTAAATAAAATATAATTTAATCAAATTAATTCTTTATGTAATCAAATATTAACAACTATGTACAATTCCTATTTTGATTATCTTTCTCACCATTTTTACCAAAAGCATGCAGATATATTTAGTTTCGTTCTGAGTGTACATATTAAAAATAATTTTATAATTAATTAGAACATGGGATTAATAAATGGTTTTCCATACCGATTTTTATTCTTGCAATAAAGAACATAACAGTAAACTACTTATCAACATATCTTTAATCAGTATTAAGCAACCTGTTTTAGTGCAGAATAGTTTTTGAATTCTCTCTTCACAGAATAAAGATGCCCATGAAGAGAGCCAATGGTGTACAACAATTTTGATTCTATCATTGCTGACATAGCAAGAAACTCAAACTTCACTACGCACCAAGTCTGGAAGTAGTGGTATAAAGACATTGACAAGAATAGCTCTTGTCTGGCCGAGCACTTGTCATGAAGCAACACCTGTCCGTGACTGAATCTGTCTCATTTTCGTTAAACTGTCCATGTGTTTCATTAAACAGTCTAACTCACTTTTATACCGGTTCATCACTCATTGCATTTTCACTGTAAACTTTACTAATCTGCCAATAAAGCTCCGTAAGGTTTCACATTACCCACATAAACAAGTAAAGAAAAAGTACAAATAACAGATTGTATTCGACAGTCGGGAGTTTGTTCACTCTTATTTTCTTAAACATTTATAACTCACAAAACAAAATGTAAACAAAGACTGCTCCTCCTGTTATAGAATCTTAGCAAGCCAATTTATCAGAAAAATCATCATACATATGCAGCAACAATTAGAACATTAGAGATGATGTTTGGGAATGGTACTTACTGTATGGCCTATTTAATTACTGCGCAAATAATTCTCACGCATGAGAAGCAGAAGTGGTGTGACGTACACAAACTACTTTCTAACCTGAAAACATTATTTTGCCCAACTTTATTCTGTAATACTAGGTTACACTGATGGCTGCTATTTTGTCGTCACAATAAATGTGAAGCGAGTGTATTTGTTTGGAAGTACAAAATTACTTCTATAAATAATAAAAGTTTTGCCTTGATACCACGTGGTCTAAGCACTAAATGTTTTCATGTTTGAAATAATGACTGGCGCCTGTGCAGAACGTACGTAAAGCTGTCTTCTGGCGTGAGAATTGTGTGCGCGACCACCCTGTACTTACCTAACATGTACTATATATACTGTCTCTTTCCCTTTTCCTGCAAGCATTTATGAAACTCTCCATCTGTACAATTTGTTTACTGTGTATACGCTACTGTATAGTTCTGTAGGCACTTGTTTTTGTTTATATGTTTAAAAGCATTCCTGTATAAAAAGAACTAAATTAACAGATAAACTAACCTTTTTAATCCTCCTTGTGACTTCTTGATTTATAATTAACGATGCGTTTCAAAGCATATGCTTCATCATCATGAATTAAACAAAACCCTCATATGAGATCGTCACTGGTTAAAATACCATTATAGCATTTGCACTGTACACATTAGTAGGTGTGCACCTGTTGCACTGTACACATTAGTAGGTGTGCACCTATTCACATTTGGTTGACCACCCAGCACCTTCTAACACGATGAGGGATCTTTTTATATTTCTGAAGATGAAGCATATGCTTTGAAACACTTCATTAATTGTAAATCAAGACATCACAAGGAGGATTGAAAAAGTTAGTTTATCTATCCATACAGGTGACTTGAGTACCATTGAAAACGTGCATGCTAAATTAAAAACTAAATTAAATATACTGTACTCGTATTTTATTATTGACCATAATATTACACATGCTTTATTATGTTAATCAGCTATTTTCTAGTGTGAATATAAAGTATGTGAGGGAGTGTGTGTGTGTGTATACTAGGGGTGCCAATGATGATGACAATATATAATTACAATAAATACTTTATGATATATAATTACCTTAATATCCACTTTAGCGATACACAGTTTCGTCACTGATGACGCGTTTCGGGACTAAGTCCCATCCTCAGATACATAATTAATAAATTAAAATATTAAAATCACGACCACGATACTGGTCAAGTCAAAATAAATAAAATAAATTATAAATCGCATGTAATAAGTTTTGCTAACCACGGCTGGAGCTCCCGCATGCGTTCACCCGCAACCGCGATTGTCACGCGACTGGTCAAAGATTAAGACAAACTGATTGCAGTGTCGAACAGGTAATTTGACGCAAAATTTACCTGGTCATTTAATAAACTGTTTTTGGTGTTACTATCTTTTAAAGCTTTATAAATTTCAAATTCCTCCAGACTATCCATCCGTCTACCCTTTTTACAAATATGCAACGCTGTTAAATTTTCTTCGAAGTTCGTATACTTTAATTTACTTACTAGAAATCAGTGGCATGACGTGGGTGCATAAAAGCTGTTGCCAGTTGTGATACGCCAAAAACTTAGCCTAAAAATTAATTCGAATTTTTCCTAGTACCAAGTGTTCTTTTTGGAACCAAAATATTCTTTTTAGAGCTAAAATATCTTTTTAGAGTATTTTCTATCTTTCGCTGGCAGAAGAAGAGGGTCCTGGTTCAATGGCATCTGACTCCATTATACTTAACACAGAATAAAGAAATATTTTGTCCATTGAGGACACAAATAATTGAATAATAAAGACAAACAGAGAAACACATATCTAAACGAACAAAACACAAAAGCTAGGTAGTAACTGCTGCACGTTTGTTCCAAAACGAACACAGCTGCCAACTAAGCGTTTTCCCAGTTTATACAGCGGCAACACATTGGGTGGACGAATGTCCCCCCCCTTTTGTACAGTGACAACTACTACGAGGTCAATGACCACATGGATTAAAACATTGCCAATGTCTGTGATGGCAACACAAGACAGTGCAAGTGCCCAGCAGTTCGAAACCAATACTATGCTTTTCTTCAAGTTTCTCTACTAAAATTGTTCGGATTTCAAATTATTCAATAATTAAACTATTTATTCTGTGATATAATTAATATTATTTTCTTTCGTTTCCAGGACTGTTGCCACTGGCAACAGTGGTTACATGGATGCCATGCTACTGCTAGATGTCAAGTTAAAATATTTAAAACATTATCGTCTTTTGAGTTAACCTGAATCTGTTTATTTTCCAATAACCTGTTATTTTTATGTTTAAATGTTACAATAATTTTTAATACATACATACAAATATAAAAAATAAATATTTCTGTACAGAAAACAGTACTATATTATAATAACAACATGATAATTTCAGTGTGTTATGATATACACATGTACACATTTTGTTCTAGCTGGCCAAGACTCGTTATTTTGTTGCAAACAGGTCAGTGGAATGTCACCTTCATCAAAGATGCCCACTACTGCAAACAGTTGGTATACAAACGATGAGGCAGTGACACACAAATGAGACAATAAAGTCGTACAAAGTGTTTGCTTATCTTGCACAACAACTGTTGTTTTCCAATTTTATTCCCATCGTTATTACAGAGTGACCTGCCCTCCCTCTATCAATAATCTGCCCACCACCAACACAGATAACGAACTAAAAATAGCAACAGTGCCTTCAACAAACTGTTTTTACCGTCCACTATAAATCTGGCTATCGTTTGTATCCCTTTGTTTATTATCACACCTGGATGGTGTAAACACTATAATATGTAACTGTCATGTGATTATATGCATTCTTGTAATTCCTAGGTGAAGTATACGGCCTCGACAAAATTCTGCCATTGATCATTATAAAGTTCATACTGGGACTAAATATTATCGTAAATACAGAGTAGGCGTTAAGTCACTTGACACTAGAAAGTACTCTGAGGCCTCTTTCACACTATCAGGGTTTTTTCTCCCTCCGGTGACCGGAAGATTGTAGTGGCAGTCCGGCGAGTCATTAGGTCGTCGGATAGCAAAACTCTGGATGTTCGTAATGTGAACGTGCTCACGCCCCTCCATTTGTCTCGCTGCCATCAGGTTCCCGGACGGCAAAAAAACCTGATAGTGTGAAAGAGGCCTAAGTAGTAGTGATACTTTGTAGTTGCTGTGAATCAATAAGTACTGTATGGTCATTAACTAGACATAATTTTAAAACATTTGTGTTGATGTTTTGGCGAATTTATAGTCACCTTCAGGTCTGTGCAGGAGCAATACAGAAACAATGCACATATTATGAGTGTTTTTTTGTAAATATGTGTGTGTGTGTGTGTGTGTGTGTGTGTCTGTCTATGTTTTACATAAAAATAATAATAGCTATTACACGTTATTATTCGTATAGTACCAAAAATAGTTATAACATTCTGTAAATGTTAACATTTATTGTACATGTAGTATTATCTCTGTATTACAGGTCCCAATGATGACATTAAATTCAGAACCTTAAAGTAATGGTCGAAATGTTGACAAAAAAGTTTTAAAATTACAAATTTTTTGGTGAAGGGTTTGTGAGGATTGGTCAAAAATATAAAACAAATTTGAACTTATTTGTGCTGACAATTCAACATCGTTTATTGTCATCATCAGGACAATATTGTTGCTGACGTCAAACAGACAACTGTGATGAATGCTGTGTTTGCCAAATCGTTTAAATTATGCCAACAGTTATGTGTTTGGCGTCAGCAACAATTGTCCTGATGATGACAATAAACACTGTTGAAACGTCGACTCAAATAAGTTAAAATTTGTGTTATATTTTTGACCGATCCTCACAAACCCTTCACCAAAAAATTCATTAATTGACGGTCACTACGAATTTAAGGATTTAAAATTATGCCTGTATCTGCACCTTTTACTGTTAGAAGTTACCAAGAAATACAAATCTGGCTGGGAACTTATGCTCCACTGTATATTTTATGACACTTAATCGTGTTTGTTTTCTCTGCCACTCAGTACAGAGGTTTTGTAAAAGTGCAATGAAACTGTAGTATCATATTTTATTCTCAATTTTCTGTTTGCCACTCTGATGTGGCTACAAATCAACAGTATTAAGAGTAGATTTAAATTATAGGATCCTCTTCTCATCAACTGGAACTTTGCCAACACTTTTGAATATGTAGTTTGTCTCTCTTGATTTGTACTGCGCTCACTTGGTTTCAGTTTGTCTTTTTCTCGACATTAGTGGGCCAAACGTCCCAATATTATAATTAATATTTTCTTTAGCCATCTTAAAATTTTCATTCTAAGAATATTCTAACAAACCAATTTCTGTATAGCAAAACATTCTCATATAAAAAAACATATTTAACAAAACCAACCAACCAACCAGATTGTTTATCTGAAAATTAACCAAACCAAACAACAAATTAACAGCACCCAAAAATACAGATAACATTCCTCGTATTTTTTTTACACTAAAATTTACACCAGTATCATTAAAAATAAACATATACTTTTAATTCACAGTCAATTTATTTGTAAGGTAACTCATGTTATACAATTTTGTTTAATGGTTACAATTTTATGTGGACATGTCCTTTTTCCATGATAACATACTTTATAGATACTCGTGTATGTGGATATAATACTTTCAAAGAAGCTGAATAACAATTTTTAAAGAAAACTGATTCCATGATTTCAATTATTTGTTACAAATATTTCTTTGTGTTAGTGGAAATGTTTGTATTAGGTATCATTAACTGTTTAACCAACAATATCTTTAAACAAACAATAATCTGTATTTAATATAATGTTTTTACATTGAGCTCAATGACTGAACAGTTAACTGCAGACAGAGAAAATACGAGAAAGAAAAATGAGAAGGAATGAAAATATTTTCGATCACAGACTGACATGGTTGGACTTTTTTATTACACATTACAGCTGAAAACATTTTATGATCATGTAAATTTTTGTGGTTGTTGTTATGAACAAATTGAAAAGGTCAGATGTGTAAATGCAAATGTCTAGACAATTGAAAAATAAAGAATTAAAAATACTTAACAAATAATATAGTTTTGAACATAACAAAATCTACCCACATTTACATTATAATTGCACTGTTTACAGCACTAGTAGTGCGTTTCATTACTCGGAGGTACATAGGTGAATATGATCCTATGTTGGAAAAGGTCTATACATTTCATACGCTGATGGACAATGAAATGGTCTACTTTGAAATACTGGACACAGCAGAACAACCTCATGTAAGTATTACAACACATGTATTAAAAATCATGTTTGTTTCTCAAACTCTCTTTCTTTATCAAATTCTGTAGGCCTAGTTAAAAAATGCAAAGAACGAAGGCAATGCATAGTCACAGAACTGGGTTGATTATAAGAAATCGAACTCAATACATTCTTCTGTGCAAGTATAAGGGGCTCAAAGGCTATTACACTGTCTGTTGTTACAAATGATCTCTCCATCTTTTCTTTGGCTGTCTCATACTTCTGCTACCTTTAGCCGTACATTTTATGCTTGTGTGTACTATTCATGATGGGTCCATATGTTCTATGTGATCAAACCGTTTCTATCTATATTCTCTCACCATGTCATTTGGATAGCTGGTCGGACAGGTAACTCATGATGGATGTCCTCAATCCTTTCCCTACCTAACCTAGTATATCTGACTACCAATGTAGGGAACCTCATCTCTACACTTTGCAGTTGATTTCGTGGACACCAGGATCCTGTCCTCGTTGAGGAGTTACTTTGCTCTTCATATGGAGTCAGTCCAGATCCAGAAGTACACCCCCATTGCAAAGAATTGACGGGGTGAAAGTCTGTCATTAAATAGGATTTAGCATGCTGTGTTACTGAGCCTATCAGAATAAATCTGTTTTGTTATTGCCTCACTTTCTACCACTGTAATGCAGTGGTACTTCTGATTGGCTAGTGCAGGACTTCATATATTATAAAGGGTTGGATTTTGTTGTCATGACGTATCCGTCGATTAAAGCCTTGAAGCCTGAAGCGAAAACTGGTTCAGGCTATAAGGTAAGACTTTTACATTTTGTACCAATAAAAAACTTTGTGTTCTGAGTCGGTAGTGCTATACTTATATTATAAAGGGAACTCCATTCCCTTAGAGACTTATTGCTTTTACCTCGGTTAGGGGTACATTTGGCTCTCCACCCCTTGTTGAACAGTTTTAAATTTTTTTACTGAAGAAGGCCTCTGGTGGGTGGCCAAAATGTTTAGAAAATGACTGAACAAAGCAACAGACCATGGCCAAACAGCCTGGATATAAATGCTTTTACTTTTAGAATATTATTTTTATAATCATGATTAGGACTGAAAGTCAAAAGCCATCATCAGATGACACAGATTCATTCTGATGTATTCTGTCACAAATGTTTTGGCTATTTTCAGGAAAGTGAGTGTCTCACATTGGAAGCCAACATCAGATGGGCGGAAGTTTTCATTCTCATGTATTCCGTCACAGACAAGTGCTCATTTGATGAATGCAACAGACTGAAGTTTCTAATCAACTACAACAAACGCAAAAAACGTTTGAATAGCTCAAAGGTAATATATACATTAACTGTACTGGTTAAGAAACTTAAACAATTAAGAAATTATTCACTATTAAAGTTATTATTATAAAATTTTGATAATAGTTCAATTTAGTAAATAGACAGTTGGTTTAGTTCTATAAATACTTTTGATTAGCCTGACAATTCAAATCTAACTTCTGAAGCTGCCATTAACTGGCGAAACAATTGTCAGGACTAATAAAGAGCTATTTTTAAACTAAACCACGTGTCTGTCTAAAAACTTTCAACTGTCAACATGTTGAGGAACTTAGCTTCATGCTACAAAGCATTACTGTACAAGTTACTGCGAGGTACAGATTTTCAATGGATTAATGGGAATTATTCAACTGCAGTCAGGGTTCATAAACTTTCGTTTTTTTTTTTGTTAATAATAACACTGTTTTTCAGTCAAACATGTCTTCTGTCTTATTTCTTTTAAAACCTCAGAGGCTCAGAAGCTCAGGTCTCAGTTAAGCCACTAAGGATGCCTCATTACAGTATGGACGAAACATTTTATTTTAAAAGAAATAAAAAGACATGTGGTGAACCGAAAAAATAGTGTTATTACATAAGAGTGAACTGACAAAATATACTTGAACAAAATCTCGGATATTCAACAATTTGTAATGTTATTAACATTAGTACTAAAAATGTCCATGTGTAACGCTAATAATAATTATGTCCCTAGTTCTGGGCGGCATTTGTAACACTCTTACTTATTTTCTTATTTATTACTACACATACACTGATAAAATATGTATAACAAATACCATAATCTGGTACATCTATGTACTTACCAAATTCATTAGTTGCCGGGCTCATATTCTTCTTTTATAAACGTGTTTTTACCTAAGGGGTGCCAGGGTTCATTTACAGCGAGATTTTGAGACACAGATGATGACACAAATGATGACACTGTATTGTTGAAATTAACCATCAAAATTTAATTCTCCAGAATGTATTACAGACACGACCATGCGGTCAAAACAATGACATCATATAAGATGACCCAAAAACAAAATGGCGGTTATTTTAATATCTCATATTACTCTCTATACTTCTTTTGTTTGCTAAATTAAAATCAGTGTAAATTTTATTGCTGCAGCTTAAATCATTTATTAATTGTTAATTCGTTAATACACAAACCAATGCCCTCGGCATATATGGTTATGGCCATGAGTTCACTCGCTCGCTCTCACGCACATTCACACTTAGACCAGTACATTCTTTTAATTAGTGATTCTGTATTAATGAGCTCATTAAACTATAAGAAAATGATAAACTGGGACTTCTCTGATTATCGTTTGGTGTTGTCCATCCGTTGCTGGTGGGTGACGCCCATGATGATGGCCGGTGTTCGCCTCTAGTTCTGCTGAGTTTAATTGAAGAAATTTGTGCACTGATTTTACATATTAATATTCATACTGTTAAACAAGGTGAGCCTTTATTGCTCCACTATTACTGATATTTTTTTGATCTAGTTATTGTAAACTATTGTTAGAAAATTGCTCACACAGCGATACATCGCTGTGTCTCCTCTGAAGAACGGCTTTGAAATGAGAACGAGGCAAATGTAAATTTGCGCTTGTGTGTGTGATTGTTACGTCATACAGCTTTGTCTTACTGGACAACGCCTCGTTGCACGTATTGTAGTTAGTGCGTCATTGTTTTTGGTTATGACGGAACAGTGCTATGATCCAATCACAATGCATATTTAAGTCCTTCGTCACAAACACCGCCATGGCCTTTTCCGATTCCAGCACGTCCTACGGTGACCTTGGTGTCTTACTCTTGCTGGACTGGCGTTGTTCCACCGTATATAGGGACAATGGACCTAACCATTCTGTGTTTTACTGATTAAACAATACAAAACATTGAAAAATACCTTTATACCCATAATTATGATACTGGGTCATTATGTACTGTTACACATGCTAACAAACTTTTCTTTTTGATAAACATAAACATTCCATTTTTTTATATAAAGACAGAGAAACCAAATTTAGGTATTTGTAATGTCAGCTACCAAGTTTTATCTTGTGTTTCTTGTTTCCTGTATGGCATATCTTACCAATTTTAAGACATACAAACAGAAATCTCTACTGTTTTTGATGTTTTTGGGGGCAGTAGGTGCGGTTCATTCTCGACATTTTCTCGGCCATTTTTAAAGGTGTACTCCATTCATAGTTGCGTATATCTCATTGTTTCTTCATCAAACTGTCTTTTACATTTTTCACATTTCTGATGGTTTCGCATTTTCATATGTGAGAAATTTAATGATAATGCATTGTTCCATGCTTGAACAACACAACTACTTCACTCATACTTGCAAAACACACAGCAAATGTTCATTGCTGCATGACTAAGAGAGATTAGTATTTGTTCCCCCGCATCACCCAGTGCTATCAACTTCAGCAGTTGTTTATTTTATTTGTACTCAAACCAAATTACAATTTAAATTTGAACACTCCTTGTAATTTTTAAGCACAATTTTAATGGTATAATTTTCTATCTTTTGATCAGACTACTGAAGTAAAATGTGGCAAAAAGTAAAATTAAAAAAACTATTTACAATTATTATTATTTACACAGGAAATATTCAGTATGTGTGTGTATACATATTGTAACATGACATAAGATGGTAAAAATACACTGATGATTAATAATAAACAAAAAAGCTGAAAATGAGAAGAAAGGCCAAAAACTTATAAATCAAAGATTAATGACCAAATTATGATAACAAATGACTGAGAAACTGACAATGACTTGACCCAATAGATTGTAAAACAACAAGGAAAATATAATGTAACAAGGAAGAAGGAATAAGAAACTAAGTGTAACCAAGAATGTAATAACGAACATTGTAATCTCTGAATTATGACTATAATATTTATGTAAACCAATGCACTAAAATAGTTAGGGCATAATTAAAAGATAACCATATTAACAATAACAAGTAAGATAATGATGTTATATATATATTGTGTGAAAGGAGAAGAAAGATGTACTTATAATGTAAGGTAGGGAGTTAAAAACTAACCATACCCAAATTAATAGTGATAATAATAGTCAAAGCCAATAAAAGATGCTTTGAGCCAAACAAAGGCAATAATTAAATAATAACCAAAAGTGATCAAGGTGATTTGAAAGTAAACTAATTATTCATGACCCATAATCACAAAGTGATATCAAAATAAGCAGACAAACCGTGTGAATAAATAAGTGAGTGAAGTAAAAAGTGTATAAAAATAAATAAGTGGTGAAATGCTAGGTATAGCATGTAATAAAAAAGTGATAGTGATAATAAATAAAGAAACCTTCTATAAAGGGAAAAGTGCAGTGGGTGTGCAGAATAAAGTATTTTATAAGCAGACTATAATAAAATAGCTAAACAATCTGTGATAAACTTTATGTTAGCAAGTAAGATTAAACTGATTATGCTATTATTAATTTAGGTAATAGGAAGTAAGAATTATAAAATAAGGTAAAAATTAAGTTATTAGAATGAATAGTAAAATAAGAAGGACAGACACTGTATTTAAGTGAAGGGATTAGTAAGTAAGACATATGGTGTAAGGTACAGTTTAACAGTAGTATTATAAGAGTTTTGTTATTGTTCAAAAAACCATAGAATGCAGTAAATTATAAGATAAGCAAGATAATAGTAAAAAACAGAAAACTAGTTAGAAGTTTAATTTCAGGCTTGAACCTGGCAAGGAATATTTTTATAATAGGAGGTGTAGTTAGAATCACCAATGTTTTATTATCTGTTTATATAAAAATTGTTTTAATGTACCATATATAAAGTTAATAAGTTACAAGGAATGTTAAATAGTAGTATGGGGGAAATCTAGGCTCTAGGCCTAACATTTAGTGAAGGAACTTTGTAAATTTAAAAGCAAAACAATAGCCCAGTATCAATCAGAGTATACCAAATGATTAAACAGTTAAGTAAGTATACCTAATACAAAAATGTATAAATAATATCCAGTTTTAGATTAAATATATAAGAAATATAAATAAGAAAACAAGGAAAATGTTATTAACTATTCAAAAGTAACCATGAGGGATATCAAAATAATCCTTAACAAAAAAGAAGAACAATGGTATTCATGTAATTAATATAACTACTAATATAAGAAAGGAATCTTAATTTGAAGATCTTTTATAGATTTAAACCAAAATAAAACGTTAGAATATAACAATGACCTAAAATAACGACCAATGAGAATTAGCATAATTTAATAGGTAACCATAGCAACTGAGATTTATTACCAAAAAACCGTTGGAATTCTAATGACTTCATTATTGACTGACGCGGAGGGCGGATGTATGCAGCTCTCAATCCGAAATTAACTATAAAAACTTAAATTTTTAATAAAACCAAGAAGGAAGAAGTATTGTAAAAGCATTCCATACGACACCTGAGGGAATAACCAGTAATAAAATAATTAAAAAACAAAAATAACAGTAAAAATAAGAAGACTTCGAAGGAACGTAACAGACGACTCATCCCGAAGGAAGAAGGGGATCGACCTACTTCAACCTGAGGATACGAACGACTACGGAACAAGAGGGAAGCCGAACTTTAATTGAAACCATCTGAACGGGAATTGAGAACCATCCGAGGAAGAGAAGATGACTAGACCTATCCGGAAGAAGTAGACGAACATCGAAGAAGCCACGATGAGAACCCGATGAGTATAAACTAATAATTTCACTTAAAAATAAATTCCCCTTTATCCATAATAACGAGGTAAAATTTTCACTTCACTGATCACAATTTTGAAACAAGAACTGAAGTTAATTAAAATATCACTATTAATAAAACTTAATCAATTAACAACATTTGAAATTGATTTATAATAAATTGTTAATGAACATAACTTGATGACAAAATTCTAACCAAACACTATTCTAATTCTCATTGCCGATAACTTACTTGTATGTATTAGCGTATTAACCATTGTGTACCTAGTTTTAAGAAATATTATAATTTTGTGCATTTTAGCCGATAATCCAAACTTCTGTAGTCAAAAGGACTTAACACCTTGAGATGAATAATAATTGTAAACAAACAATATAAGCCATGCTGGCGTCTCGATATACGACTGAGCGATACCAACCGAGAAAATTGTAAAAGCCGGGATTAATATAAAAATCTGTACTATTCATTAAATGTAATTGAAGGGATAATAGAAAGAAGGGTTAATAAATTTTAATGTTCCTCAACGCTGTATGTTTGATTCATAGAAAATAAAGTAATATAAACAAATACTAAACTGAAAACGCCTACATACGGCAGTTAGCGAAATCGACACTGCAAGACAGCGTGGGCCAATCAGGTAACGAGGCAGCAAGATTCGAATCGAAC
The DNA here is from genome assembly GCA_034769895.1 of Magicicada septendecula. Lineage (NCBI taxonomy): Eukaryota > Metazoa > Arthropoda > Insecta > Hemiptera > Cicadidae > Magicicada > Magicicada septendecula. The sequence continues at coordinate 554,931,659 of CM068369.1, forward strand.
CACGAGAGATACGGTTTGCCCGTAAGTATTAAGAAAAAGTATATTCCGACTCGTTACATACGATTAACTCTTCACAGAGTATTTGACAGATTATTACCCACAATTACACACGTATACTACAAACGCCACGAGCGAAATAAAAACGCCCGTTACACATTTTCGTTACTGATACAAAGATGAATATTACGGGGAACATTTACAAATCTAAATACCCCACTCGAAAGGATTTATTACAAAGTGGACGCATCCAACGTGTGGCAAAACAACACGCCATACATAAATATACCACTCAAAAAGTATTATTACAATATATATATATATATATATATATATATATATACATATATATATTGTAGCATGACAGATAAGCCCATAAAAATGAATGGTAAAATGATCATAAAAATAAAATAATAACATTGTTAAATCCGAGAAAGCAAAATAATATAAAGAATTAATTAAGGACCACCGTGGAATACAATCATTGATTAAAATAAAAGTTCATGTAAAACAAATGTTACAAGGAGTGATGAATCATCAAAACCAATTTAAAAACTGAATATGAGAAAAAGGTAATACCCAGGTAGGATAGGAGTAGGTAAGGAAGAAACCCAGAAAATGACTAAACCCACAACAAGAAAAGAAAATATGTTATAAGAAACAAGAAGAACAGAAGGGCTCAATGAAGAAACAAGAACAAGACAGCATCCACAAGAAGAAGGAGTGCTCTTATAAAAAAAAACCCAAACCCCAAAATAAATATAATAATAATATATAAAAGTATAACAAGATATAAAATGTAAAAACCACATGTACAATAGATGTAAGCCAAAAAGTGTATAAAGTAAGAATTGAAAGTGAACCAATGTGAGACAATAATATAATACCAAAAAACAAATCTTCATTATATTCTATAAATAGATTTCTTGATTCTAGTAGAACTATATAACTATTTAGGATTAAAATCAAGGAATATAAAGAGAATCAGTGCAAGTTTTAGTGTTATTGAAAATAAACCTTATGTTTCAATATTGATGTTCATAAACATGAAATATTACAACTTTAAAGTGCTTTAATTTGTGTTCATGAATAATGTAAATAGAGTATTATCATAATACATGTGTTTTTTGTAGATAACTGCCACTTTTTTAAATAACATTCATTAGAATGAATAAAATAAAACAGAGCAGGCCATAATAAAAGTGAAGTGACAAGGTATCATTACCCCAAAACACCAAAAAACAGATGAAAACTGATAATCAAACCTAGTATAAGAAATATAGTATAAGATTGGGATAATTATGTTTGTTTATATAGAATAAGTTATTAGAAATAATTAAGTTTAAACATGTCAGAATCTAACATTCATTATTTATAATATTTCTTATGTATTTTTATTAATCAGTAAGTATAAAATGTCTGATTTGAAAAGACAAATGTTAATTTGATTTATATGTTATGTATTAATAGTATGAACCATATACTAATTGTTAACTTGTTAAAATAAGAAAATGTCAATTTATGTCACAATAGCAATGAAAGTCAGAGAGGGTATAAATCAATATGTATTATTTAAAAAACTTTGTATGCAAAAAACTGTTAGAAATCTAGGCCAAATGTTAAAAACTAAACAGCATCAAATTTGATGAAATAAGTATAGAAATACAATTAAACTGAAGGAATTTATATAAAGTAAATCAGTAATAAAGTCATGTAATTGGAAATATAAGTAAGGAAGATTTTGTAAAATTATAGCCAGAATTATTGTTAAAAATGGAAATGTAAAAACTCAAAATTTAGAGAGGGGAGTCATATATTACTGTATAATATTTTAAAACATAACCGATTAATCTAATTGCAAGAAATTAAGGGAAGATAAACCTTTTATTACAATCTGAAATTTAATATAATCATTAATATAACTTATAATATGGCTTCATTTGGAAGACAAGGACAGGAAGTGCTTTTAAAAAATTACCATTACAAAATGAAGTAAAAAATACCATTTTAGATCAAAAACTTAATAAAACTACATTATTTGGTATCAAAGTACGCAGAATGAGCTGAAGAAGAAGATTAAGTATTTACTAGTTAATAAATTTGAAGAATAACAAAAATATAATCAGTTATATAATGTAACTGTCTCACATGCACAGGATGCAAATAAATTTGGAACAATGTATTGAATTATATTGAATATCACTATAGTATTGACGACTCGGAACACTAAGTTTTTTATAAGTAAAAACGTAAAGTTTTACCTTACAGCCTAAACCGGCTTTCACCTTTAGAAGGCTTCATCAGAGGCTGCCATAGGTAGCGTTGTCCGTCTTGTTGTTGGCGACGGGATAGTTATTCGAAAGATTGAAGCTGTGTGTGTGTGGTGAGATGTGTTCGAATAATGCGTGCGATTTGAATTGTGTCTGTTCGTTTAGGATGTCGTTTTTATTTGTTTTTGTGTGTTTGTATATTTCTAATTGTTCTAGAGTGTCTAGTTTTCGGCCTTTTGTGTGTACGTGTAGAATGTTCATGTTATTGTCGATGTTTTTATATGTGTGGTTTGCTTCAATGAGGTGGTTTGCAAAGGTAGATTCTGTAGTGGTGTGGAGTGCTTTTGTGTGTTCAATGTATCTCTGTTTGAAGCTACGTCCTGTCTGGCCTATGTAGAATTTATTGCAATTTGAGCAATTTAGCTTGTATACACCAGGTAGATCGAATTTGTTTTGTGCTTTGGGCATGCGTTTTGATAGTGTGTGTTCTGTTTTGTTAGTAGTTTTGTAAGCGTTTCTGCATCCTGCTTTTTTGAATTTGTGGGCAATTTTTTCAGTTGGTTTGTTGATGTATGTTAGTGTTATGAATTTGTTGTTTTCTGTCTTTGTCTGTTGTTTGTTTTGTGTTTTGTGTAGGAGTTTACTGACTATTGTTCTGTCATAACCGTTAGATTCTGCTAGACATTTTATCGTGTTTAGTTCGTCTTTGTAGTCTATTTCATTTAAGGGGATGTTGTTAAGTCTATGTATCATGGTTCTAAAAGCAGCTAGTTTGTGTTGTATTGGGTGATTGGAGGTGTTGTGTATTAGTGTGTCAGTTGTAGCTGGTTTTCTGTATATACTGAATTTGTGCCTGTGTTCTAGTTTTGTGATGGAGAGGTCTACGAAGTTTATGGTATTGTTGTGTTCATATTCGGCAGTGAAGGTTATGTTTTTATGTATTTTGTTTATGTGCGTTAGTAACTGTTTGCATTGTCTTTTGTTTCCCCTGTATAGTATTAGAATGTCATCAACGTATCTATGCCAATATAGTATTTTATGTGAGTGTCTGTCATTGTTTGTGAGTATTTTTGTTTTTTCTAAGTGTTGGAGGAAGACTTCTGCTAGAATGCTGGATATGGGGGAGCCCATGGGTAGGCCATCGTTCTGTGTGTAGTATTTATTGTTATAAGTAAAGTAGTTTTGTTTTGTGATAATGTTCAGAGTTTCTGTTATTTCATTGATAAGTTCGTCTGGTGTGTTGTTCTGTTTGGATATGGCTCCCCATATCCAGCATTCTAGCAGAAGTCTTCCTCCAACACTTAGAAAAAACAAAAATACTCACAAACAATGACAGACACTCACATAAAATACTATATTGGCACAGATACGTTGATGACATTCTAATACTATACAGGGGAAACAAAAGACAATGCGAACAGTTACTAACGCACATAAACAAAATACATAAAAACATAACCTTCACTGCCGAATACGAACACAACAATACCATAAACTTCTTAGACCTCTCCATCACAAAACTAGAACACAGGCACAAATTCAGTATATATAGAAAACCAACTACAACTGACACACTAATACACAACACATCCAATCACCCAATACAACACAAACTAGCTGCTTTTAGAACCATGATACATAGACTTAACAACATCCCCTTAGATGAAATAGACTACAAAGACGAACTAAACACGATAAAATATCTAGCAGAATCTAACGGTTATGACAGAACAATAGTCAGTAAACTCCTACACAAAACAAACAACAGACAAAGACAGAAAACAACGCATTCATAACACTAACATACATCAACAAACAAACTGAAAAAATTGCCCACAAATTCAAAAAAGCAGGATACAGAATCGTTTACAAAACTACTAACAAAACAGAACACACACTATCAAAACGCATGCCCAAAGCACAAAACAAATTCGATCTACCTGGTGTATACAAGCTAAATTGCTCAAATTGCAATAAATTCTACATAGGCCAGACAGGACGTAGCTTCAAACAGAGATACATTGAACACACAAAAGCACTCCACATCACTACAGAATCTACCTTTGCAAACCACCTCATTGAAGCAAACCACACATATAAAAACATCGACAATAACATGAACATTCTACACGTACACACAAAAGGCCGAAAACTAGACACTCTAGAACAATTAGAAATATACAAACACACAAAAACAAATAAAAACGACATCCTAAATGAACAGACACAATTCAAATCGCACGCATTATTCAAACACATCTCACCACACACACACAGCTTCAATCTTTCGAATAACTATCCCGTCGCCAACAACAAGACGGACAACGCTACCTATGGCAGCCTCTGATGAAGCCTTCTAAAGGTGAAAGCCGGTTTAGGCTGTAAGGTAAAACTTTACGTTTTTACTTATAAAAAACTTAGTGTTCCGAGTCGTCAATACTATAGTGATATTTAGTTAAGTAACGGACACATCATGGACAACGAAATCCAAGAATAGTATTGGTTTGGCTAAGACTTTAACCGAAGACGGAGGAAGTAAATTAGTTGATTATTGAACGTTGAATGATACACTCGATCCGAGTAATTTGTAAACCTTAACCTAATTTCTACTACCGTAATGGCGAACGTTTTCTAAGCCTAAAGTGACAAACGAGAGTTTCGGTAAAAACACATTTTTAAACGGAAACCCAGTGAAATAAATATCTACAGACATTGAATTAACACTACACAGAACAGAACACCAGTGAATATAACATTTAAACCATTAAAACAGTAAAAACACTTAACCACACATAAGTGCGAATATCGGCCTAACAGACAAAAGTGAGATTTACTTATTACTACACTATTTTTCCAAGTACAACACTAAAACTGAACCAGAGACACTCCACCAACACAAGAAGGAAGAATTGCAGCCACAAGGACGAAAATTCAGAGGGAAAGCATCTTTTATTGAACTTTGAATCAGCGAGGTGAGACCGTCTTCCAACTATACACGAAAAGCAGCCATCATTGATTACCCACAATACAACGCAACACTGCCTTGACAACTGAATGGTTTGAAAACTGCTCACTTACCATTATATATTAACTATTATATCTGTATTTTAATCTTTAAGGTGATATATTTGTAATGTTATACTTTATAAACTTTGCCCTTATTTCTCTGACTTTGCCTAAAATAACTGCTAAAAGAATCCTTATATAAATAATTGTACGATTTAACGACACCCTGAGAATCGATTGACATATCGATAAAGAGTCGAAAGATAATTAATTGTTAATAAAATTTCTTATATACTTCACAATTGAACCTTTTTTCATTCTTAAGATATAATTAACACAATAAGTAAATTTAATAGAGTTAACTACCAGAATCTCACCACACAGAAGGAAGATAACCTCCAAATAAGAAAAATACATAAATCAATTGTTATTGGAGACAATTCTATCAAGTGGCGAGAGAATTTAAAAATACAGAAAAGTCATTAAAACAATTAAAACATTTAACAAATGATTCGGAACACCACAGAACATAATTAATTAATTGATTTTAATTAATTATATATATAAAAAATTTATAAACAACAAAAAATTTTTTTTATACAAACAATTATTTTTAAATATAAAAAATTATATAAATTTGTAACCGTACTTGTTACAAATTGGCGCACAACTGAGGGGCTTTAATTAGCGATTGACAGGCCGCTACAATTTGCCCAATCCCTAATTGGAGCTTGGCAGCAGCTATAGAGTTAGAGAAAAGGGAAAATGCAACGATGACCAACGTCAAAGAAACGGGCGGTGGAGGCCGAAAAGGAAATAGAAATTAATATGGAAGACAAAGAGGCGACGCCGGTGGAAGACATGGAAAGGTTATTACACCCAGTGGAACCTAAACAACCCACACCACCAGAGGAACAACCCGAGAAACCCACAAGAACGGAGAATGGGAATATACAAGAGATGATCAGGATAATGATGGAGAAAATGGACGAGAACAGGAAGGAAGACAACCGATCCTTAAGTAAGAAGATGGAAAACGACAGCCAGAAATTGAAGGAAGAATTAAGCAAGAAAATGGATTCCACAAAGGAAGACAACCAATCCTTAAGTAAAAAAATGGAAGGAATGAATAAAAACATAGAATCCAAGATGGAGGAGAATGGGAAAAAATTAGAAGAATTGAAGGAAGACAACCAGTCTTTAAAGGAAGAATTCAAAACAACCAAGGAAGAATTGAGTAATAAAATTGAAAGCACCAAAAAGAGAATTGAAGAAAATAGTAAGAAGATGGAGGAAAATAGTAAGAAGATGGAAGACGACAACCAACAATTGAAGGAACAATTAAGGGAAAATAACAGGAAGATGGAAGAGAAGATAGGGGAGAAGTTGGAAGAATTAAGAGAGGATAACCAACTACTAAGAGAAGAATTAAGAGAGGTTAACCAGGAAAATCTGGACAAGTTAGACGAAAGGCTGGAGTTGTTAAGAGAAGAAATGAGCAAGGAACTCAACATTAATAAGAAATCTATAAATAAAAAATTGGAAGAAGAAACCATAATAATGAACCAACAGATCAGGGAAATTGACGAAAAATGTAACCAAACCGAAAGGTAAGTACATGAGTTCAAGGAAGTGGTAAACATCAAGTTTACTAATATTGAAGAGCATAGTTGTAGGAAAATGGAAGAACAACGGAAGGAAACTCAAGAGGAACTCGGGAGAGTACGGAGCCAAGTCGCGGAATGGTGTGACGGGATGAAAGAGGCTATGACCAATATCACGGGTCAGGTACAGCAGAGCCAAGAAGAAATGGAAGTCCTGAGAAATCGACCCACTAATTTTACCGGGATACCCATCAATGAAAACCAGGAATGGCTGAACTTCCGGCAATACAAGAGGAAACCCATGGAGTTCCTGGCCCAGATAGAAGAATATTTTGCCAAGCATAGAGGGAGTCGATGGAACAATAACCGGGAGATTTTGGACGAGTCATTCAGGGAGATGACAGATAACTGGTGGATGGCGAACCGTAGCGAGATTGCGGACTACCAACAGTTCAGGAACCTGTTTAAGGCTAAATACTGGTCAGAAACAACTCAGAACCTGATAAGAGATAATATTTGCCATGGACGATACAGGGCCCAACTAGGCGGCACCATGACAGCCTATTTCCTAGGGAAGGTGTGCCTGGCAAAACACCTAGAACCGGCAATACCGGTTCTAGTGAACAAGCTATCTTATCACTATGATGAGGATATTATCAGAGCGAGGAGAGGTAGCCAGATTAAAACGGTGCAGGCCATGACTAAATTATTGGAAAGCTACGAAAACGAAGAATACTACCGTCAGAGTAGGAGGAGGAATGATAGACCAGAGGTGAGAACTAACCAGTACCCCAGTAACGGTAATAACTATCTAGGAAACCGCAACCAGCAAAATAATTACAACGGCAACAATAACCCGCCGAACAATAACAATAACTTTAACGGCAACCAGAACGGTAATAGAAATAATAACCAATACCCTAATAACCGTAATAATTTTTATCAACCCCCTAACAATCCATATAGTCAGAGAAACCCCTACCCCGGTAATAATGAACGGTATTACCAGAATAATAGAAATTACAATAATAACTATAATAATAATAATAATAGAGTTTCCCGTCCAAGAGTTAATTTTATAAGAGCCGAAGATCGAGGGCCGAGAAGATACAACCGTCAACGGAGGAATAGTTTCCACGATGGAGATCGCCGACGAAGAAGCGAAGAACGGGACGGTCCGAGGTATGAACAAAGAAGAAGGAGTACCAGCCTGGAGGATCCTGGCCGACAGTAAAGTAGAGAACAAACCTTCGAACAGGATACAGAGCGGCAGGAACCGACGCAAGGTTTCCAAAACAACGCCTCGGTCAATCCGAGTGCCAACGATGACAACAATAATTTAAACGGGAGGAGGCAGTGATAAACTATCACGACCCATTACTGCTCCTATCTCCTGGGTATAAAAACGAGTTGCAAGAGGCAACCGAAATAAAAAGCATCACCATCATAACTAACAACTATTTAAAGAACATTAGAACGGAACTATTGGAGGAAAACGAAACTAGCCTTGATAGTCAAAACAATGAGATATTGTATATAAAAGCGGAAGTCGAAGGAATCCCCGCTAAAATCATGATTGATACCGGTGCGAATATCTCCATAATAAATGTAAACGAACTGGAAAGAATCCAGAAAGAGTGTGGTAAAACTTTGCCTATGTTACCAGTAAATAATATTGTCTTAATAGGTGCAACTGGCCGCCAGAACAAAACTATTCGAAAACAAGTTTCTGTAAATGTCGTTAGCCGTGGTATAGCTTTGGATATGGAATTTTTGATCGCCACCGGATTACCATTCAATATATTGGTAGGTTGCGATATTTTAAGAAGGTACTCCGCCATTATCGACCTTAACCAAGAAAAAGTATCACTATTTCCAGACGGAATAACGTGGACAGCAGATTTGGTAGGCGGCGCGAATATACTTCCCAATACAATACACCAACAACTTCGTAAGATAAATTTTGTAGAGAACAGCTCCCTGAATAAACCAATAATATATAATAATGGAGTAGAGGATTTATGGTCAGTGAAGATACAAGAAATACGAGACTTCCAGTGCGGAACCAACAACGAGAAAATACCCATACACCAAGCAAATCGTTTAATAAGAGTGTAAGAAAAATACAAGTCCGTATTTTCAGATGAACCGGGTAAAGTCAAGAACTACCAGTGTAAACTTGAGTTTAAGGAAAACGTGGAATTTAACCGGAGGTCATACCCAATCGCGCATTCACTAAAAGAGGCCGTGAGAACGGAAATTAATAAGATGATCAGCAGTGACATAATTGAGATTAGTCAATCTCCATACACTAGTCCAATCATTGCTGTTCCCAAGAAAGACAGACAAGTCCGGCTCTGTTTGGATGCGCGCGAGCTAAATAAAACTATAGTTAATGACCGAACATCACCCGGTGAGATAGAGGAAATCCTAAAACGATTTCACAGCACCAAGTTTATCAGCACATGAGACACTGTATGTGGTTACTGGCAAGTGGAGTTGCATCCACAAAGTCGTCAGTACATAGCGTTCATTTTCGAAGGGCGCAATTACCAGTTCAAGAGATTGCCCTTCGGACTTGTAAATTCTGTAGCCATCTTTGTGGCCTGTATGGACCAAATACTTGGGCAGGAAGCACTCCAATTTACCACAGTCTATGTAGACGATCTGCTCATTACTTCGGAGACCTGGGAGGAACACTGTTACCGAGTAGAACATGTACTCGAAAAGTTAGCGCAGAATAACTCTGAAATTGGAGAAATCCAAGTTCATTGCGCGAGAAGTACAGTTCTTGGGTTTCAACCTAGATGATAGAGGTATTACCCCGTCAGCAGAAAAAGTGGAGGCAATTCAGAAGTTCCCTAAACCAAAGAACAGGAAACAGTTACAATCTTTCCTCGGACTCTGTAACTATTACAGAAAGCTCCAGCACAAATATTCCGAGCTGACAGCCAAGTTTCAACCACAATTGTCTGCAAAAAACAAATGGACCTGGGGTGAAGAACAGGATATTACCTTCCAACTGATCAAAGAAAAGTTTTTAGAGAGTGTTATACTTCATCACCCGGATTTTAAGAAACCTTTCTTTATGAATTGTGATGCTAGCGACATCAGCTTAGGAACAACATTATATCAGGAAGATGAGGAGGGTCACCATCTGGTGATAAGCTTTGGTAGTCGTACCCTGAATCAATGCGAAAAGAATTATAATGTGACCAAGAAAGAATTGCTTAGCGTAGTATTCCCATATAGCAAATTCCGGACATATATTCTCGGGTATCCAGTTACCGTCCGCACTGATCATAAATCCATCTCATTTCTACGTAGGTGCAAATTGAGTCACGGCCGATTGGCTAGATGGGTACTCGCCCTACAAGAATACAACTTACAATGGGACTATATTCCGGGGAAAAAGAATGTGGTAGCCGATGTGTTGTCACGGATCAATTTGGAAGACCAGACCTTCGAGGGAGAGAAGGAGCTGAGTCAAAATTTACAACTTGATTAAAACCAGCTTTCCGATTTAGAAGCTTTATTGATAAACATCCATATCCACCAACAGTCTGACCCTAAACTAAAAAACATTATTTTCGATTGGAAGCCGATGATGAAACCGTTTCTAAATACTACCATGTTAATAAAGGTATACTATTCATCAAAACAGCCTTGAATGAAGAAACATGGAAGGTGATTATTCCGAACCAAATCGAGAAGGAGATTATAATCGATTACCATGTAAGGTATGGCCATATGGGAGCGCTTAAAGTGATACAGGGTTTAGATGAGAATTGTAAGATAAAAAACATTAACCGAAAGGTAAGAAATTACCTGAAGTCATGTAATATTTGCCAGTGCGTTAAAATTAACAACGAAAAGAAAGAAGGTATAATGATACCGATAACATCGAAAGCGAAACTGGAAAAAGCGTTTTTAGACATCTGCGGGCCATTTCCCCGTAGTGGTGGTCGACACAGGTACAAATACCTAATCATAATAATGGACCATTATACAAAATACGTAAAGCTATATCCGGTTAATCGGGCAACCACAGTAAAAGTTCTTGCAGTCATAACAGAGTTGTATGTGCCAGAAATAGGTAAACCATCTTCAATCATTACCGAACATGGTACTCAGTTTAAAGGGAGAAGATGGCGGGACACATTATTATCACTTGGGATTAAAACATATAAGACGTCAGTCTACCACCCAAGTAGTAATCCGGCAGAGGAGTACTGAGAGAAGTGGGTAGAATCTTGCGAACGTACTGTCACAACCAACAGAAAAAGTGGCAAGAGTACTTAGCAGCTACAGAGAAATTCCTAAATTTCGCCCACCATCCAGCTATAGGAATTACCCCTTACTCCGCCATGTATGAGAAACCGACCCCCCGAGAGATTGAAGAAATTATCGAGTTCCCAACGAACGATGGTCGTAAGTTTGACCAGGTGAAGTTCTATAACAAGGTGGCCGAAGACCAAGAGAAACGGCAGGCAAAATATCAAAAGGCAATAGGACGAATAATAACTTATAAAGAGGGTGAAAAGGTTCTGTTAAAAAACCGAGAACTACCCAGCACCCTAGAAGGGATAACAAAAAAACTATTGTTACTATATACTGGACCATATGTCGTTGTCAAAAATAATAATAATAATACATACGAACTGAAAGAAATAGTTTCCGGAAGAGTTAAAGGAGTGTACAACCAAGCCTCCATAAAAAAGTATTATGAAGAATGAATTTACAATAAACATAAAAATTCTAAAATATAGTAAGAACAACTTACAACTAGTTTTTGGAGAGAATAATTTGGAAATTGAGATTAAATAAAAAGAAGAATTTGGAATTTAGAATAAACAAAAATCCTAAAATAGAATAAGATCAGCTTACGCAAATAAATTTGAAAGAAAGAATTTGGAATAATTAAAAAGAGAAGAATTTGAATTTTGAATATAAAACATCAAAATTTAAAAACAAAAGATCAACTTATTACAAATGATTTGTGAAAAAAGTTATGGGAATAAATAAAAAGAAGAATATGAATTTTGTTTAAAACTAACAAAGTTCTAAAAATAAATAAGATCCACTTATAAATAAACTTAGAAGAAAATAATGTGATTAATTAAGAAAAAGAATTAAAAATAATCCAGAATAAATGTGAATATCTAGCATTTGAAGGAGTAGAGAAGAAAAACAAAAAAGAGTGTGATATACAAGAGAAGGCAATAATTTGGAAACAAAGAGAAGAATCTGTTATTATAATAAAATAATAAAAATCTAAAAAAAAACACAATAATATAATAAGAACGACCTATGACTAACTACTTATGAAACAATTATGGAAACAGATAATCAAGAAAGATGATTATGATATTACTCAGTTCTGAAGAAACAAAGAAGAACAACTCATACCAAACATATGGAAAAGATGATTTTGAAAAAATAATAATAATAAGACATATATGAAAAGCAAAGAGAAGAAGTACCACATGAAATATAATATAAATAAATTAATTTTAATGAATGCAAAAGCGGATTAATAACTTTCTGAGAGAAAAGAAAGAAAAATATAATTAAATAATATGATCACAATAACAACTTGGATATCAATTACAAAGAAACAAATTGAAGAAATTAACTAACATAAAATAAGACCATTCAAATAATGAATAAGAACCAAAGAGAAAATACATATAAAAAAGTATGCTATCATGTAAATAACCAGAAGAAAATGTAATGAGAATTCAGATGAAAAAGGAAAAAGTTACACTATAACTAGTAACAAAAGTATTAACAAAAGTTTCCAACTATAATTAAAATGAATATATCAGACGAGCTAAAAGTTAGAAGAATATATATAATGAGAATAATAAATATTAAGAAGAATAATTGAGATAGAAAATTTGAGATAATCTGAGAAACAACGAAGTGAAGAATCCAAAGATATTAAAAAAAAAAAAATAGTCATAAGGTGGATTATTCTGAGATAATTTTTATTCGATGACTGTCTGTAGATAATTCCAGCAGCATTATGTTTTTGAGCAGAGATGAATTTGCCTCTGGACTCAATTTGAAGTGATGTATGGCCAGCAGAGTAGTGAAGCCTACAGTGCCCCTCTGGACTGCCCCAGCTCACATGTTAGGGAACGTTAGGGAATTAATATCCCAGGGATAAAACACGAAGTTTATAAGAAAAGAAAATATATAATAATAATAATAATAATAATAATATATCTCAGAAGACACTAACTATCCAAGAAGGATCAAAAGTCAGATAAGTGACTATATAAAATTTATTAAGCTCAAATATGAAAAAGTCGATATAGAAATGGAGAGGAAAATAAAGAATAAAAAATAATAAAATTGTCATAAGCAATTATTTCATCCATAATCAAGTCTGAAATAATCACTTCTGGAGGAGAGCAATCTGTAGCATGACAGATAAGCCCATAAAAATGAATGGTAAAATGATCATAAAAATAAAATAATAACATTGTTAAATCCAAGAAAGCAAAATAATATAAAGAATTAATTAAGGACCACCGTGGAATACAATCATTGATTAAAATAAAAGTTCATGTAAAACAAATGTTACAAGGAGTGATGAATCATCAAAACCAATTTAAAAACTGAATATGAGAAAAAGGTAATACCCAGGTAGGATAGGAGTAGGTAAGGAAGAAACCCAGAAAATGACTAAACCCACAACAAGAAAAGAAAATATGTTATAAGAAACAAGAAGAACAGAAGGGATCAATGAAGAAACAAGAACAAGACAGCATCCACAAGAAGAAGGAGTGCTCTTATAAAAAAAAACCCAAACCCCAAAATAAATATAATAATAATAAATAAAAGTATAACAAGATATAAAATGTAAAAACCACATGTACAATAGATGTAAGCCAAAAAGTACTAAAACATCATACTAAAACAAAATTACTTCAAATTTAATAGCAAAATTTATCAACAGAAAGAAGGTTTAGCAATGGGATCACCATTATCAAGCATAATAGCAGAAATATTCCTACAACACATAGACACCAAAATACAAAATATCATAAAATCACATGACCCAAATGGCATATGGATAAGATATGTAGATGATGGGCTATATGTATCAAATAACAAAAACACAAATGCAGAGAACATACTGAAACAAATCAATAACATACATCCCAAAATACAATTCACAGAAGGAAAAGAAAAACATAACAAAATCAACTATTTAGACATAACCATCAGAAGATACAACAACCACATACAATATGCAATATATAGAAAACCAACTTTTACTAACATCATTATACCTAACCATTCTGACCACCCACCACAACATAAAATGGCAGCATTTTATTCGCTATTTAACAGAATGTACAAAATTCCCCTAAACAAACAAGAAACTGATAAAGAAAGAAATATAATATACCAAATTGGTTATGAAAATGGATACAATAAAAATACTATGATCAAAATAGAAAATAAAATCAAATACAAAATAAAAACTGAACAATTAAGAATTAATCAAACTGAACAACACATAAATAATAACAACAACAAAAAATGGGCCACATTCACATATATAAATAATAAAATGACAAAACTAACAAAACTATTTAAAAACACAGATATAAAAATAGCATACAAAACTAATAAAAATAAATTACAAAATCTAAATAGCTCACACAACAAAGATAATACAACAACTAACGGCATATACAAAATTGAATGCCAAGATTGCAATAAATGTTACATAGGACAAACAAAAAAACAGCTGAAAAAAACGTTATTTTGAACACCTAAATGCATACAAAAAACCAGAAATATATAAATCCAATTTAGCCACACATGCAATAAACACAGGACATGAATTCCCAGACATAACCAATGTAACACTAATAAAACATATACCACACAAAGGCACCATAATGAAGATTTGGGAAAATTTACAAATATACAAACATAAAACAGGAAACAAACTAATACCTGAACAAATACAAATCAATACAAAACATGACACAATATTCAAAGCACTCAACATTGAAAATACACAAAAAACTAACACATACACCACAATCACACACAATAAAACCAATTTGAAATACCAGAAGCCAACAGGAAGCCACAATAATAATAGTCAATCAACAACACATATGTACTTCACCAGACAAAAAAACCGGAAGGCTGAGGATGGGTACAAGATAGTACCCGAAACATGTTCCTAATAAGGAAAAAAAGGTATATCTTGAAGTAAATTTATTTATAAATATTATATGTAATATATATATATATATATATATATATATATATATATATTTCAATCACTTTCTGCTACAGTCCGTTTCTTGATGTATATAATCCTATAATACTTATAACTAATTTACCTCAAGATATACTTTTTTCCTTTAGGAACATGTTTCGGGAGATCTTGTTCTCCCATCTTCAGCCTTCGCCATCTTGTTTCTGGTGTAGTATTTGTGTGTTGGCTTCTGGATGTTATTAAGGTAGTTTGTTGGTCTTTGGTCCTTCAAAGTTGCATTACTGTGTGTGGTTGTGGTATCTGTTTTTGTATTTTGTGTATTTTCGATGTTGAGTGCTTTGAATATTGTGTCATGTTTTGTATTGATTTGTATTTGTTCTGGTATTAATTTGTTTTGTGTTTTATGTTTGTAAATCTGTAAATTTTCCCAAATGTTCATTATGGTGCCTTTGTGTGGTATATGTTTTATTAGTGTTACATTGGTTATGTCTGGGAATTCATGTCCTGTGTTTATTGCATGTGTGGCTAAATTGGATTTATATATATTTGGTTTTTTGTATGCATTTAGGTGTTCAAAATAACGTTTTTTCAGCTGTTTTTTTGTTTGTCCTATATAACATTTATTGCAATCTTGGCATTCAATTTTGTATATACCGTTGGTTGTTGTATTATCTTTGTTGTGTGAGCTATTTAGATTTTGTAATTCATTTTTATTAGTTTTGTATGCTATTTTTATATCTGTGTTTTTAAATAGTTGATTTTGTTATGTTTTTCTTTTTCTTCTGTGAATTGTATTTTGGGATGTATGTTATTGATTTGTTTCAGTATGTTCTCTGCATTTGTGTTTTTGTTATTTGATACATATAGTCCATCATCTACATATCTTATCCATATGCCATCTGGGTCATGTGTTTTTATGATATTTTGTATTTTGGTGTCTATGTGTTGTAGGAATATTTCTGAAAGAAGGTTTAGCAATGGGATCACCATTATCAAGCATAGTAGCAATATATATATATATATATATATATATATATATATATATATATATATATATATATATATATATTGTTACAACACAAATAAGCCACCCCAATACCAGGGATGAAAAAGATGATGCTAAATATAAATATACTTCATATAAAATAAAATATTAAATATAAATAAAATGTAAGGACAATGTCGTGTACAAACGACGACATGACCTAACCCAAGTGATTGACCAAACAAACAGGAAAACAAAGAAGAAGGGAAAAAACCGAAACCAAATAAGAAAAAAGACAATTGAAGGAAGTGAACGAATTCATACAACCAAATAAAATGAAACCAAATGAGAAGGGGAGAACCAAACTAAAATGAAGCCAATGGAAATCGAAGGAGAAGAAGAAGAAAAAGGAAAATGAAACTAATTAAGTGTAAAGGAAATGAAGTGAAACCAAGGGATAAGAAACACCACAAATATGTAAGGGAGAAATGGTACACTCAAGTATAATATTGGGAATAAAACCAATAATTATCCAATACCGGAAATAAATATTATTATCAATTAAATAATTAATGTAATTGTTTTAACCAAAACCCAGTAAAATAATATTATAAAAAGAAAAGTACACTAACCCAAGAATTAGAGTTAGATGTAGTAAAAATCTATAGAAAAATAACATTAGTAATACTGTGTATAATATTAGTAAAGAAAGAAATAGTGAGAAAGTGACAAAGGGAAATAATTATAGGGATTACCCACTAAGAAACACTTAACGTAAACAGTTAAAAAGTGCAATAGTGAAAGTGTGAAACCCCAAAATGGTTAGAAACCATATTTATGATAATAAAACGCTTAACAATCAATAATAAACAATAATTGATTAATAGTAAATCAAATAATAAATAAGAATAAGGTTTTAATGATAGAATTAGATGTAAGCACTTCATAATGTGGAATAAACACTGAAAGAGTGATGAGGAAACACTATGTGATTAAAAGTGAAACAAAATAGTAATTAAAAATATAAGGTTTTAATAATAATAGTAAATGTAAACAATTAGTAATATGAAATGAACACTGGAAGGTGATGATAACGTTGTTAATTAAGAGAATTAAGATTAATTGTAAACGATTGTAATTAAAAGGGGAGTATCCCATGAAAAGATAAACAGCTAGTGTTAACATGGATTGAGAGTAGAGTTTAATTAGGGAATAAGAAATTAATGATGTAATAAATAAACACCCCAGATTGTAAGGGAAAACCAATTAAGTAAATTCAAAAGGTGTGATGTTAATTAACACCCTAAAAATAGTAATTAATGAAATGAGTTATAAACAAACTTTACTTAATAATTGTAAAATAATTGTGTAATTATATTTATGAATAGGGTATGACTGAAGAATTTGTACAGAGCATATGCCTAGATGTTATGTTTTTAATTGAGGAAGAATAGGGAGTGGTAGCCATATTATTAACAAAGGCAAAATAGATAATTAAGAAGTTAAGACAATACAAATCTAATTACACTAGAAAATAAGTTAATATAGAAAATGACAGAACCATACAAATGGGATAATAACAAAACAAAACACATTAGAATAAAATGAGACATCATTTGTATAAATTCAGTAAATATAGTCAATGGCTACTAGTGCATCTGAAATGCGTAACTGTCAAAACAAATAATTACAAATTGTATAAAATCCACAAGGAAAGTAACAAATCTAAGGCGAGTAACTAGCCAAGAATAATGTGTAAATCATTTTAAAAGAAAAATGTTAGAATAAGAACTTAAATTAAAAGAAATATGTAATTAACAAATGTTAACATAAATGTACAAAAGTTAATATCTAATAGAACATGACTTTATGAGGTATTAATTTAATCTTTGAAAGGAAAGACAAACAGTAGTGATAATCTTTAATACTCAGGAAGGAAGACAGATGAATAAAATCAATCAGAAAATATACAGTAATTTTGAATAAAAATTCAAATATGATAACAATGGTAATAAACCATTCCTTAGCCAATCAAAGGGTTTAGGTTACCATAGAAACGGACCGTTGGTTACTAATTTTCCGTTAATTTTCAGTACTCGTATAATGACGCTTGTGTAGTAGGGACGCAAGATTTTGTATGACACAAATTTTACTTTAAAATGTTAAAAAACTAGCCAAAATCCAAAAACATATACCAGTGAGAAGGAGATGAAGAGGAATAACATTTAACTAATGTCCAGGAACAATTTAAACGAAAATTAAAAGCAGAAATTCCCAAGATTAATATGAAAAGGACGCCAGCAGCCTAAGTCACTCAAAATTGATGAATTTTCCATTTCCAAAGAACAACGATCTATCACAAACCTTCTGAACTGATAAGTATCATTTAAATACCCTAATCCCAGGAATAAAAGCACTTTAAATATTTCTCATATCTATACAAACTCTCACTATGAATTAAAAATATTTTATTTCAAGGATTAAATAAAACAAACTTACGTAGAAAAACTTGTTAACTAAAAAATAACCTCACACTAGATTGCGAACTTTTGTAACACCTATTACTACACTGCAGAACAAAATTGTAGCCACAGTTTATATTATTTAAGTACGGATAATGTACGGTAGTGTACTTTTTTATTGTAACCATTTTTAATGTTTTCTTTATAATCAAAAGGACTCCAGATTTTGGACGAGTTGACGTATAAAATACAAACAGTAGCCATTACGGCATCAGAATAGCTCGTTCAAAACCAATTTCGTCAACTTGAGATAATGCGTTTCATGTTTAATGTCGGAGCAAATTTATTAAATACTAAATTATAATATTATTGTCACATTACATAATTACCAAACAACCATTAAAGAAACAGTACAGAGTGTAACCATTGTTTTATTTCATAGGAAATTGTATTATATATGTGTGTGTTAGCGAAGTTACAGATTAGACAACTAGCGCTTTCGCTATCTGTGCAATACAGTAAGCTGTACAAAGGCAGGAACCGATTCGAATGCTCCGGCCGTCACCGCTGAAAACACCATACTAACACATTAATTCATAAATTTAATTGTTTTCAACAAACAATTTGGCGCCACCCGGGATTCACAAACCCCTATGAAATTACAGGTAAGGTTTCCACTAGGTTGTACTGATAATTATGACAACACTACGGACTTCGTTAGCAGCAACCATTGATGTAATGACAAGGTGTGAGATGAACACACCACACTAATACATAAAAAACCATATACACGTCTTTACACAGACACGACCGAGTCTTGACGTTACAATATATATATATATATATATATATATATATATATTGTAATGGAGTCGTTGCGTGCGGCTACCGTTTTACTCTGTAAAATGTGAATAATGTACAATTTGTGTGTAATGGGTGTAACGTGTCTTCTCTATCCGTAGTTCAAATGCGTGCAACTTCCGCAGATTTCGTCCGTTGCGAACGTACGAATAACCAGGTCTCGATGTTCTTACCTGTTGTTCACTAGGGGTGTGAAAATCCCGGTGGCGCCAAATTGTTTTCTTAAAACAATTAAAATAACATTCAAAGGTGTATGACCAGCGCAGCTCAGGCGGTTTGAATAATTCAAATATTTCCGCCCGCCTAGGCCAACTGTAGCGCTCAGTAGTTCGTTGCGTGGGCTGTGTAAATCGTTAGTCGTCTGCTAAAATGTACATAAAATATTGTGCACCTCCTAATGAAATTATAACACCGTGGTTACACTCAATACTTATACATTTTTTATTAGTGATTAGTTATTCATTTAATACAAATTATTCTACTACAAATGCTCCGGTTATTTATATGAGACAACTACAGGGTTTGACAAATCGATATTTGAATTGATAAACAGACTTTTAGTAATGGCGTCTGTTGGAAATTATACACAAATTATTAATGTTCGTTTGTCATAGGTTCTTGAGATTACGTTAAAAGGATTACCAATGTTTAAAACAATAAAATTACACACCCTTACATCAGTTAGACTTAAATAACATATTGTGTAGGTATAATTTGTTTAGTGTAGTGTAGTAAAAGTGTTTACAAGTTATGGATAATTAACAACAGGTTATCTTTGTCAGTTTATAAATTTTCAGTGACTTAGTATTCTTTTTAATCTTTGAAAGTAATTATTTTCAGTTTAGTGAGATTTCGACCTTTAGTGAGAAATAATTAACGTGAGTTTATTTATAAATTTTGGGTAATTTAATAGGTACTTATCACTTCAGTAGATAGGGCGAGTTCATGCGATCTGTTATTCATGGGTTATACTGCAATCCTCTTTAATTTGCATTGGTTTGGGACATCAGGCACCTTTTCCAGTTTAATCGGTAGGAATTTATTTTCTTTTTTCGTTAATTCGGCCTCGACTTCAGTAATATGGTTCCATTCATCGTTTTACGTCTTGGTATTCACTTACTAGTAACTTCTTCTGATATTTTAATGTTTCAATTGACAATTTTGGTCATTCGAAAACTAGCGTCTATTCAACGAAAGCGTCATATATCGAGTAAAGAAATCTAACGGTAATTAGACACCAAACGACTGTTGTCATAGTAACCAATTAATCTTGATTGGTTAATTCTGAAGTAGTCTATTATTATCAAATTTTGAATTTTTATTCAAAATAACTGCATATCTTCTTTTTGATTATATTCTTCTGTCCTCTTCCCTACATATTAAATATTATCACCACTGTTATTATTTCCTTTCAAAGATTAATTTGGTATCCCATAATGTATGTTTTTATGAAATATCAATGTTTATACAAATCTGTTAATGTACTTGGTATTTACATTTCTCTTTTAAACTAAGTTCTTATTCCAATATTTTTTCCTTAAAATGATTTATAAATTATTCTCGGCTATTTACTTGCCTTGAATTTCTTAATCTCCTGGTTGTTTTTATACAGTTTGCAATTATTTATCATTGACAGTTATACATTTCCTAGGCCTTAGTAGCCATTGATTATTTCTATTTAAATTATTCTAATTATATTTCATCTCATTACAAAGTTTTTGTTCTGTTGTTATAAATGATTTGTTTAGTGGTTGTTATGTCTTGAGTTTGTTTTTGTTCTGAACATATGTCAGGATTATTTTTTATGTCTTAATACTTAAAAAATATAACACTTAGGCCTATGGACTGTAAGTTCCCTCCAGCCATATCCTCTTCATAATTGAAACAAACAATTCTTTACAAGTTATTAGTAACTGTTGTTTTTAACATTAATTTCCTTCTTTGCTACTATTCTGAGTAATAAACATCATTACTTCTTGTAAACTTATTTAACTTAATTTCCCTCATAACATAGGGTATTTACCAACTATATTTTTAATTACGTAAGTCTTTACTACTACTTTTCTACATACCATGTTAACACAAACAGTTTATTTTACCTGGGCTTTCTCCCCTGAATAATATTGTATTCTTTATCTATTTCTAATCTAAACACTATCTCTAATTACCCTTAACTATATATATTTTTTGCAATTCCACTCTTAAATCTTTCAATGGTCCTTCATTGATTCATTGAGTGTTTATTTATCTATCACTATCTTTTTAATTACACTATTGCTTACAATATCCTTTTTCACACATCACTGTCACTGTTATAACTTTTTATTTTACACTTATTGGTGGGTAAACCCTATTATTATTTCTCTATGTCACTTAATTATTTTCATTATATTTCTCACTATCTCACTATCTTTACAAATTTTATTTGTATCTAATGAGTTCATGTCTCTTTCTAGATTTCTTATTTACATATACTACTAATTCGTGGGTTAGTGTATTTTTATTTAATGGGGTTTTATTAATTATGGGTCATATTTGTCACATAGATAATATTAACATTTCTTTTTTATATTGGTTAATCACCGGTTTCGTTTCCTTTTTTGATATTGGATGGTATCATCACCCCCTTCCCTCTTCTATATTATTTGTCTGTGTTTCATCACCTTGGTTCATTTTATTTTCTTTGCAGTTGGTTTGGTCCATTATTTAAATTCATTTTTCTTCTCCTTCACTTCCATCTTGTCTCGCTTTATTTTGGTTAATATCTGGCCAATCTCTGGGGTTGGGTCAATGTCATTTGTCTGTCAGTCTAGTTTGTATTTCTTATTTAATAATCACCTTTGGTTTACTATTCTTCCTCCTTCACTCTTAATTATATTTACTACTCTCATTCTTGTTATTATTTATTGATCAAAATATATTATTTCTTAGCATTTTTTACATAATTATTGATATCAAATATGATCAGGGTTTGGCAATGTTATATAATATATATATATTGTAACGGTACATAACCCGGTCCCAATAAATGATAACTTTTGTAATACCATCAAGGTCAGAAATGGGTAAACTATAACGAGCTCAAAATTAAATTGTATCACTAAACATTATAAACGATTAAAGTGATATACAGTGACAAGTGAGTTATAGTGTACCCAATGAGGTAATAAATGAAGGTGAAGGGAACTTCTTACAGAATTGTGCTGTAGATGTGAGAATTATAAACTGTGATGGTAGACTATGATGCTACTAACTAATTATGTATTTTGTTAAGTTATTGTAGTATTTATATTGTGTAAACAACAAAATTTAATACCTAGGTTATTTTATATTTTTTTAAATAATTGTGTTATAGTATAAGATAACCCAGGGTTTTGTTTTAAAAACTTAAAAGATTTAAATATCAGATGATAATAAAAATTAAAATAATACTGTATGAGGGAAATGGCAGAAGGAAGTAGTGCAGTGTAGGAATACTATAAGAGATTAATAAATAATATATAAATTCATTTAAAGTTAATAAAAATATTAAATACTTATATCCAAAGTTATAAGAAAATAAACAGAAAACTATTATGTAAATCAAATTGGGAAAGAAACCAAGATTAAAAAGAATTATTTTTCTGTAAACAAAAAATAAATTTATAATAATTACAAACTGCCTATATACAAAAAAGTAAATAGCAGCACCAATAAAAAATGATACAAAAATTATGGGTTACTAAGAGTAACGAAAATAACAAGTATTGTTTAATCAAATTTGAAATTTAAACCAGTCCGGTTGACAAAATGATGAGACAAAAATTTTATTAAAATATCCTTTAGAAATCTTGGAAAAGCACAAAATTGTTACAAAATTAAACAACAGTATAAACATTATGTACTACTACCTTAATTATTAAAGTTAACTTGCTATACTCCATAATAAAAGTGAAAAAAGAAACCATTTTTGGACGATTAGGCATCGCCTAGCCGAGTTTGAGTTTTGACGAGATTGTATGTGACAAACGGTTATGAAATTACAACCAAATACGAACACCACCTGAGAAACGGGTTCACCCAAGTAAGAACTTCAAGAAGAGAGGTAATATAAACATTTCTTTTAATATTTAACGAAGAAAACTCAAACCGAATGGTCGTGTAGTACAGAAACGATTAAAAGTAACCACATGTTTTATTAAAAACAAATGCACTCTGCTCTCTTACGGACATTTCCGGAACTACGTACTAAGCGAAATAAACAAATTTTTGAATATTTTTTCTATATTTGTAAAGCGTAGTATAATTATCCATTTCTGACCATCTCATAACAAAAAGAACTTACCCTTAACCCTGGGGAAAATAACTCAAAGAATTATATGTTGATTGATGTTTAAACAAAAGATAAAATTGTAAAAAAATCGCTCAAACAGTATATTTTTTTTTATGACAATTCCTTGTTACTCAATGAAGTCGATATCATGTACTAGTTAATGAAAATATCGATTGTAATATTTGTATTTTGGCGGAAGGGAAAAACCAATAATATAAACAATAAATATTATTGAGAAAATGATATTGAATAATAAAAATGTGTTTCCTTTCTTGTAGTGGGTAGTTGTAGTAGTTTTCAGAATAAATAAGAAGAGGACGATCCACCGGTATTCTGCCACAGTGTCGTCTGGTTACCCTATATTTGGAGACTAGTGTCAAAGTCAGCTGATTCAGTTCACGGCGAATATTTGAAAAAATTTAGAAATCGTCTAAACTAAGGGTACACAAACGGTACTTGCTCTCTCTTCAAAATAAGGCTAAACAACTTCCCTACTTGACCCAAATCACACACACTCGATTTCTGCTTTATTTAAGTAACATTACCAACACCTTTATTTAAACTTCAGTCATTATAATTCATAAGTGGCGACTGCAAAGAGGTGTTCGGACCGAGTGGAGGGACACGCTTGAGGAGAACGTTACAGATTGGCGCTCAACGTAAAAGGGCTGTAATTAGAAAAGAATTTTGGGATATATTTAATAAATTAATATACCAAAAAATCTAATTATCGTCGGCAGTTATGAGAAAACAAGAAATGCCTAATACCAGAGGCAGATTGAAGAAGAGGGCAGAAGAAAAGGTGAAGGAAGAAGGTGGACAGGAACGAGAGATAGAAATATTTACGGACAGCGAAATGGAACAACCAATGGGTGATAAAGAAGAAACCGAAGTAATCACAGATACGGACAAGGAAATAGTTGAAGAGGATGCCCAAGGGGACCAACCAGACAAAGCGGTAGCCAGAGAAGAACCTAATTGGCAAGACATGATGAAATTTATGGCTGAACAATTTAGAAAACAGGAGGAAAACTCGAAGCAAACCAATGAGGAAAATAAGGAGAATTTTAAGAAACAGGAGGAACAAAATAGACAGACCAATGAGAAAATAGATAGCATTCAGGAAAGTTTAGTCAAACAACTAAATGAAAAAATAGAGACCATTCATGGAAATATCAAACAAACCATGAATGAACAATACCATGAACTGAAAGAAACTGTTGAAGGACAAAGAGAAGAGATGAATGCAAAATTTGAAGAGAATAAAGAAAGTTTAAAGCGGATTGAGGGTAAGATGGAGAAGTTCAATAAGGAGATATGGAAAACTTTCGGAGAGAAGTTTGAAAATGTTAATACGCTTATCCAAAAAGCAGATACATACAAGGAGGAGATGAATAAGCAAATGGATGAAGGTTTTAATAATTTGGATGAAATGTTAGACAGCACTTCTGAAGGTTTTAAAATAAGTACGAACATGGAAGAGAATATCAAGAAAATAAGGAAAATATGGAGAAAGAAAATAGTCAATACAAAAGAAGAAATGGAGATGAGGAAGGGCGGATTAATTAATATATTTAACCCTCCTATTAATAAACCAAGGGAGTTAAATAAAGTTAGAAATTGTAGACAAAACTCAATAAAAATATCAAAGGTAAACCACCATAGAATAATAACAAAAAACTTGAATAAATTTAAATATCAGTTAAAAATCTTGACGATTGAAGTGCATCAGAAGATATCAGTCATATCATCAAGACGGAATATATCATTAAAAAATTTGGTAAATAATCCAGAGGAAAACGGGAATGGAATAATATTAAAAATGAGTGAATATGTTATGTCAGCGGAGGTGCAATACCTGTTAGTTAAAAAAGAACTAACAATGACGGAAAACCGTGACTTCAATGAAGACTTTGTATCAGCTGAGTTACGATGCCAGGTGAAAGAGAGGTATTTAACAAATACCAAAATCATTATGAATACCCCAGTAATCCGAGTAAAGGGAGTACCTGAGTTAATGGACCATGGTTAACCTAAATAATAACAAACCAGAAAAGGGGACTGAAATTCTGAAAACCGACCCAGCAACCCATTGAATAGCGGAAGAAAACCCCAAAATTCCAAAAGTACGTAAGGACAACTTACTTAATTTATTCAGAAATAATACGATTTAATATATTTTGAAACCAGCTGATTTAACAAAAAATAAGAACAGATTAGTAAATAAGAGTTATAAAGAATTGATTTAAAATGAAATAATAGGAAAAAGTAATATTTTTAATGGTAACAAACAGAAGAAAAATTAAATGAACAAAAACAATTGATGGTAATGTGCTCAGATAAGAAGAATAAAGAATAATTTAATGACTCCAATGAAACTGAAGGAGGATGATAATTAATACAATAATTAGAATTTCTCGGAATTGAAGATTATATAAGAAGAAATGATACGGAGAAATATGTCACAAGAAGTAAAGTCAAAAGAATTTTAACATAAGGCCCATCAATAATGTTATATGCTATTAGTTAATGGAAAAGAAGAAGGAATCAAGGAGAAGAAGGAATATATAAATAAATGCAAACAGCTACAGTATGAAGAATCCCAAAAGTGTTTAGTACTAGTCGCTAATTGACTACTACTTATAATTTTTTTTATTTTTTATGTATTGACCGTAGAAATGTTCCGGCAATAATTTTCCTGAGCAGGGATGATGTTCCCCTGGTCTCAGAAGGTGTAAGGATGGACAGCGGAGTATGGACCCAGAGTGGCCACCCGACTGGTACCACCGCACAGGATAGGGAAAAATGTTAGGGAAATTGAGTATTTTAGGGATAATTATAAAATAGCTGTATAGATTGATATTAGATTCCAGAAGTATAGATGAAGAAAAATAAGGAAGATAGCAGACCGAAGCTTAATTGATAAAGATAATTTATAGAAGTAAATAGAAATGAGTGTTAAAACAAGTTTAATATGATTAGTGTGACCAGTCCTTATCAAATAAAATGTGGAAGTACCACTACCCAGAGAAATAAATAATTGATGAATTTGCCTCCAAGAGAGAGAGAGAGTAGAGTAAGAAAACAGCAATTACCACCAGTCTGAATTACCAGTCAGTTTACAACCAGTTTGAAATAAAGGAAGATATTATGAAGAATAAAACCAGGAATATTCTGAAAGTAGAAGCAATCAACAATTTATTTTAGTAAACGAGTAAAACCAAAATAAATTTGTTCTAGTGGGGGGGCTTTATGTAACGGTACATAACCCGGTCCCAATAAATGATAACTTTTGTAATACCATCAAGGTCAGAAATGGGTAAACTATAACGAGCTCAAAATTAAATTGTATCACTAAACATTATAAACGATTAAAGTGATATACAGTGACAAGTGAGTTATAGTGTACCCAATGAGGTAATAAATGAAGGTGAAGGGAACTTCTTACAGAATTGTGCTGTAGGTGTGAGAATTATAAACTGCGATGGTAGACTATGATGCTACTAACTAATTATGTATTTTGTTAAGTTATTGTAGTATTTATATTGTTACGACGGTCTACTCAATCGTCGTAGGTACAGTGGAAACAAAATAATTACAAGACACCAATCAAGTCACTAATCACACCTTTAATTGTTATAGTAAAACAGTTCGTAATTAACAACACAGTGTCTACAACAAATCAAATGAAATTGTTCATACGCAATAAAATGTCCACTAATATTAAAACACAACTGTATTACAATTATACCGTCCGAATATAAAACGCAACACTTCACTAATAACTACTTGAACGTACACCGTAATAACCGCTCTGTAAATATCGCACTAATACTCTCGAACCGCACAGTCAAAAATCTCGCATTGAACTGAAAACTAAAGCCGCGACGCGATGTATTTATAGTTACGCTCACACACCAGAAGCTTCCAAACTGCGTCTTATCTCTCGCGAACTACGTAATTAGTACGGCCTTGACACAGTCCGAGCGCCCGAGCGAAGGCCGGCACAGTCGAGAAAATTCTCGCAACATGCGTCTAGCAGCACGTACACCACACGCTTACGTCGAGACCTTTCTGGCACATTCGATAAACGCGTAGATTGTTCTATGCTGTCGTAGCAATATTGTGTAAACAACAAAATTTAATACCTAGGTTAATTTTATATTTTTTAAAATAATTGTGTTATAGTATAAGATAACCCAGGGTTTTGTTTTAAAAACTTAAAAGATTTAAATATCAGATGATAATAAAAATTATAATAATACTGTATGAGGGAAATGGCAGAAGGAAGTAGTGCAGTGTAGGAATACTATAAGAGATTAATAAATAATATATAAATTCATTTAAAGTTAATAAAAATATTAAATACTTATATCCAAAGTTATAAGAAAATAAACAGAAAACTATTATGTAAATCAAATTGGGAAAAAACCAAGATTAAAAAGAATTATTTTTCTGTAAATAAAAAATAAATTTATAATAATTACAAACTGCCTATATACAAAAAAGTAAATAGTAGCACCAATAAAAAATGATATAAAAATTATGGGTTACTAAGAGTAATGAAAATAACAAGTATTGTTTAATCGAATTTGAAATTTAAACCTGTCCGGTTGACAAAATGATGAGACAAAAATTTTATTAAAATATCCTTTAGAAATCTTGGAAAAGCACAAAATTGTTACAAAATTAAACAACAGTATAAACATTATGTACTACTACCTTAATTATTAAAGTTAACTTGCTATACTCCATAATAAAAGTGAAAAAAGAAACCATTTTTGGACGATTAGGCATCGCCTAGCCAAGTTTGAGTTTTGACGAGATTGTATGTGACAAACGGTTATGAAATTACAACCAAATACGAACACCACCTGAGAAACGGCTTCACCCAAGTAAGAACTTCAAGAAGAGAGGTAATATAAACATTTCTTTTAATATTTAACGAAGAAAACTCAAACAGAATGGTCGTGTAGTACAGAAACGATTAAAAGTAACCACATGTTTTATTAAAAACAAATACACTCTGCTCTCTTACGGACATTTCCGGAACTACGTACTAAGCGAAATAAACAAATTTTTGAATATTTTTTCTATATTTGTAAAGCGTAGTATAATTATCCATTTCTGACCATCTCATAACAAAAAGAACTTACCCTTAACCCTGGGGAAAATAACTCAAAGAATTATATGTTGATTGATGTTTAAACAAAAGATAAAATTGTAAAAAAATCGCTCAAACAGTATATTTTTTTTATGACAATTCCTTGTTACTCAATGAAGTCGATATCATGTACTAGTTAATGAAAATATCGATTGTAATATTTGTATTTTGGCGGAAGGGAAAAACCAATAATATAAACAATAAACATTATTGAGAAAATGATACTGAATAATAAAACTGTATTTCCTTTCTTGTAGTGGGTAGTTGTAGTAGTTTTCAGAATAAATAAGAAGAGGACGATCCACCGGGTCGTATTCTGCCACAGTGTCGTCTGGTTACCCTATATTTGGAGACTAGTGTCAAAGTCAGCTGATTCAGTTCACGGCGAATATTTGAAAAAATTTAGAAATCGTCTAAACTAAGGGTACACAAACGGTACTTGCTCTCTCTTCAAAATAAAGCTAAACAACTTCCCTACTTGACCCAAATCACACACACTCGATTTCTGCTTTATTTAAGTAACATTACCAACACCTTTATTTAAACTTCAGTCATTATAATTCATAAGTGGCGACTGCAAAGAGGTGTTCGGACCGAGTGGAGGGACACGCTCGAGGAGAACGTTACAATATATATATATATATATATATATATATATAATTTTCTATATAAGTAACTCATCGTTTCTTGCAGTAATTATATAAATTTGTGATGTTATTCAATTTGTTTCTTCTGCAAGTAATAAAATTTCGTATATTCTTCTAACACCTGACGCACATTTCACTGAAAAATATCAGTATCATCAGAGGTTTCTAAGTAAGTTAATAACAATCGAAATAATTCTATTAATATAAAATTAACGAATAATCTAATTTGTATCGATTTTAATGTAATATAACTGATAATCGATTTAGGTCGATTAGTTAACGATTGTTTTAATGTTTATTTTCTTCAGCAGCTGTTTTCTCGGTTATATTTGAAAATTTGTTGTTTATATTTTATTCATTTTTATTTTAGTAAATTTATTATTTTAAATAGATCGTCTTGTTTTGTTTTTATTTGGGTTTGTTCTTTAATTAATAAATTATTGTTATTGTGTTTGTAAATGTTAAGATTTTCCCAAATATTTATTTTTTGACCTTTTTGTATGTTTTTAATTAATTTTATATTTTCAATGTTTGGAAATTGGTGGTTATTATTTAGACAATGTGTGGCTAAATTAGATTTATAAATATTTGGTTTTAAATATGCATTGCGGTGTTGAAGGAATCTATCTAGTAGTTTTTTCTTCGTCTGGCCCACGTAAAATTTATTGCAATCTGGACATTCTATTTTATATATTCCATTTTTATTGTGAGTATTGGATTTAGTTTTAGGTTTTATTTTATTAAAAATTATATATCTGTATTATAAAATATTTTTACTTCCATATTCCTTAAGGAATGGAAGTATGGTGATGGCAAAAAAAATCGTGTTCGAGATTATTGCAGATTCTGATTCTACTACACTCAAAACATGAAAAAAAGTCGTTTTCCAAAAAGTGTCTGTGTGTGTGTCTGTCTGTCTGTGTGTCTGTAGATTTTTTTTCTATGGCAAACGATAACTGCTGCAAATTCAAACAGAATCAAATAATTTTTTGCATACAGCCCTGATTTGTAGAGTACTCATGACCTATTGTTTTTGGTGAAGATCGGTTGAGGGAAAGGGGTAGTTTACCTGCAACGGTTTTTTTTTATCAAGGGAAATTTTTTTTTTGGCAAACGATAACAGCCGCAAATTCAAACAGAATTAAATAATGTTTCTTATACAGCCCTGAATTGTAGAGTTCTCAAGACCTATTGTTATTGGTGAAGATCGGTTAAGGGAAAGGGGTAGTTTACCTGTAACGTTTTATGTTTTAACAAGGGTATTTCCTATGGCAAACGATAACAGCCGCAAATTCAAACAGAATCAAAAGATTATGTGCATACAGCCCTAAATTGTAGAGTTCTCAAGACCTATTGTTTTTGGTGAAGATCGGTTGAGGTAAAGGGGTAGTTTACCTGCAACATTTTTTTAACAAGGGTATTTTCTATGGCAAACGATAACAGCCGCAAATTCAAACAGAATCAAATAATGTTTTGCATACAGCCCTGATTTGTAGAGTACTCAAGGCCTATTGTTTTTGGTGAAGATCGGTTAAGGGGAAGGGGTAGTTTACCTGCAACGTTTTTTTATCAAGCGTATTTTCTATGGCAAACGATAACAGCCGCAAATTCAAACAGAATCAAATAATTTTTTGCATACGTCCCTGAATTGTAGAGGTCTCAAGGACTTTCGATTTTGGTGAAGATCGGTTAAGGGGAAGGGGTAGTTTACCTGCAACCTTTTACGTTTTAACAAGAGTAAAGTACTTAAAAATTTATTTAAACTTTTTGAAACAATGGTAATTGTTAAAAATAAAATAATTTTGTTGCCAGGCAATAAAATTATAATTTTTTCATTTTAATGTAATATAATATTTTTCATTTAATACAGCAATAAAAAGGCAGGTAACACACACACACACACACACACACACACACACACACACACACACACACACACACACACACACACACACACACACACACACACACACACACACACACACACACACACACACACACAATTCACGTTATTTCTGGCCTCACTCATGTTTATTTTCTTACATTTGCACGCTTTTTAAATGGAAAGTGCCGAAACCCACACCAACATAACGCGTGCAAGCCAAAAAAATGGACATCAATTTGCTTACTGGCGAAGCTAGTAGTTAATGAATGGGTAGGCAAAAATCTTAACTTAAATTTTTTTTAAGGAATCACTAAAAGGACGGTGGTTCAAATCGGACGCTGAGGTAGAGTTTGCTGTAACCGAATGGTTCCACAAACAGCCGTAAGAATTTTACTAGCAGGGAATCTACAGGTTAGCGCAACAGTGGAACTCATGTCTTAATGTTATTGGAGACTTCTTTTAAAATCGTTGAATAAAAAATGCTTTACGGCTCTATACGTGTTTCTATTGAACAATCCTTGTATTAGTCATACACAATAATACAACTGATTGAACTTCAAATTTTTAAACTTGATTAGTTTCTATATATATGTTTAATGTTACAAATAATTCAAATAACAATCTTGTTCATCTGTTAGTTCAGCGGAATAACAGTGACACTTTTAATAACCGCATAAAATAAACACTTAGAAACAACACAGGCGCTTTAACTTAACTGTTTGGACCACAGAAGTGAGGCATGCCTCAACGCTCTATGTGTACAGCGCGGGACAATGCCCCCTCCCTACACTTCCCTATCACACTACTACATTGCTTACATACAATGTATACAAAAAATGCTGAGGCAAGTTCAGGTTGCCTCATTCGCTTTAAACGAACTATGCCGAATCTCACCTGTCACCATCTAGCGGTCGCTCAATAAAGCACGTTTCGGTTTAATAAATTTGACAGTCGCAGTAACAATGTATAATCTTTACGTTATGTAGTTCATACGTATTTATAATTTTTATTCTACAGAATTTTTTAGGGGAGGCATTGCCTCAATTGCCTCCATGTAACTTCGCCACTGATATATATGTGTACAACGTTATCGGCAACAAAGAAGTAGTTTTTGTTAAAATTCCTTCCCGGGATATTTGGCCGTAGTCCAATTGTTTTCTACAAAACCAGACATTTCGGCAATGCCATCGACTTCCATCATCAGTGAAAATCGAGTGCGATAATGTGAGGTGGTATACGTTAGTGACCACAGTACTGTGGTTAAGGCTGAAGCAGTAAGTAGAAAGAAGTAGTTTCTATGGTAATATTTCATTTCAAAATTGATTTTAAATATAAATCTTAGAATATGGAAGTCATGTATGGTTCTCCATACCGATTTTTAAATTAGTATCTTTAAATATTTTATTTAGTTTTTGAGTTATATTTCCGTAATACGTGAAGGTTGTATATTTTATATTATTATTAATAGGTGAATTTTTAAATGTAGTGTTCTTGGGAATTTTATTAGTGATTTTATCTTTAATATTATTTTCTAATTTATTAATAGTTTTTATTTTGTATCCATTTTTAACTGCTATTTGTAGGATTATATTTCTTTCTTTGTTATTTAATGGGATCCTAAGCATTTGGTAAATCATGGAATTAAATACTGCCTTTTTATGTTGAGGAGGATGATTAGAAGTATTTGGTATTACTAAATCAGTTTGAGAAGGTTTCCTGTATATTGAGTATTCAAAATTTGTTTCATTTTTCTTTATTGTTAAGTCTAAATAATTTAATTTATTATTAGATTCTTCTTCTAACGTGAATTTTATTTTGCAATGTAAATTATTTATGGAGTTGAATATTTTATTTATATTTATACCATTGTTTTGGGAAATGTACAGAGTGTCATCAACATATCTAAAATAACATCCTAATGGGTCATTTAATTTTATTATATTTATTATTTGCTTATTTGGTCGTTTATTATTTAAACAGCTGCTGAAGAAAATAAACATTAAAACGATCATTAACTAATCGACCTAAATCGATTATCAGTTATATTACATTAAAATCTATACAAATTCGATTATTCATTAATTTTATATTAATAGAATAATTTCGATTGTTATTAATTTACTTAGAAACCTCTGATGATACTGATATTTTTCAGTGAAACGTGCGTCAGGTGTTAAAAGAATATACGAAATGTTATTACTTGCAGAAGAAACAAATTGAATAACATCACAAATTTATATAATTACTGCAAGAAACGACGAGTTACTTATATAGAAAATGATGGATGAAAACACCATACAAAGTGACATAACTCATTCCTATAACCAATTTATTAAACGTAAAAAAGAATTAATTAATTGTTTTGGAAACATATATTTTAACAAAAAATGCCTCCAGCTTAATATTTTTCCAAAATACACAAAAATAATAGTAAAAAACAACAATAACAATAAATTAAACAAATATATTACTCAAGCCCAATATAAATGGATTAAAGACGAAATATCAAATAATTACAGAAAAATCGACTACATTAATAAACAATTAATTCATTTACATCTTCTTTTAGCCAACACACTTGATTATCATACATGGAATAATAAATATACTAGTATGCTTAAAATACTAAATAAACACATTAAATTTAACACAATCAATAAAAAACTTAAAAATCTACTAATAAATAGTAATCCTAAAGAAGATAACCTACATTTACACACATTAAATAATAACCACACTTTTTACCCAAAATTCGTAAATTTATCTAATATTAAATTCACAGAAAACAAAATAGCTACCCTAGAAACATCAAACAAAACAAATCTTAAAAATGTAAACAAACATATAATAGAAAATATCATAGTCAAAACTGAAAACGCAATTAATAATGTAGAACAAGAAAAACAAGATAAAATAAGAACAGAAGCCTCAATGGAAATAATAAAATATATCAAAAAATATAATAACAAAATCATCATATTAAAAATAAAAATAAACAAAATAACACCATTAATAACATAAAACACAAACTAACGACTAATAACCTCACTTTAACCAAAGCTGTTAAGAGTAATAGTACAATAATAATTTCTCAGAAAGATTTAGACGATAAAACAGAAGAATTTATAGTTAATAATAAATTGCATAACATTAAATAAAGATCCCACAAATAAATATCAAACTCAAATAACAAATATACTAAAAAATAGTAACCAAATCGTAAATCCTAAAGACTCCTTTAAATATAAAATGGATAATCCTTGTGCACCAAAATTAAATTCATTAATAAAATTACACAAAATCAATAAACCTATCAGACCTTTAATAAACGCTAGGACCACACCAAATTATAAAATATCAAAATTATTAACACATATCTTAAAACATAAAATTGAACTTCCAGCAAAACACAATATAAAAAATAGTAACGAACTCACGCAACAACTAAAAAAACGTAGAAGTAAACAGAAATACAAAATTATATTCATTTGACATTTCAAACATGTATACAAACATTCCCATTGAAGAAACTATAAATATTATAATAAATAATCTGAAAACAAATAACGAAAGTAACACATACATTAAACAGTTAACTAATACTTTAAAAATAATTTTAAATCAAAATTATTTTCAATACAACAACAAATTGTACTATCAAACAGATGGCCTTGCTATGGGAGCCCCAACCACCACTATTATATCAGAAATCTTTCTACAAAAACTCGACGAGCAAATAAGCAAATAATAAATATAATAAAATTAAACGACCCACTAGGATGTTATTTTAGATATGTTGATGACACTCTGTACATTTCCCAAAACAATGGTATAAATATAAATAAAATATTCAACTCCATAAATAATTTACATTGCAAAATAAAATTCACGTTAGAAGAAGAATCTAATAATAAATTAAATTATTTAGACTTAATAATAAAGAAAAATGAAACAAATTTTGAATACTCAATATACAGGAAACCTCAAACTGATTTAGTAATACCAAATACTTCTAATCATCCTGCCCAACATAAAATGGCAGTATTTAATTCCATGATTTACCAAATGCTTAGGATCCCATTAAATAACCACAAAGAAAGAATCAAAGAAAGAAATATTATCCAATAAATAGCAGTTAAAATAAAAACTAATGGATACAAAATAAAAACTATTAATAAATTAAAAAATATAATTAAACATAAAATCACTAATAAAATTCCCAAGAACACTACATTTTAAAAATCACCTATTAATAATAATATAAAATATACAACCTTCACATATTACGGAAATATAACTCAAAAACTAAATAAAATATTTAAAAATACTAATTTAAAAATATCTTATAATACAGATAATATAATTTTTAATAAAATAAAACCTAAAACTAAATGCAATACTCACAATAAAAATGGAATATATAAAATAGAATGTCCGGATTGCAATAAATTTTACGTGGGCAGACGAAGAAAAAACTACTTGATAGATTCCTTCAACACCGCAATGCATATTTAAAACCAAATATTTGTAAATCTAATTTAGCCACACATTGTCTAAATAACAACCACCAATTTCCAAACATTGAAAATATAAAATTAATTAAAAACATACAAAAAGGTCAAAAACTGAATATTGTAACAATAACCCATGCCCAATACCACTAATAAATAAAGGAGGATTAATATAACAATAAGAATAAAATCAGTAATTACCCATTTAAAAAGTCAGAAATGGGGATTATGTATCAAACTATAAGAACCTTTGTACTATAAAACACGGTAGCCATTGAAAACAATACTAAGTGTAATCATAAAAGTGCAGTGTACAAAGTGAAACATAGTATGTTATGTGGAAGTGTCAAACATTTAAAAAGGGTATCTCACAAATTTGTGATGAAGATGGAAGAAGCAGTATTATAGTAATAGACTGTAATACTAATGACAAGTTGTTGTAGTTTTGTATTGTGTAGGCCACAAAGGCAATATAACTAGAATTAATATTTTGTTTACTATAATTATTTTTGTTTAGGTTTAAAGGAATCCAGGGTTATATCAAACTAATAATGGCCAATTAATGCTATATTAGAGAGATGGAATGGAAAATAAAGTAGTGTAGAGTAAGAATACATTGACCAAAGTATAAGTCATAAATAAAAAAATAAAAAATCATTAAATTATAAAATACCAGTAGCCAAGCTTAAATAAATTCATGGAGAAAAATCTTATATAAATTAAATTTAATTATAACTAAGATTTGTAAAGGAGTATTTTTTTAAAAAAGAAGAAATGAAATAATAATATTATATACTAGCCTATGTACCTAAAACGGTACCTAGGTTAGCCAATAAAAAAACCACCAACTTCTTGGTTACTATGAGTAACTAACTAACAAGAAATTGATTGATTGTTAAATTGTATTCAAGGTGAGATGATGAAAAAATATAATCTCCCTTAAAATTTTAAAAAATTAATAACGATTATTCGGAATAAACCACTACAAAATTAAGAAAATGAGTCAGCACTATACACTACATCAGAGACGTCCTTTGAACTACAATAGTTCACCCCAGAAAATCAATGAAAACCAATAAATCCAGCTAACCACATCTCAATCAAGACGTCAGCACTGAAAATCATTGGGTGAGATCGCTTCCTTTTAATAATTAACTAAATTACACCTTAACTATAAATATAGAACACTAGAAACAGCACCATCTCTTTAAATTCATAAGAAAACAAGGTGAACATAATAAACTTTATTTAATTAACCAAAAAACAGTAAAATGTGGATTCGCTAGTAAAGTTCCGGCCGCCATCATTATGTGTTCGTTTTCAGTGAAGATACGTAGTCTGCGCTCTGGCGGTTTAAAAACCAACTTGATGAACTAGATTTCAAAAATAAACAAATAATTAATGTAAAGTATGATACAAACCCATATGCATTTCTGACTTCTTAAAGTTCAAAGAACCTTAAATAACCCTGGGAAATATAATTCATTAATTTTTTCTTTATCAAAAACTGTAATAAAAAACATTTGTTGTGTGTTATATTTTAGTAAACTTAAGATCGAAATAACGTTGTGATTTGAGAAATAATCGATTGTCATTTCATGTCTTGGAGACCATAGTGTCCAGTAAATAAAAAATTAATTCAAGGAATGCCTTGCGTTTAAAGAATAAAATGTGTATTATTTCTGGTAGATAGTAGTTTGTTACAGGAAATAAGGAAAAGTCGAGAAGAGTAAGGAAATCAGTCGGGTCATCAGAAAATTATTAAGTACTGCAAAGATAACTTAACCTTAAATGGGTTCGTAAAAAGGGAAAACAGCTGATGCAACGAGTGGAAAAAATTTAAAATACTAGATTGTATACAAAGAGAGTAATTCTCTTTGGCTCTCTTTCACTCTCTCTCTCCTACCTATTTTCAAACAACAGCATTGATTTAATACAAACAAAATTAAGAAAAATTGTACAATATTCCTTCATAATCACACACACTCGATTTTAGAAAGTAAATAACACAAACAGATAACAAACATTGTAACCGAGAAAGATGCGATCCCGAGAAGAGAGGGAGACGTTACAAATGATGCTTACAACGTGTGGCAAATAAAACATAGATTTTCATTAAATAGTACAAGTGACGATTCCAAAGCGGGATGATAACAAGACGCGATCAGAGAGGGAGACGTTACAATATTTGTGGAAAATCTTAACATTTACAAACACAATAATTTATTAATTAAAGAACAAACCCAAATAAAAACAAAACAAGATGATCTATTTAAAATAATAAATTTACTAAAATAAAAATGAATAAAATATAAACAACAAATTTTCAAATATAACAGAAAATAAACATTAAAACAATTGTTAACTAATCGACCTAAATCGATTATCAGTTATATTACATTAAAATCGATACAAATTCAATTATTCGTTAATCTTATACTATTAAGCGAGCAATCTTTGTATGTATGTCCTTTTTTTCTTGGAAACGGTGTATAAAAACAAACTATTAAGTAAATAAAGTCCCTTGTTCTGGGCGTCATTTGTGTAAAAACACATTCTTTATTTTTTATTATTTATTAATAATAATGTTTCATATTTCGTACTTACCATTTTTACTTCGCACTAGGGTCCCAGAGATCGTTCATAAGCGAGTTCAGAAACAGTGTGGGGGTACGAAATAAATACTCTAACGACATATATATTGAAAAGAAAACTTTTGTTTAATTTTTACTAAATTGTTGTTACTCCCAGTTACACCCACATAGTTACATGCGCTTCGCCATGAGGCGTAGTTATGCAATCAATTTCAAATCTCTTTTCCATTTTTAATTTTATGAACATAATCCCACCAAAATAAACATAATTACAGTAATCGGTTCTTTCCACATTTTAATACGGTTACAAATTATTTCCTTGATTATTAGCGATACTCAAAGACATCGATTCAATAACATCAAAATACATTTACCAACTAACATAAAACATATTATATCTAGGAAAGCTGCCCAGTCTGCTCGCACTCGCATTCATACTAATTGGAAAACCCCCTTTAAATAGAAATACGCCCCATTTTAATTGAAATTAATACATATACCCCTTGCCGGCACGTGGTGTTCCCTCAACCTCGTGTTACCTCATTTACAAAGTTCGTCTCTGTCCATAAACAAGCTATGAAACCCTCCTCTTGCCGAAAACTAGCACCACTGTCACATTTTTACTAACTGAAACTCACTTTTACTTGATATTCATAAATTTTGAAAGAGCCCCGTGAGGTAGTTACCTGGCCAGGTACGTTTCGGTGAGAGAACTCCGGGTAGTGTCTCTAAGTCCCCACTACTAGAGTTTTGGTTGTAGAAGACGGAAAGCGATGCCTTGTACTTTTTAGTCATTGCGGTGACACATTCAACACATGGGTTTTTTGTGTTTTCGACGTGGACGATATTGTGTGCTCACTGGTCGACGTCACAAATATGGGCTGGGCTTAAACTTAGGCTACATCCGCCGTCTCAGACCACGTGGCGAAAAAATATTGTCTCCAAGCCATCTTGAGCGCCTTTTGGTTAGCGTGGGTATGCGCGCCGCCGATGTTAGGGCGTTTGGGCGCAGGTGTCACACAGCCGCAAAGTTCCAAGAATTGTCAACCCGCACATTCCTTTACAATTGTTTCATCACCCAGCTACAGCGTACCGTTTCTTTGTTTGAACAAAACTTCTATTCAAACACGTGTCTGGCCACACAGATGAAGTGAATTGTGAAATTTAATAAAATGAAACCCAAAGTTAATAAAATAAAAAACCCCTGCCTTTTGTCCCGTTACAACGGCTCTAACGATTTTCTCGAAATTTGGTACTTAAGTGTATTTTGACACTAAAAATCGATTGGGCTAGGTCTCATTTTCCGCAAAAATCGCCTAAGGCCTAAACCGTAGGGTCTTTTAAGTATACATTTTAATTCATGTAGGTTTAAATATTCACACAACAATTGCTATTGTTATAACTCTGTCACCCAGCAACAAATATTTAAAAAAAAATTTTTTATTTGAAATTAAAACGTTAATTTTAATTCTGTTCATAAAGAATAGATCTTATCGATGTTTATAAATAATATAAAATAGCTGTTGCAATGAATGTAAATAAACAAACTAAGAGTTGAGACATACAATCCCAGTATCGATGTTTATAAATAGCTGTTGTTATGAATGTAAATAAACAAACTAATAATTGAGACATACAATCTACTCTATGTATGTCCTTTTTTTCTCAGAAACGGCTCTAACGATACCGTAGGGTCTTTATAGGTCTTTAACCTGCGGCCTAACGGCGCAGTATCGATGTTTATAAATAATATAAACAGATGTTGCTATGACTGTAAATAAACAAACTAAGAGTTGAGACATACAATTGTGGGTTTCTCCGCAACGATTTTTGTACAATCTATCTGATATACATAATCTAAACTATTAAGTGTTCTCTAAACGCTGTTGTGTTTTTTGCATTCTCTGAGGTAAGTGTTAAATATCAGGGTGACTGAGCTTTCTCAGTTTTCACATTGATTTATAAATATACAGATTTTAAAAAAAACATTATTTATTATTAATTATTTATTTTTTTATTTTTATTTTCATATACTGTTGCTTTTGCTTCTTTGTGACTGTCTGAGATGCCTACCAAGGGACGTCCTCCAAAAAAATGAACTTTTAACTTTAACAAGCGACCACAGGAACAGCCAGAAGATGAACGTCAGGAGCAAATGGAACATGTGACCAGTTCGGCTGATAACCCTGTTCCTGGTACCTCAAGGGACTTTGGACCTTCGAATGAAGAAAATTTTCCCACTTCTGTAAGACCGGGCCGGAAAGCAAAGACGACATGTATCAATAGATTAGTTGGGATCATTAATGATCTCATCGATTCTCAATCTCAGGAGACTAACGATCTTAAAAGAAGAAAACGAAATGTTGAACCTGCTGAGGATCGTCAACGACGCTTAGATCAGATGCGCGAACGTGCACTTCAAAGACGAGCAGGAGAACCAGAACAACAAAGAACTCAGCAGCTCCAAGACATGCGCGAACTAGCAGCTCAAAGACGAGCAAATGAAACTGATGATCGCCGGCAGCAGCGATTGGAAGAAGAATGCCGTAGAAATTCTAGACGTCAACAAGCTCTTCGACTAAACGGGCTAAGTACCTACAAAGCAGCCACGAATGCGGATACTTCTTATTACAGTTTACAACCTTTTAATGTTGCTTGCATTCACTGTGGAGCATTACATTTCGCTGAAGAACGAATAACGAATCGAATTCAAAGAGACTCCTTTGGGAGCTGTTGCTTGCATGGTAGGATTGATGTACCACATCCAGAATTTCCAAATGAGCTGGTGCGACTGTTCCTTCGACGTCATCCATTTTCTGGTGAATTTCATAAACGGATTCGAAATTTGAACGCATGTTTCGCAATGGCTTCCTTCACCATAGATAACGACCGAACAATTAACAACCGAGGTGTATATAGCTATATTGCCAGCGGTCAAGTTTATCATAAACTTAATGTGGCAGTTCATCCCACTCAAAATCCTGACGGTGAATTTGAAAGACCTCAATATGGACAAATATACTTCTTGGATAACGACGATGCTGTTAGTGAACGCATAAACAATCCTATCAACCATGGCATTAGCGAAGGTCTGATTAGTTTGTTGGAACATATTGTAAGATCTCAAAATCCTTTCATACGTGGATTTATGATGATGCGAGAAGTAGAGGAAGAGGCTAATGGATGTGCTGCTGCAGAAGGAAATGAGCCACCTTACATTAAGCTTCTTTTTGCTGTACCTGATGTCGTTGACCACAGAAGATTTAACATCCCCTTTCAGAATGAAGTATGTGCCGTTGTTACGCTGAACGCCGACCAAAGCTTTCCAGATAATGAGTTAGTGATTCGTTAGAGAGGAAAATCTGTGGTAACCATGAAAAATATTGACAATCGTGTTGAGCCATTTACATATCCATTATTTTACCCAAAGGGTACTTTAGGGTTCTCTATAAATCTACCTTTAAGAAGTCCGTATGCCAGTCGTCAACATTTGACTAGACTTGAACTCGCTCAATACCGAGTAGCATTTAGACCTCAACTGACCAAACAGTTTACTTCTGAAATGAATTCAAGCATTCCCGATCTCCGCCTTTTGAAGTGATATTACACTGAACACTTTGAAGATGCCATGGTCTTGGTTCGTCATCTTGGATCACCAGATTTCTTTATCACGATGACTTGCAATCCTGAGTGGCCAGAAATGAAAAAAGCAGCTCGTATAACGTTTGAAGATGGATCAACTTTGCAACAACTAGCCCAAGACCGACCTGACCTGGTGGCTAGAATCGCGAAGCTCAAATTTGACGAACTGATTGATGACATGGATACATGGCACGTTCGCGCATCTGATCTAAGCGTCGTTGACGATACTCAGCAGGTTCAACATTTTGTTTTCTTCTTTTAAGATCGTTAGTCTCCTGAGATTGAGAATCGATGAGATCAGTAATGATCCTAACTAATCTATTGATACATGTCGCCTTTGCTTTCCGGCCCGGTCTTACAGAAGTGGGAAAATTTTCTTCGTTCGAAGGTCCAAAGTCCCTTGAGGTACCAGGAGGGTTATCAGCTGAACTGGCCACATGTTCCATTTGCTCCTGACGTTCATCTTCTGGCTGTTCCTGTGGTCGCTGGTTAAAGTTAAAAGTTCGTTTTTTTGGAGGACGTACCTTGGTAGGCATCTCAGACAGTCACAAAGAAGCAAAAGCAACAGTATATGAAAATAAAAATAAAAAAATAAATAATTAATAAAAATAAATAAATAATTAATAATAATTTTTTTTTATATCTGTATATTTATAAATAAATGTGAAAACTGAGCAAAGCTCGGTCACCCTGATATTTTTATATTAATAGAATTATTTCGATTGTTATTAATTTACTTAGAAACCTCTGATGATACTGATATTTTTCAGTGAAACGTCCGTCAGGTGTTAAAAGAATATACGAAATTTTATTACTTGCAGAAGAAACAAATTGAATAACATCACAAATTTATATATATATATATATATATATATATATATATATATATTGTAGCATGACAGATAATCCACTAAGTTATAATTCAAATATGATCATAATTAGATTGAACTTAATTAACTCAAAAGAAAGTTCGAAAGAAAATAATGAATTATCAAATAAAAATAATTAATTATCAAATGAAAATAATCAATATCAAATGAAAAGAATTAAAAATCAAATGAGAATAATTAAATATCAAAGTGAACAACACCACCATAAAAGAAAAGTATAATTAAATTAATAAAATGCAATGATAAAGTATCAAGGAAATTAAATCCAAAGGAACTCATATAAAAAATCAGGAGGATACCCAGGAAGGTTAGGAGCAGGTAATAAGAAGATACCCTGAAACCAAGAAGAAACAGGAAGGTTAGGAGCAGGATAAAGAAGATAACCCGAACCCAAGAAGGAAGAGGTAGGTTAGGAGCAGGTGATAAAGAAGATACCCCGAAACCAAGAAGGAAGAGGAAGTTTAGGAGCAGGTGATAAAGAAGATAACCCGAACCAACCAAAGGACATAAGGAAAAACTTACCTTGGAAAACCCAAGACAGAAGAATGAAGAAAAAGAAGATGTAGGATGGAAGAACTACGAAGAATACCCATAAAAAACCTATTAATAAAAATAACATACCCAGAACCAAATATTAATATAACCCCAAGAAAGTATAACACCCCAAAAACTCTGTAAAATAATTATAAACAAAAGTATTTAGTAGTAAATAGAAGTCCACCAAAGAAAGTTATTATGTAATAAAATAAACAAATCTTCACCGTCCCTTATAACTAAAAGTTTGGTCTTAAAATATTGTAGAACTCAAATATAAATAAGAACCAACAGTGTTAAGTGTACCAGTGCAAGTGATTTCTATTT
Organism: Magicicada septendecula; assembly: GCA_034769895.1. Lineage (NCBI taxonomy): Eukaryota > Metazoa > Arthropoda > Insecta > Hemiptera > Cicadidae > Magicicada > Magicicada septendecula. The sequence goes on from CM068369.1 coordinate 554,975,604, forward strand.
AATAAACTTCAAGTGTAAAGGTGTAACTTATATTTTAAGTATGTACAATCAAATAACTTTAAGTTTTATAATAAATACAGAAATGAAATATCATGAAGTATTATTATGGAAATATGTTAAATATTTCATAAAAGAGGCCACATCTTTTTATCAAAAGACATTCATAAAAATGCAAATGATAAAGAGAGCTGAGGGGAAATAATTACTGTGACAGGGGATTAAAAAAATGTAATATACAATTAAACAGAAAGGACTGTAATTAGTTTAAGTTTAAAGAAAAATTTAACAATCAATGGCTAATTATGTTCATGTTTAGAGCCTAGGAACTCAACTTTTCAATGTGTTAATATTATATAGAATAATAAGTAATATAAGAATGTTTATTATGTATAACAGTGTGCATACAACCTAAAGTGTTTCTGTATGCATACTAGACTAAGTTATCAAATGTTTGTTATGTATTTTTAGAAATAGTTAAAACCCAAAATGTCTAGCTTTAAAGACTGTTCATTCATTTTCAATATTGTTTTTTATAGTATGAGCATGAATACAATGCTACATGTTTCAATAGTTGTATAAGGAATTTTTATTTGATATTATGTTAACTTTAGACAGTCAGAGAGGGTATATAATTGATAATATTAAAAAACCAATATATGTAAAACAATAGAATCTAGGCCAAAATGGAAATTTCAATAACATTAATATCTGAGTAAGGAAGTTTAAATAAACCAAGCAAACTAATTAGATTTATATAAGGTAAATCAATCACCAACTACTATAACTGAAACCATATACTTTAAAAGAATCATATAAAAGATTGTATAAAATTATTAAAAAATTTCAAAATGTAATACCTAACCATTTCAAGGAGAAATAGTAAATTCATGAATTACAACTTTTAAAAGGATGATCAAATTGTTAAATTTATAAGAAATTAAGGAAAGGTAAGGATTTATATCAATCAGAAATTTATTATAATCATATTTATAACACCTAACATGGCTAATATTTTGGACAAGAACAGGAACCACATAGTAGGCCTATATTTCCAAAAAGACAGAAATATAGCAATTTTAACAAAAATCTTTATAAATATGGACTATGGCATATCAAATTAAACAGAAAGAGTTAAAGAAACCAATTATGTAATTAATAGTTCACGAAAGTAATCCATAAACAAAAAATATTCTGGATATAATGTATTTTATGATCACATGAATAGGAAGTGAAAAATATTTAAACAATACTTTTTTCATATTAACTTGGCAAGATATTTCATAAGACGAAGGAAGTAAAACAGTTCTTAATTATCATTCAACGCGAACGGTTGTTATAAAATCGCTCTAAGAACCTATATCGAATATATAAAATGGCGTATAAGGTTATGCAGTAAAAAAAACAAGAGTTACCGAAATAGTCGTTTTAACTTAAAATCAGTGAGACACACCACCACAAACAGTGAGAACAATAAATACTGAACAGAATACTTGTGAAATAAACTAGTAAAACTATCACACATTAAGAATTCACGTTACAACGAAACTCACAATTTTGCTACACACAGACGAGAGTGAAAACACAATTATACCAAAACAATTAAAGCCAGTGAACGAAGAACACTTAAACAGGACACCTCAAACAACACAATAGACATTATACACTATTCCAGAAATAATAAAACAGTTGTGAAGGTAATTTTATTATCAGAATTTCCAACCAACATTTAGCAGTTAGCGTCTACAACGAGGCGTGCCGCCATTTTGAACTCCCATGATGCAAAGTGTTTGCCAGCAACGGTTCGTCGCTACATCATTGGTCTGCATATTTTAATTTTATAAACATTATATTTTATTATAAACCTTGTTATTTATTAATTATTAAGAATTCTATTGTACATGTTATACTTTCTATGCTTGTCCCTTCTCTGACTATATAATTATAACCGTTAAAAGAACCATTCTGAACATTCATATAATATAACCTGTTTTGTAAAATCTATTTATCCCTGTACAAGAGTCAACATCATATCAATATCGATTTTCAATCGATATTTTACCAGTAAATGTTAATAAATCAAAATAATTCTATTATTTCGTTTTAAAATTATTTCACACATTAGTATAAGAGTGTTTATTAACTACAGAACTTACTGGAAGGCGAGATTTACTAAAGGGAAGTGATATACTGGAGTATAAAGAAAATCGTCAATCGATTAGTAAAGTAAGACAATCTGATTAACTCCAGATTCATTTACGGTCAACCAGAAGTGCATATATTAACCATAATAACCTCAAGAATTTTAAAATTTCGACGGAATTTCACAACAAGAATTATTCGACAACAAACAAAAAAATTTTTTTTTCAAATTAAATTTTTTTTTTTTGTACATTACAGAATTATTTATTTGTAACAGCGTATAAAACGCATTTGGTTACAATATATATATACACACACACACACACACACACACACACACTGTATATATATATATATTTTGCAACAATACATATATTTGCATATTTGCCCAGGGTGGTATGTTTGTAAATATTTGGCATAGAAAAAAATTTTTTTTTTTTTATTTTATTGGAGATCTGTAAGCTGTTCGACTGAGCGAACATTTAACAAATTGGCTGACAACACACACAGGATTATGAAGAGCTGACCATTGACAGCTCTTCTTGTTTTTGATAATAGATTAAAGAGGTAACAAAATACAAAACTAAATGATAAAAACATGTAAACAAATGAACAAAAGTCACTATCACTTCCTGCTGGCATGATACAATAAGTTCAAACATTAAACACTGGGCCCATAAGGCACATATACAGGTTGACATTAACACGTATGAATGACACGAATACAAAAACATACAGAACAGATATCACAGACAGTACAATACAGAAAATACAGAGAATATATTATGAGTTAAACCTGAATGGTAAGTCTAATAGTTTGTGTCTTTTTAGTCTATAAATATCTTTACTGTTGTCTAACAAGTTAATTGCCAGGTGGTTGGGATGCTGTTCTAGTTTGGAGATGTGAGTCCTGCAGAGGCGTATGATTTCTTCTCTCACGGTTGAAACTTTGAGGTCGCGGTGTATAGAGTTATTTGAGACAAACCAAGGAGCGTCGACTATTGATCTAAGTGTTTTGGACTGAAAGCACTGGATAATCTCAATATTACTTGTACTTGCAGTACCCCAAAGTTGAATACCATAAGTCCATACCGGTTTAAGCACGGCTTTATAGATCAAGAGTTTGTTGACGAGACTTAACCGTGATTGTCTGCCTATAAGCCAATAGATGTTTCTGACCTTGTGATTAAGTTCAAGCTTCTTAGATGTTATATGTTTTTTCCATGTGAGTCTCCTGTCCAGATGCATCCCAAGGTACTTAGCACTTTCAGCTTGCGGTACTGGTTGACCGTTAATTGTGACTGGAGGGCAGTTTGCCTTACGTGTGGTGAAGGTAACGTGGACTGACTTGGATGAATTGATTTTTATGCGCCAATTATCAAGCTATAACTGAACGCTGTTTAATGATTCTTGTAGTATAAGAGATGCTATTGAGGGGTCGGAGTGTGTCGCTAGGATCGCTGTGTCATCGGCGTAGGTAGCAACAGTGGTTTCACTTGCTGACGGTAAGTCCGAGGTGAACAGGAGGTAGAGCAGAGGACCCAGGACACTACCCTGCGGAACACCCGACCCCACTGGTAATAGAGGAGAAGTAGCATCCGAGTACTTGACTTGAAACACTCTGCCCACTAAGTAGGAATGTAAGATACGGTAACAATTATGTGGCAGATTTTTCTTTATTTTATATAAGAGTCCAAGATGCCAGACTTTGTCAAATGCCTGGGAAACGTCGAGAAACACACCTGAGCAGAACATCTTCGATTCCAGCGATTTATTGATAACATTTGTTAGTCTGTGTATTTGATCTACCGTAGAGTGCTTTTCTCGAAAACCAAATTGGTGATCCGGAATTAGGTTGTTTTCTGCAATCGTTGGCATAAGTCGTTTTACAAACAGCTTTTCAAAGATCTTACCAAGTATCGGTAGAAGGCTTATGGGTCGATAAGAAGAGGGCTCTTGAGGGTTTTTACCAGGTTTTAAGACCATGATAACTTGAGCCGATTTCCAGAGAAGAGGAAAGTATTCAAGTCTGAGTATGGCATTGAAAATGTATGTTATTAGTACAACGCCTTTGTGAGGCAGCTCCTTTAGAACTTTCCCCGATAGCAAATCAATGCCGGGAGCCTTTTTACTTTTCAAATTATACAGGATTATTTCCTTGATTTCCTTAACTTTAAAAGGCTTAATAGGTAGAGTCATTTGGAGCGGGGAGTGTAAGTATCTTTGTACCTCTTCATCGAAAGAGACGTTCTTGCTGGCTTCAGGTTGAAAAACGTTGACCAAATGTTCAGCGAAAGTCTGGGATTTCTCTGTATTGCTGCGCGCCCAGCTACCATCTGGTTTATGTATTGGTGGTATTTGTAATAGTGGCCTTTTTAATCGTTTAGTAGCCTTCCACAGAGAATAATCAGTACTTTCATTTGGTGACAGATTTTCTAGATAATCCTGAATCCCTTCATTCTTTAGATTTTCCAACAATCGTTTAAGTTGTCTGGCCACGGAATTCCACTTTCTTTTATCATCCGGATGATGAGTATGCTGCCAAATTCGTCGCAATTTACGCTTCTCAGCTAATTTCTTCCGGACAACCAGAGGAAGGTTCAAGTGCTTATTCTTCGCTGTATTGCAAGGTGTAGCTTCCCAGGCTGATTTTTGAAAAGTACTGGTGAGAGAATTTACAGCCGCATCCAATTCAGCAGGCATGTGGAGTGGAAGTTCTAGCGAGATATTATAATTTACTAAAGTAATCCCAGTCAGTAAGACGATTTGTGAGTGTTGGTAGACTTTCAGACTCAATTATAGTATTGCTAATAGTGGCAATAATTGGAGTGTGGTCAGAGGACAAATGAAGGCAAGATTCAACTTTGTAGTATTTATGAGACAAGCCTCATATTAAAAAGAAATCAATTAGGTCAGGTATTTTATTTGTGTCAGAAGGCCAATAGGTTGGTTGACCAGTGGACAGAAAGGACAGGGATTCTTGTCTAATGACGTTATATAAAATTCTACCTCTTGGATTAGCTAATCTCGAACCCCATTGTGGGTGTTTTGCGTTAAAGTCACCTCCCACCGAAAAATGTGCACCAAGAGTTCCAAGAAAAGAGCTGAAGTCAGTTTCATTAATTCTGTGTTTTGGGGGACAGTAGACTGCAGAAACAATTAGAGGGCCTCTTTGATCTTCAATTAAAACGTTGGTCGCCTGTAGGTGAGCAGTTTTGACGTTAGAGAAGAGATAATGTTTTATATTGTTTCGGATTAACAGAGCGGTTCCGCCACGAGCTGTCCCGTCAGGATGTTGGGTATCATAAACAGTAAAGCCTGGAATTCTAATATGGCTTCTGTCTGTGAAGTGTGTCTCAGATATAAGCATTACGTCTAACCTGTTTTCAAGAAGAAAAGCTTTGAGTTCTAGGGTGCGTTGAGAAAGTCCATTGGCGTTCCATAATCCAATCCTGTAATTGTTATTCATTATTAATTAGAAAGTTTATTGACAAGTGTTGTAAGGAGATTAAGCATGGCGCTATTTTGCTGCATGAGTTGACTGAACATAGTCTCGAATTTTGTCAGGAAGTGTGAAAGAGTGATGTCCTCATTTGCTGTCTGTTTGAGATTGCTGTCATAAGGGGGCGATGATTCTGAGTGGTGCGGTAGTCCTGCAATTTGAGCGTAAGTAGGAGAAGAGACGTTACGGGTATTCATGTTCTGTTCCGTGTTCATAGTCCTAAACATTGAAGGGGTTCTCCTAGGTGTGGAGTTTCGTACGGGGCTTTTTCTGGCCTGCAGGTTTTGATAAACTTCACAGCCCTTATAATTAGCTGTATGAGGACCATCACATAATGCACATGTGGCTGGTGTATCCTTAGATTTGGAACAAGTTGCGGAGTTGTGTTCACCTCCGCACTTGACACACTGGAAAGGTTTCCTACAATACGTCTTACTGTGACCGTATGACTGACAACGAGTGCACTGTATGATGAAGTTTTTTCTCCGAGGTGGTTCTACAGCAATCTGCATGTTACCTAAAGACCTTAGGCTATATATTTGTTTATTGTTTGCTGCAGGTTCAAGATCAACTAAGAAGAGAGGGAGGGGTGTTTTCTCGACTCTGTGTCGAACGTTGATTATGTTTCTGACCGAGTGTCCTTTTTCTTTTAGTGCTTCTTTAATAAAGTGTACACCGATGCTAGGATGAATGTTTCTTATGACAACCCGGTATGCTCGCTGGTCTTTAATTTGATAAGTATGGTAAATAATTTTTTCGTCCTCGAGGTGACGAATTAATTTTCTGTAAGAATCAGGTGCAAAAGTGTTGATTTTCACCGTATTGTCATCGAACGATTTAGTACTGTACTGTTCTGATTCCAAAATTGTTGTAAGATTATTGATCATTTCACTGTAATTGACGATACCATGAAGGTATACAGGAGGAGGTCTAGGTACTTTCGGCTGAGCTAAGACTTGAGTAGGTTGGACGTCATCAGGGTCATCTATAGGTAACACCGTAAATCTATTGTGGTCATTAAGCTGAGTGTGTGTTTCAGATGTGTTTTCTGAAGATTGACGACTTCTTTTTCGTTTTTTCACCATCTGCCAGCTGTGGGATCCGTGTTGTGTGAAATCAACATTAACATTTCTGCCTGGCTGTTGTAGGATTGAGGGGCATTTTGCGACATTGGAGGTACTGTAATTCCTGAGTGGACTGTAGGAACAGGTTCAACGTTAGTTGACAGGCCTGGTTGCTGATAATTCATTATTGTCGATAATTACAGTAGACAGATAAATTAAAAGACGCGTGTAGTTCCAGATAAGGAATTACTGGCCTTGTGTTTATGGTTTGTAGATAAACAGGTACAAACAACCACCAGCCGCAGACAGACACACAGTCCCACACGGACGAGCAGACGCACGCGCGGCCCCCTGGCCGGCTGCTTGGATTTGTTCGAGTAATCAGATAAACCTTTCGTTGATATTTCTTGTTGCAATATTACTTACACATACAAGTCTATTTAGTAAGAAAGATAGCGATAATATTAAGTTACCGCACACGACAGCACAACCGCACCGAACAGCTGCTCATACACGACTGAAAAAAAAAAAAAAAAAAAATGATGAACAGTTTTTAACAATATTATGCAGGCTAAGAATTGTCAGAAAGCGTACACCTGCCCCAAGAGTGAATACAGCGCTTGTGTGAGTGAAGCCAGCTCGGACATGCAAAGATGGGGTGATGCGTACGAATTAGTGGTTTGTCTGTAATCAGGTTTAACTGGATAAAAATAAACTAATTAATACGTTTTAAACCTGTGAACAAAGACTTACCCCAATTATAAAGACACTATTACATTAAGGAATTTTTAACGAATATAGTGATACAAAATTGCAGAAATAAAGACGCTAAGTAATTAATGTTAATTACTAGTATAATTAAATAGTAATTAATAAGTGTGTTATATGTGAGTGACCAGAAAAAAATTACGCAAACGATATCGCTCGTGCTACGAGTATGTTCACGAAATCGCAAAAATGAACCAAAAAGTGATTTGTAATTAAAAGGACGCTTTGCACGAAGTGACAATATGTAACAGGTCGAAAACAGGCCTGGACTTGTCAGATCGCCGTCCAGTATAAATACCACCGGCAATTTTGGGGCGATCCAGACTCAAGATATCGTCACACAACGTCACGCTGCTGGTCTGCTGACCGATCGAACATCTTTACCACACACACCAAGACTTATGGAGGAACTCTGGACCATCACAAACAACAAACCGTAGTGACAGAGAACACAGCATCAGCATAATAATCATCATCAAATTCTCAGGATTCAGGACACACACACACAAACACACGCGCGCGCGCAAAGGTAACATCGGCAGTACGCAGGTGATGAATAAACAATTATATTTTACTTCCATATTCCTTAAGGAATGGAAGTATGGTGATGGCAAAAAAAATCGTGTTCGAGATTATTGCAGATTCTGATTCTACTACACTCAAAACATGAAAAAAAGTCGTTTTCCGAAAAGTGTCTGTGTGTGTGTCTGTCTGTGTGTAGATTTTTTTTCTATGGCAAACGATAACTGCCGCAAATTCAAACAGAATCAAATAATTTTTTGCATACAGCCCTGATTTGTAGAGTACTCACGACCTATTGTTTTTGGTGAAGATCGGTTGAGGGAAAGGGGTAGTTTACCTGCAACGTTTTTTTAACAAGGGTATTTTCTATGGCAAACGATAACAGCCGCAAATTCAAACAGAATCAAATAATGTTTCGTATACAGCCCTGAATTGTAGAGTTCTCACGACCTATTGTTTTTGGTGAAGATCGGTTAAGGGAAAGGGGTAGTTTACCTGTAACGTTTTATGTTTTAACAAGGGTATTTCCTATGGCAAACGATAACAGCCACAAATTCAAACAGAATCAAAAGATTATTTGCATACAGCCCTAAATTGTAGAGTTCTCAAGACCTATTGTTTTTGGTGAAGATCGGTTAAGGGAAAGGGGTATTTTACCTGCAACGTTTTTTTAACAAGGGTATTTTCTATGGCAAACGATAACAGCCGCAATTTCAATCAGAATCAAATAAATTTTTGCATACAGCCGTGATTTGTAGAGTACTTAAGACCTATTGTTTTTGGTGAAGATCGGTTAAGGGGAAGGGGTAGTTTACCTGCAACGTTTTTTTATCAAGCGTATTTTCTATGGCAAACGATAACAGCCGCAAATTCAAACAGAATCAAATAATTTTTTGCATACGTCCCTGAATTGTAGAGGTCTCAAGGACTTTCGATTTTGGTGAAGATCGGTTAAGGGGAAGGGGTAGTTTACCTGCAACCTTTTACGTTTTAACAAGAGTAAAGTACTTGAAAATTCATTTAAACTTTTTGAAACAATGGTAATTGTTAAAAATAAAATAATTTTGTTGCCAGGCAATAAAATTATAATTTTTTCATTTTAATGTAAATCTGTACATAGTATAAAGTAATGTCGGTCCGTTTTCTCTCTGTGTTTGAAATCGCTAATCTCAGGAAGTACTGAACGGATTTTATTCAAGTTTTCGCCAATAGATAGAGTGTCTATCGAGGAACATTTATGTGTATAATTAATACATATATGTTGTACATTAGCTTAGCTATCACGGTTTATGTCAAGTAAGTGGTATAGTTTACATCTTATATATAAAATGAATGTTTCTTTGTTTGTCCCGTATGCGCTCCTATACCATTCATCCGATTGCGATGAAACTTCGGTGAGTTGTTGTGCGCATGTCCGCGAAGGTTTCTTCCACATCTCCTCCTAAACCACTCTATCGATTTCATCCAAACTTGGCACAAATATTTTACGCAACGGGAGAACCAACATAGGATAGGTGTTTTTTCGATGGGGTCCTTTTGGGTCTTCCACATCGCCTCCTAAACCACTGGACCGATTTCAACCAAACTTGGCACAAATATTTTACGCAAAGGGAGAACCAACATAGGACAAGTGTTTTTTTCGATACGATCCTTTGGGCGGTCCTTTGGGGTCTTCCACGTCTCCACCTAAACCATTGGACCGATTTCAACCAAACTTGGCACAAATATTTTACGCAACGGGAGAACCAACATAGGACAGGTGTTTTTTTCGATACGATCCTCTGGGGGGTCCTTTGCGGTCTTAAAAAACTATTAGATCTGGTTACTATGGCAACCCAATAGAATAGATTCTGTTCTAAATATATTATCGCATTAAATTGAAGACCACGCGAACGAAGTTGTGGGCAACAGCTATTTATTTTTAAGAAGCCTACTTTAATTAAACTTTATTATTAATTAAACTAACATTTTCATTACGTACAACGTGAAACTCCGTAGCGAAGCACGGGTATTCTGCTAGTCATGTATAAGAGAAAATATATCGTGCGTGGCAGGCAAGCATATCTCAGTTATGTACTGTTTACGTTTCCATTTTATTATTATCACTACCGCAATAAAAAGGCAGGGAAGACACACACACACACACACAATTCGCGTTATTTCTGGCCTCATTCATGTTTATTTTCTTACATTTGCACGGTTTTTAAATGGAAAGTGCCGAACCCATACCAACATAACGCATGCAAGCCGAAAAAGTGTCCAGCGTGGATAGCGATTTGCTTCCTGTGGATCGCTGGGCAGTGTAACTGCACGTGTTTACAGAGGAACGATTCATAGACAGACTTTTCGTCTTTAGGGAATGAACCCTCTGCAAGATGCTGAGGGTCCATGAGTGACTTCGGAGCGCTCCTTCTTTTCCGCGCGTTTGTTCTGTGAAACGTACACTGTAGATTCGCAGATTTATTCTAAGCAACGCTCAATAGGAAATGTTGAAAATTTTTGTCCATGGTGAACCCTCATACACACTAAACCTGCTCTGATGTTTTAATTATGGACATCATTATATTAAAACTTTGGAAACTTGAGCACTACTTAATGGAGATCAATCATTAACTTATACAAGCCATTAATTTTATGCATATTTTTTATATATATGTGTACAACGTTATCGGCAACAAAGAAGTAGTTTTTGTTAAAATTCCTTCCCGGGATATTTGGCCGTAGTCCAATGTTTTCTACAAAACCAGACGTTTCGGCAATGCCATTGACTTCCATCATCAGTGAAAATCGAGTGCGATAACGTGAGGTGGTATATGTTAGTGACCACAGTACTGTGGTTAAGGCTGAAGCAGTAAGTAGAAAGAAGTAGTTTCTATGGTAATATTCCATTTCGTAAATGATTTTAAAAATAAATCTTAGAATATGGAAGTCATGTATGGTTCTCCATACCGATATTTTTGTTTGTGAAAAGAACTCTTAAAAAGAAACTTATATATGAACAGTAAAGACTTAAAGTTTTAAATATAATCACTGTACATAAATTTAAATGGTAGTTAAAGAAAATAATTTAATTTAACAAGAAAATTTAAAAATACTAATCTTCTGTTGTATGTTAAAATTTGGGTGTGTCAGTAGAAATAAATAATAGGTTGGAAGTAAATGTTATTTTTTTATTTTGTTTATAGCAACAATTAGTTTTACTCTTGTGATTTAATATTATTTTTGTTTGTAAATGAGTTGCTATTATTATTTAAAATTTGAGTCAAAGTCGGACACACTGAAATAACAAGTGTTTAGATAATTTGTTTAACATGTCTGTTTAGCTAGTAAGATTATATGGTTGTTTATTTTTATATGTCATGAACAGCATAGAAGGTTATATTGTATTTTTGTAAACTTATAAAAGAGAATATTTTTTTTTATTTTTATAATTCGAAATTTTAATATTTGCATATTTTCTATTAATATTAATAAATCATAGAATGACTATTTTGAAACGGTTTTAATTAATTATTTCATGTCATCAACATCTCACTCCTCTTTGAAAATTACTTTTTTATTGTGCAACTACATATACTTGACGCAACGAGAACAGTGGCGAAGCATCAGGGGAGACAGTGTCTCCCCAAATAATTTATTCATAAAGTAATTATATTTTATTTATGAATTAAGATGCATAAGATACTCAGAAAGGGTATAAAAGTAATTTAAGAAGTTAAATATTACGCGACATGATGCGACCGCGTGATCCATGGAACCTTGCTGTGCAATACAACTGTACGCGGAGTATCAGGGTAGACGTTACTTGGAATGTCTTTTCAAAATGGCTGGAGGTGAGGAGGGCTTTGGCGGATGACAACGGGAAGGGACCTGCGCGCGCTGCGTAAATCATATGTCCAGTACATCACGTCAAAAGTCAAAAGACACGTCTCCCCTGACTGAATAGTACAGAATTTTCGCCTGGCCGCCTGTGTTTGTTTCATTATGCGCGCGTAGTGAATATTTATTTGTTTTTGTTGAGTTTACAAATTATTTTTAATTTTGTGTATAGTGTTACAGACTAAGTGTGTGATCATTTACGTACTAATTATTTATTAATAAACATTTGTAAGTGTCGTCCTTTAAGTGTTTTAAGCATATTGTTTAATTGATTTAATGCAGCAAAATGAATACAGTTAGTACCAGTTCTGTCGCAGAAGTATTTGATATGAACTCTGACAACTTTGATTCACTAGAATTTTTGTTAAAATACGAAATCAGTACGCTACCTTTAGAGCAAAAGGTATTGCTAAAGTCAAAAATATCTCGGCCGCCTTTAGATTTGTCGCAGAAGGATGGAAAAATTTCAGAAAGTTTGGTATAGTAAATATAGATGGCTCTCTGGTTGTAAGTGAAACAAAAATCTGCAGTGCTATTATTGCTTGATGTTTAATGGAGGAACCATGGAGCAAAGTTGGAGTAGGCACTATAAAAATTTTTGAAGCTAATGCCGCTAAACATGCTGGTAGCAAAACTCATATAAAAAATTCTGAGATGTTTCACATGCTAGGACGTAACAGAATAGAACATTGCTTATCCAAATCAGCTACAATTCAAGCAGTGCAACACAATGAAAATGTGGCTCAAAATCGAAGGATAGTAGGCCGTTTTATATATGTTGTTTGTTATTTAGGGAGGCAAGAGTTAGCTTTTAGGGGCCATAAGGAAAATGAGCACTCTCTTAATAAGAGCAATTATTTAGAAACTTTAAATTTACTGGCAATGGAAGTCTTTCGTGAAGGAACATATAGAAACCAGGACTGTATTTAAAGACACATCTTCTGAAATTCAGAATGATTTAATTGAGTCTGTTTCCATCGCTATTAATGAAACAATTCGTAATGAAATAAACAAGGCTGATTTTGTTTCCATTCAAGCTGACAAAACAACCGACGTATCTGTTAAAGCACAACTGAGTATAATTGTGCGATATGTTCGTGGTTTGAAAACTGATGAACGCTTTTTTTATGTTTCTTCTAACAAAAGCACAGAATAAACTAAAGGGTTGGCTAATAAAATTATTTCAGTTTTGAAAGAATATAACATTGAGAATAAATTAGTAAGCCAAACATATGACGGTGCTATGTGATGGCTGGTCGTCACGCTTTGTTCGTCAAGTGTCCACAGGCAATATTTGTGCATTGCTATGCTCGCCAACTTAATTTGGTCTTGTTACACAGTGCAAAAAATATTAAAGAAGTTAAACTGTTTATTTGTAATTTAACTGCATTTCATAGTTTCTTCAGTAGATCTGCTGATAGATCTGATTTACTCCGAGAACAAGGGTTTAAACTTCCTCACCCAACATCAACCTGTTGGAATTACCATTCGCGGCCAGTTTCAACAATCAAAGAACATTACACAGAACTATATCGTTAGGTTTCTCACATTACCGAGTGTGATGACTGGGATCCTAAGTCTGTGAGTCTCCTAAATATTTTAAAGTCGACATCTTTCATGTTCCACTTGCGTATATGATCGAATTTTTTTTCTTGGATTTCGTACAAGACACAATTCAAATCGCACGCATTATTCGAACACATCTCACCACACACACACAGCTTCGATCTTTCGAAAAAACTATCTTGTCGCCAACAACAAGACGAACAGCGCTACTTACGACAGCCTCTGATGAAGCCTTCTATAGGTGAAAGCCGGTTTAGGCTGTAAGGTAAAACTTTACGTTTTTACTTATAAAAAACTTAGTGTTCCGAGTCGTCAATATTATAGTGATATTTAGAATTTTTTTTATTTACTCAACATCTGTTTAATGTGCTCCACGCAAAATTTAGCAGTGATGTAAATCTCTGCATTAATAAAATTAGGACAGTGAAAGAAAATATCGCAGCACTGCATTCAAATAAAGTGCTGCAAAACTGTATGGACGAATGTAGGCACATGAATGCTGCTGACCCTCCTAATGTATTGCTGGAATCTGTAAGTGAAGTGCATAAACGCGTTGCTTATGAAATTCTTGATTCTGTAACAGTGCAACTAGACACCCGATTCGGCGAATTTGAAAATATATTTTTTGTAGAACTTCTAAATGAGAAAAAGTTTGTTGAATTTCGGAGGAATTTTCCTCAACTCCAGTTTGACAAGCTGAAATGACTGTTCCCAAAATTCGTTGACTGAGTAACATTGCGCAATGAATTTTTGAACATTACAACAATGCTTCCATGTGTTAAACTGCTAGAATATATTGTTGAGAATCAACTTGATAGTGTGTATGAACAAACATTAAATTTACTGAAATTAGTACTGAGTATTCCAGTTACATCGGCATCAACTGAGCGTTCAACGAGTACACTGAAGAGGATCAAAACTTACCTTCGTAATGCCATGAAAAATAAAAGATTATCACAATTGGGTATTTTGTCCATTGAAAAAGAATTGACATTTATGTGCACAAAGGATCCAACTTTCAAGGAAAGGTTAATAGATATTTTTGCAAACTTCAAGACGTGTGGAACTCATTTACAAGAAATATGAACGATTGTGTAATGCCTACAGTAATCCGGATTTGTCATCATTCAAAAAATGTGAGTAAAATTTATATTTTTTGAACAATATTTTTTACTTAAGATTCATAAACGACACTAATAACAATAATATAGTTTTTCTTTATATTTAGGCCTAATTATACGTATAATGAAATGGGACAGTCACTTAGCTATTATCTGATAAAGGGAGAGGTATCTCTGTTTACCATAGTTTTACTGGTTCAGTAAGAACGTCAACCATCTTAGTAGGAGGTTGGTTTTGACTGGTATTTTTATGTCTACTCAAATTATTTTTTCACGCTTCGCCACTGAACGAGAATAAAAAAATCCTGCGACCTGGCCGGTGTGATACACTTCATAGTTGCGTTGAGTACATGGTATTGAATTTGTGTATTTTTTTATAATACTTGTAATGTTGCAGTACACACATACACATGTTTTTATACAGTATTTATTTAATTTTATTTATATATTTACTAAACACTATAGTATATATTACATACTATTCTGAAAACTTGAAAGAATTATATATTCCAGTTTTTAAAATCAGATCTTCTTCCTGGAGGCTTCTTTATTTTCCCAATAAAGAACTGCTATCTCTGTGCTTCAACAATGACAAAAATTATACAGAAAAGTAGTTTAAGGTGTGTACTTCAAATAGCAATAAAAGCATTTTGTAAATGTACTCTCTGTTTGTTTTAAAGCTCTATCAGAACTTACTTTCTGTATATCCCTTGTACTTATTCATATATCATACACTATTTTTGTTGTCCTTATAAAATCAAATAATTTATAGATTATGTAATTTTAATTACTGTTTTCTCTATTAAGGAGGCCATCACTGACGTGCCAGTCGTCCTCGTTGGGAACAAAACAGACCAGTGGGGAGACAGGATGGTTTCACTCGAAGACGGACAAAGAAGGAGCAAGGAAATCGGCTGTGTGTGTTTCCACGAGATCTCAGTCAGAGAAAGCATAGAACAGGTTTAACAGAGGTTCTCAATGAAATTGTTATCTACAACATAATTTCAACAGTAATCGTATTATATTAATTAAACATAACATGTATGTGGTGTACAGGTGTGGGCTGTGTTTAGAGATGTGTGTCTGTTTTGGAAAGTGCACAGTAAGTTTCACAAGCTGAAACGTTCGCCCAGCGATATCCACATCACTGAGAACTCGCAGCACGTAGTCAACGTTAACCCCAATGTATGTAATGGAAAGCCAACGCTCTCGTCTATGCTCGGTAATAATCTACACAGACTTACAATTACTCATGTCTGGACTTTATCTTAGCTGTTTTTTATTCTCTGAGTTTTAAATCTATAAAACCAAATTTTAAATTTACCAGTTTTATCTGCCCCATGACTTCATTTAGAGGCAATTGCAATGTGTTTCAACTCATACCCTCATCATCAGGTGTTATCGCTCAATAGAGATTGTCACTACATTAAAAAAGACAACATAAAGCAGATGTACACATGTGTGTTGTATGTGTATACATCTGGTGAAGTAACATTAAAATTAAATTAATATTAAAAATATTCAATTACCATGTTTTTCCATCCTCACTAAATGACTGGCCCATCTCAACCTCTGCTGTTTACTAAATTGTGATACACATCATTCCCTACACTGAATGTATAATTCACGGCTCAATTTGGTTCTCCCGGGTCCACTTCCATTCACTGGTCCTAATATCCACTTCCATTCTTCTAAGGCTTTCATTAAAGTTTGCTAATCAGAACAAATCGATGATCGATGCAGTATCCAGTTCCAGTTAGTCCTAATTAATGACTCCCCATTGTGTGTGTACTTTAATAATAAACTTTTTTTTTTTCAAAAATATATTTTCTGACACTGTTTTGACAGTTTTTCTATACTGTTATCTGCAGAAATTAAATGTATTGTGAAATTAAAAACATTTTATTCTGAAGACGACAGTACAGAAAAACTGTTGAAACAGTGTAAATAAATAAAAAAAATATATTCTTGTAAAAAAAAGGAAAATATTGTTGACTATTAGTATTCATTAAAATGAGAATACGAGAATGACTGAGTTACTGGGTGTGTGTGAGTGCGCACGCACATGTGTAATCATATATACTTACTTATTTAAACTCTTGGTTTATGGTAGATCTAAATATGATTTGTAATAAGAGATAACAATGACTTCAATGTATCTACAGAAATGTTGTTGGGAGACAACGCCCAAAATATTTATCCACTTCACTTTTTGTTGACTTCCCCCTGATAAAATCAATGTGCCCATGACTTGTAAATACATGTGCCAATTTCAACAGATGTTTTAAGTGCTTACAGTAATGTGTTATGCACATTTTTGATGGTCCCTGTTGTATCGTGCAGGCTCAAATTCCACAGGTAACCATGACTAGATCCAAAACTGTGAGCTGGTTTTGTAACTTTGTTATAAATTTCAGTTTTATAGAAATATGTTAATTTTATTTGGTTGTACCAATTAGGACTGAATTATTATGTATTAGTGTTCTTTCACATGGTTAACCAGTCTGTGGCAGACGTCTACCATAGTAGGCTCACACGAACTTGCTCTTGGCACACTGTGCCTGTCTGCCTCGCACCAAACGGTCCAGCCTCATTTTAGTCAGTAAAGAGTAAATACTCTAATTCAGTATATTTTTTTAAATTGCTTTTTTTATACAGTATTTCAAAATTATGAATGAACCCAAAGAAGTAATTGCAATACTGGCTATAGCATTAATTGAAAATAAGAAAAAGAAGAAACGAAGGAACAGGAAAATGTAGCTTGACCCACTAATAAGTGACAGCCTTACCACTAATAGTTTTGCACTGTTGTATCACGAACTTAGAAATGACTATGAAGTTTTTAGTTATTATTGTACATCGATTTCTTCTTTTGATGAATTGCGTAGTTTGTTGGAGAATAAAATTCAAAAACAGAACTCCAACACGAGGAATTCCATTGCAACAGCTGAAAAGTTAGAGGTTACATTAAAAAATGTATACACTTTATATTTACAATACACATTGTTTTTTTATTCCATTTATCTTTTTAATAGTAAAAATTTTAAGTACAGTTAATAATAGAAAACTGCACTGACTATTTACTTACCTACTGGAATACTGTTTTCTCTTGACATTTTTTCATAATCTTTATAGCCAATTAAAAATATTTCATTCCAGCACTGTTGTTTTCTTATTTTAATACTATTATCTTTTGAAGAACTGGATAGAGCTGGATGATTGCAAATTTCTTCAATAAAAAATTCGACATCGAAAGTATTAACAATTTTTCCATTCCGAAGAGGCGGACGACTGCTTGTGTGAAAAGGTTGTAAGTATTTGCACTTGCTAACTACCAACTGGCCTGCCCGACGGGTTGAATTCAACTGTCGGGGAGAGAACGAGGTGCAGACCTCTGCCTCTTGTGGCTCACCCGCACGCTCGTGTGAAAAGCTATGGATTACATAAATGGTATTTCTGTCCATAGAAGACATGTGCCGCAGTTATCTGCCTCGTGTTTAACAGCTTGTATGATATTTTACAATTTACGATGTTATACTTTTGTTTCACATAACAGCTGTGCTCGCGTCTACTTTGCCAGACGCCATTTTATAACTATTGCCAACTTATTTACCAAGGTCCAAGGTCCGTTGGGTGAATAGGAGAGGAGAGTGGTATTATTTTCAGTAAATAACTTATTCGAATAGTTCAAAATTTTCTTTTATTGACTTTAGTATTTAATGAAATTTAACCCTTTTATGGTTAAATTGTGCTATGGTTTTTGTTTGCAAAAATACAAAAATGTACTATTAAAAAATGCGAACAAATACAAAATGTACTATTAAAATGAGAACAAATACAAAAAAAATATAATTAAACTTGCTTATTCCAAAACCAGTACTTCTTTTGTTTTTATATACTCACACTCTCACACCATTTAATGAACCCCACCCCTTTTTGAGATCTCAATTTACTTTTGTTTTTATTTATAATTTTGAAAAAATCTGTTTACCCCCCCGCCCATTTGTTACTTAGCTGAATTTTTATTCCACGCGTGGAGTCATTCTTGTAGAATCTGGTTTTTTCCGTCACTAAAACTTGCCGAAACTGTTTTAAAACTGTTGCTTTACTTTTTTACACAGTCAACACTTGTAGTCATTTTCCGAACAGTGTTTGAATTACATTTTTATACTTTTTTGGCTGTGGGCCGCAGACCATTTAAATTTAGTCCGTGGACTTTTACGCGGCCGTACGGCACGAGATTGAATACAGATCTGACCTCTGTAGATGTATATTGCCGACTGCCACTGCTAAGAGACCGGCTTGGCGACGTCCTGCCCACATTCCAATGTTATATAACTATGGGCTAGACCTGTGACGTATTTGTGACGTCAGTTGTAACACAAAGCGTTGAGGCTTGGTGTTTCTAAAAATAGCTGTTGACTCACTGATTTGCAATGCATATCCAACCTTCTGACCCGTATTTTCTGGCCATTTTATTCACATTATAACCCCTAATTACAATTTATTAAAGTATTTCCCCATGTGATATATTCGGCTACGGTTTGTACCGTCACAAGCTCTTACTATATCTGACACCTTTTTGAATTTGCAAATATTTAGATATCAATTTGTTTGCAATTCAATTTTCCTGAAAGAAAAAGAAAAGTTTTAGTATGTCTATGGACTAGAAATAAGAAAGTATTGTTATCACATAACAGAACAATCTACGTGTTCATCGAATGTGCCACAAGAATCTCGATGTAACACGTGTGGCGTACGTGCTTGTCGACGCAATTTCCAGATGGTGCGAGAATTCATGCGGCCGCTCTCACTGCGTCACGGCCGCAAGCAATTACGTCATAGTTTAAAGGTAATACGTAGTATGTGGAATCGTCTAGACTTTCGGCAGCTATAAATACAATTACTCAGGGATGCTCAGTCAGTATAGCAGTGATATATTTACAGAGCGGTTCGAAAGTTATTCTCGGGCGATATTACTGTGCGCGTTCAAGTGGTCATTAGTAAAGTGTTGTGTTTTATAATCAGGCAGTATAATAGTAATACAAGTGTGTTTCATATTAGTGACATTTTTTCCATGTGAACAATTTTTATTTGATTTGTTGTAGTAGACTGTGTTGTTAATTACGAACTGTTTAACTGTGAAATTAAAGCTGGTGATTAGTGACTTAATTGGTGACTTGTACTTATTTTGTTTTCCACTGTACCTACGACAATCGAGTAGACCATCTTAACAGTGGTGTCAGAACTAGGATAGAACGGTGAACAGTGGAAACAGAGGACACTTCATAGAAGAGTGGTGTTAGTGGTAGTTGAAAAAAAAGAAGAATGGATACCAGTCAGATGATAGAATCATTCAAAGCAATGCTACTGCAGATCGAGGAACGCTGCCGCCAGGAGGCAGAAGAAAAACGCCGACAAGAGGCGGCAGAAGTACAAAAACGACATGATGAGAAATGTAGACAGGAAAGAGAAGCGGCAGATGAACAACAGAAAGCACTAATGGAAGAATGACTAAAAGAAAAACGTAACCGTGAAAATGAAACACCAGAGAGACGACAAAAAGAAGAATTTAGTTGTCAATCAGACGAAGTTAAGGCGTTCGTACAAGAGGATACCACTACAAAATTCGTCCTGTTACGAGGTGAGCTGAACAAACAAGTTGACAGAATATCTGAAACGGAAAAATCTGTGAAAACAAATATTTCAAGTTCAGAAGTTTCTATTGCAAATTCAACAAACAAATTAAAAAGAAATTCGAACATTTAGCAAAGGAAAGAGTTGATAAAGAAAGACCATTAATAAATGCTGATGAAGATTCAAAATATCAGAGAAATCAAACTGTAATAGGGCCAGTTTTCGCAAAGGCACCAACGTTTGATGGAAGTACTTATTGAGCAACTTATATTCGCCAATTTGAAGCTGCCGCTCGCTTAAATAAATGGACGGAAGAAGAGAAAGGACTTTCACTAATTCTTGCTTTAAAAGGGCCTACCGCAGAACTAATACAGAAAGTGCCATCTGACAGCCAGAACGTCTATGCCGAATTAAATAAAGCTCTGGAATTACGGTATAGTGACCAGCATATGTGCAAAGTGTACCATGAACAACTTAAAGCGAGGTGACAGCGTTCAGGGGACAGCCTTCAAGTGTTTGAAGTGAATGTCGACTGACTGACGAGATTGGCTTATCCTGAAGAATCGGAGGACTTCCGGAAGTGGATTTCTCTCATTATGTTTATTGATGGTATCAGAGATAGTCAGTTACAACAAATGTTAAGAATGGCTCGGCATGATAATAAATCAGATGCTCTTGTTCATGCTCTCCATTTTGAAGCTGCCAAGTCAGCGACCTACATTAATCAAAGTATGGCATCACGTTGTAGCCAAACGGATCCAATACCACAGTATCAGCATGGCGGACGGCATAAAGAGACGATTCAAAAACAACAGTTTAAGAAGTCAGCAGCACCGCAACGATCTTTCGAACCAAAGGATAAAGACAGAAGACCGAAGTGTTACAACTGTGGGAAACGTGGTCATCTACAGGTAGGATGTTGGGAGAAGAAAATACCGAGAGAAGGGAGTGATCGCACCAATTCGAGAAGTAAAGCCCCAGAACAACACACAGTTTCCACGCTACATAAGACTAGTGGAAACCTGATTGTTACTGGATTTGCGGAAGGTAAACCAACATCATTTACAGTTGACACGGGAGCTACAGTGTCTATTGTGCACCCTGACTTAATCAGCAACCGACGGCGCCTCAAATTAGCTCTTGTACAATACAGACTGTGACTGGAAGCCCCGTCAATGTGTTAGGAAAGATAGACGTACGTGTACGACTGGGTCTTCTCGAGTTTAGCCACCAAATGCTCATTGCTGACATTGTTGATGAAGTGATTCTTGGCATGGACATCATGAATGCCTACGGTTTGTTGTGGACTTAAGAGAGAATGTCCTGAAGGTTGGCCAAGAGAAGATAAAGCTTTGCATGGCTAAAATGACAGGGTCTACCAACCATTCGATTAAGCGAGTGGCATTAGTCGAAGGAAAAGTCAACAGGTCTGGTCAAGAGGAACCTCCCTATTGCAAGTGGAAATGGAGGAAGAACTAGCAGAGGATATACAAATAAGTGTTACGACAAAAGAAGTGATTGGAAAGCCAACTATGAGTGTCGAGACAAAACTCTTGCTTGTTCCTGAGCTGATAGAAGCGCCCGAGGGCAAAGTGGCTGAAGATGAGGTTACGCAAGAGGTTGTTGATGAGAACCAAACAAACTTGGATCAGCCAGTGGTGTTTAGGTCATCAGTACATGATGTAACGGGAGTGATTCCAGCAAAACTAGTGGTTGAGCGAAAGACTCACATTCATGGGAACGTGATGTTCGGATCACATGAGACTGAATTCGAAGAACCGGAGAATTATCTTTCGCAAGGATGTCCACGTAGATCGCTTGGTTGAGTATTACTTCAGAGATGGTTTGCCAGTTCGGGACGAACACGCTTAAGGAGGGGGCAGTGTTACAACATCTCAGAACAATCTACGTGTTCGTTGAATGTGCCAGAAGAATCTCGATGTAACGCGTGTGGCATACGTGCTTGTTGACGCAATTTCCAGATGGTGCGAGAATTCACGTGGCCGCTCTCACTGTGTCATGGCCGCAAGCAATTACGTCGTAGTTTAAAGGTAATATGTAGTATGTGGAATTGTCTAGACTTTCGGTGGCTATAAATACAATTACTCAGGGACGCTCAGTCAGTATAGCAGCGATATATTTACAGAGCGGTTCGAGAGTTATTCTCGGGTGATATAACTGTGCGGGTTCAAGTGGTTATTAGTAAAGTGTTGTGTTCTATAATCGGGCAGTATAACTGTAATACAAGTGTGTTTAATATTAGTGACATTTTATTGCGTGTGAACAATTTTTATTTGATTTGTTGTAGTAGACTGTGTTGTTAATTACGAACTGTGTAACTGTGTAATTAAAGCTGGTGATTAGTGACTTAATTGGTGTCTTGTACTTATTTTGTTTTCTACTGTACCTACGACGATCGAGTAGACCGTCATAACAGTATTATTTAAAAATGTTTTTCTCTGTTAGGAGGAAACTTTAACATACATTTTTTATATAGACATTAAAAGCATTTTGAAATTTAAGTAAAATGTTATTTACAAAACAAATTATTTTATGGTTTCTGTATATCTACAGGTAGTTTTATGTTTTGTTTTTTAACAGCAAAATATCAAAATATAATTTTACCTTGTATGCATCATGTAACTTTGTTGTTCTCACATATGATGCATTTACAAATTTTAAGCTTCACCATCAGAAATTGGTCTTGTTAAGCACTGTTCAACACACTGAACAATGAACATGACTCTGTTGTTCATTACCCACACTTTTCTTCATGCTCACATTACTGGTGTATTTTTGTTTGATTTTAATATATTAAAGGATATCTAAAAAGACTTATTTACGATGGTGACACTTTTATCGTTCATAACAAAGAGGTCACAAAGTGGATACAAGTTAAAATTCTATTCAGTAGTGATCACATGACTTGGATACCAAAAGAACATGGTTTAAACATTTTTGTTTTTAGCACGACGCTGGACTGAAGTAGAATTTGATGAAGAGGATGAAAACAGTTCTGGATCCAGCAAGTCAAGTTTTGGGAAAAACAGTGATCATCTGCCACCATTCCGAAGCCGTGCTTCAACTGATGGCCACCTATTATCAAGGCCACGCCGGCTAAGGTATCCTCCACCCACACCCATAACATCAACACACCAGTCTGACCGCCGAATGAGTATATCAATGCGGGGAAACAATAACAGTTATTAACAGCATTGGCTGATTAGGAGACTGACTAAATTAAGTAAAATACAAATTTTATTTTCAAGTCATATTACTGCAGCTTATTAAAGATTCATGTCTTCAGTGTTGGCTTATCAGTGTAACATAATCCAATATTTTATATATTGTGTGTGTACTTGACAACATTAAAGTTAGTGACGAATCGATGTGCTCATTTCTAGAATCTAAAACAAAAATCATAAAATGTTTACAAAGAACTGGGCTATTTTTGTACATAAATTATTGTTTACAAGAAGTTATGTATATTTATTTATTGTAATACATAACACTAGAACTACACTTTAAAACAATGTACAATTTATGAAAATTATATTTTTATAATATTTAATTTAAAATATATTAAATACCTGTCATATTAATCTTCTTGAAATTTCATTCTTTCTAAGTCAACTGTTCCCAATAACCACATTTACAAACACACCTACAATTCAATCCTTCCTTTAAAACTCCTAAACAAAGACTAAACTAAACTAGAAAACCCCTTTTGCCAAACATAATTTCAGCATACGTTTTCCATTCAATCCACTTTTGGATAAACTCTTTGCATTTTTATTATTATCATTCTTTTTTACTTGAAATTAAAGCTAAACAAACTCAATATGTTTAATAAAATTTTGAGAAAATTTTTTGGTTTTTTGCACACTTCTTCCCAGTAGGCAAAATAGAACAAATTTTATGCTGAAACTGAAGTCATTGTGTACAGCCTCCTCACTCTACTAAACTGCAGTCACAAATTAAAATCCAGTTATATTAACAATCTCTAACGCAGCAACCCAAGCTATATTAAGCACTTGAATCTCAAACTCTAGAGCAGCAATCCAAGCTATATTAAGGATTTGAACCTCAAACCCTAGAACAGCAATCTAAACCACATTAAGCGCTCCAATTTAAAAAAAAAACTGAAGGATATTCGTGAAATGACATATGTACTGCGGAAACTACACAAATACACTGTTCTACAATGGATCCCTTCACGTGTTGGGATCGAAGCAACAGGTGACCTGGAAAAGAAAGGCCCAAAATACATTAAACAATGCACATCCATAACATTATAACAGCAAAAACTGTTCTCAAAAGGAATATAAAAAAAAACATGGACAAAGAAAGCACCAAAAAAACAAAACTTGGGAAAATGAAGATACTGTTTGGGAAGAAACTTAAAACAAAACAAGAAAAGTCTTTGTTGTGTCCTTTTGCCTTAATACAGGACATGACTGTTTAGCTGCTCATCACAAAAAAACAAAATATCTGTAGTTCAGAAGAATATCATATTTGTCACAAACCTTACTCAAGAATGGATAAAGACCATATCCTCCATTACCAATTACTCCACTTCTTGATATAAATCTTAGAAACTTGATATAATTCTTTTGTGGGCTCAGAGCAGTTCACTGTTCAAGAAAGGCTATCAGTTTGTTACTTTACCTTTCGCTGGAAGGTAGTGTGCTTCAACCACCGATCGTAGGTATACATTTCTACAGCTGAGTCACCATGGGAAAAAAATGCACATTGATTTTTATGGTGCTGTGCACCCAGGGTCAAACCAGTGACTAAGATAGTAGTCAGGTGCCATGCTGAGTTGTCTACTATGCCCCAACATTATGGCCTATAAAACACACATAAATTGTATACTATCACCACACTTACCTAACAATAAATGGAAGACTACAAGCTGTATTAAATCACTGTGTTATTCTGGAGTCTGCTTCGACACAGTGGAAAATGTAAAATACTTGTTCTTGTTTGCCACCCTGCATCTTGGCGAAGTACTTGAATGAGTTGTCCACCATTGTTCCATCATTTGCTGCTGTTTGCCAGTTTCACATATAATCAATCTGTATTCTTGTGTCTACCAAACTGTACTATCATAGGTTTTCCTTTCACAACAATTCCATTTGTACCATTTAAAGCAAGCATTGCCATGTCCACATCTACAAAATTTAGTTAGGAGCATAAATAAGTATTACAAAAACTAATTTATTTAACTAAATACAAGAACATCAAGTTTATTAGGGACTTATGTTACATGCTAACTGAGCTTGTTTCAAAATTTCTATGGATATTGTTCTATTATTCTACAACTGAGGAAATCATTGGAAAATCTATATTGCTGTGTTAAATAATGATCAATGAAAGTACATAAGCTTGCTGATACTGTGAACATGTCAACAGATCATTTTCATGCCTCACCACAAACCAAACATTTTGTACATGAAAAATATTTCAATTAAATGGGTAGCTGCATCTGCTACCAGTCAGTCAGAAGGGTATTTACATGAACGTCTTCCAGGACTGCTTGAACATGTTTAAATGCGAACACAGTTCAACTGAGTTTCCACAACAATTCATTCAGGTTCACCACTACACACCACGGATGAAACAACAGTCCAGCAGCTAGTGGAAGTGCATCGAAGAAGGTAGAAACTGTTCATCAACTGGGAAGGTGATGGTATCTGGTTTCAGGGACTTCCATGGAAGGTGTCACAGATTATCTAGATTAAGGCAAAACTGTCAACCGAGAATACTATGCAGCCTTGCAGAAGCAATTAAATGTCGCTATTAAGGCAAAATATCCACATTAATCAAACATAAAGTTTTTTGCCATCAAAACAATGCACCTACTCACACTAGCTAAAGCTCAGTAACAAAGCTCCACAAACTGCACTTCAAATTACTGCCACATGCACTATACTCACCAGATTTATACCCCAGTGACTTTTCCTCTTTCTGAATTTGAACAAAGAGTTCATTGAAAAAATATAGGCTATTAAAATACAGGTTGTCATTGAGACAAACGCTTAGTTTGGTAAGTTCAAGAAATTGTATTAGACTGGATATGTAGATGCAGTTAGAATATCGTCCACCTGAGTAATGAGTTGAAAATAAAAAAGTGAAAATCATGTTTTTCCATCAAGCTAAGAAATTTTTTAACTGCCTCTATATAATGAATAAAATAGTAATGAAAAGGCTAAATAGTACATGGTGGCATGACCAGATAACTAGAGGAAGGAAAGTACAGATATACAATACTATCGTAAAGAGTATTCTGTTGAATGGTGCTGAGAGTTGAAGAATGACAGAAGCGGACACAAGGAAAATACTAGCTGTAAAGATGGATGCACTAAGGAGGTCATGCAGAGTATCCAGGCGAGAGACAATAAGAAATGAACAGATTAGAGAAATGATAAATGTGAAAGATGCAGTAGTAGGCAAAATAGAAAGAAGACAATATGGTTTGGACATGTTAAACGGGTGGGAGGAGAAAGGTTCCCATAAAGGATAATGGAATGGTTACCCCCAGAGAAGAGGAAGAGGGGAAGACCCAGACGATCATGGGGAGAGAGTATCCAGAAAGCTCTAAGTGCGAGAAATCTGACCGAAGAACATTGTCAGGACAAAAAATATTGGAGAGGAAGTCTGGAAATCGGTCAACGACGACAGACGCTATAAACCGATGTTATATATATTCACTTATTCACTTTCTGCTACAGTCCGTTTCTTGATGTATATAATATATATTTTATAATGACTTTACCTTGAGTGAGAAAACATCTTGAGGTATTGAGGTAAAGTCATTATTATATATATATATTGTAATATTCTATCGTGTCGTCCGGCTACCGTTTTACTCTGCAAAATGTGGATAATGTATAATTTGTGTGTAATGAGTGTACGTGTCTTCTCGATCCGTAGTTCAAATGCGGGCAACTTCTGTATATTTCGTTCGTTGCGAACGTACGAATAACCAGGTCTTGATGTTCACTAGGGGTGAGAAAGTCCCGGTGGCGCCAAATTGTTTTCTTAAAACAATTAAAATAAAATTCAAAAGCGTATGACCAGCACAGCTCAGGCAGTTTGAATAATTCAAATATTTCCGCCAGCTAGGCTCACTGTAGCACACAGCAGTTCGATGCGTGGGCTGTGTAAATCGTCAGTCATCTGCTAAAATGTACATAAAATATTGTGCACCTCCTAATGAAATTATAACACCGTGGTTACACTCAATACTTACACATTTTTTATTAGTGATTATTATTCATTTAATACAAATTATTCTAATACAAATGCTCCGGTTATTTATATGAGACAATTACAGGGTTTGACAATCGATATTTGAATTGATACCAGACGTTTAATGATGGCGTCTGTTAAAAATTGTATACAAATTATTAATGTCGTTTGTCATAGGCTCTTGAGGTTACGTTCAAAGGATTACAAATATTTTAAAAACAATAAAAATACACACCTTTACATCAAGTAAACTTAACTAACATATTGTGTATGTAGAATTTGTTTAGCGCAGTGTCGTAAAAGTGTTTACAAATTATGGATCATTAACAACAGTTTATATTGGTTAGTTTATAAATTGTCAGTGACTTAAATTTCTTTTTAATCTTTGAAAGTAATGAATTTCAGTTCAGTGAGATTTCGACCTTTAGTGAGATAATTAACGTGAGTTTATTTATATATTTCGGGTAATTTAAGAGGTACTTATCACTTCCGTAGTTATGGCGAATTCATACGATCTGTTATTCATGGGTTATACTATAATCTTCTTTAATTTGCTGGATTCAGGACATCAGGCATCTTTTTCAGTTTAACTGGTAGTAATTTATTTTCTTTTTTCGTTAATTTGGCCTCAACTTCAATAATATGGCTCCAGTCTTTATTTTATGTCTTGGCATACACTTAGTAATAACTTTTTCTGATATTTTCTATGTTTTAATGGACAATTTTTTGTCACTCGAAAATTAGCGTCTATCTCATTAAAGCGTCATACATTCAGTAAAAAATCTAACGGTATTTTTTGGCTTGTTACCCCACAGTTTCCATGGTAACGTAATTATTCTACCTGGTCGATCTCAAAATAAACCCATTGTTATCAAACCTTGAATTTTTGTTTAATTTGAATAAATATTTTATAATGGCTATATTTACTTGGGGATAATTTCAATGGTTGTAATCTTTACGTAGATGTTTCTATTTTCTTTCAAAGATTAGTTTGATATCTTACAAGATTGGTCTAAGTCATGTATTAATGTTTTAGTCCAAAATGGATAATACTATGCTAATACATAATTTACTTATTTCTAAGTTTTAATATAATTCTGCCATGTTCCCTTTCGTTACACATAATTAATATAATTTGCCTATTATTTCTTATAAAGGTATTGCTATTATTTTCTTTATAAATTCCTTACTTACTTAAAACATACTAACATATTACTGTAAAACTATTTCTTCTGGTAATTATTGCCTTAAACATTAAGCCAATAACTTCTTTCTTTAAATTAACAAATGAACAAATTTGGTGAGTGTTATATCTACACCATCTCTTTTATAACAGTAACCACCCTGGTGATTTTATACTGAGATAATATTTTTTCTGTTTTTACATTCAACTTATTCTGTGTCTTTCAGTCTAATATACTTAACTTAATTGCTCATTTAACATGTGCTTATATTTTGGGTTTGTCACACTTGTTTCACTCTTTTTTCTTAAGATTATATGCTGTTTATTTTATTACACTTATCACTTCACTGTTCAACTTTGACACTCCCTACCTATCTCTAATTACCCTTATATTTCTCACGATCTCACTATTATTACAAAGTTTTTGTATCTATTGAGTTCATGTCTCTTTTGTTAACTTCAGACTGTCACATATCATTTTATAATATGCAAACAACATGGTATTGTAAATACACCTTTCAAACAAAACATAACTTTGTATATATTGTCATTAAAGTGATAAAAATTGGTCTGAAATGTCATAATTAGTAATAATAACAACAATTCAATAATGTTAAAATATATTGTGTTAATTGAAACATACTACATCTGTAGCAACAGCCATAATATTAGCGAATAAATAAACTCTCCAACATCTTATACTTTCGAACACATAATACTGTAATAATATACACACTGCTGATATAATCTTAGTAAAAGTTCCAAAGTATATAGTAGGATATACAATTTGTTCTCTGATTGAACCACGCACACATTTCTATTCCCTGTCTGTATGAGTGTAACCTTAAACATAACAGCTGACACATCACCTATAGATAAGGATATACATACAATCATATCTACACATGGTTTTTTTACATATAACAATTGCTGAGATACTGTCATTTACAAGTTACCACTAATAAAAATTTAAACATAAATTATTAACAATAATAAAAAATTATGCTCTTTTAAAACAATCTTGTTAGTTACTTGTTATGGCCATGTAATTTTTTATTTTCTTCTTTTTTCTTCACTGTCTTCTTGTCTCGCTTTACTTTGGTTGATATCTGGCCAATCTCTGGGGTTGGGTCAATGTCAGTTGTCTGTCAGTCTAGTTCGTATTTCTTGTTTTGTGACCACCTTTGGTTGTATTCTTCCTCCTTCACTATTGATTATATTTACTACTTTCATTCTCGTTATCATTTATCTATCAAAATATATGGTTTCTTGGCATTTTTTACATACTTTTTTATATCAAATGTGATCAGGGTTTGGCAATGTTATATAATGCCCTTCCACCAAAATTGATCATTTTATAAAACGTGAATTTGAGTTTGATGAAATTATCAATTGTATCGTATCAAATTTTTTTTTAATTTTTTTTTTTTTCAAATTCTCCTGCTTCTCATTCATTTTTTATAATTAATTCTGTATCCTTTAATTCCATTCTTCTTAGTCTTTTCTTCATTATCTTCTCATATTGCGAACTGGCTTATTGAATTTTTATTATAACTTATTCCCTATAAATCTTATTTTTCATCAAAACTACTCTTATACTGATATCAGGGGAACATCATCCCTGCTCAGTAAAATGATTGCTGGTTCATTCCACAGACAATCTCAATTAATAATTCTTAAATATAGTCAACTCGTGACTCAAAATAATAATAATAATAATCATAATCATAATATTTGTTGGGAATCTTTTACTTTTATACTTCATTATAGCTCAGTTCGAGTCATATATTGTTTCATCTTTCTTTATAGATACTATTTGAAGCATTGTTTTTTATTGATACAATTCACATTTTTATTCATTTTTAATTACTCTTTGTTTCATCTCATTTCACATTATAACTCTTAGAATGTTTATTTCATTTATATTGTTTTGTGATCATTGGTTTGGGTAATTTTACTTTCCCTCTTTCTAAATAGTTGTGGAAGCTGGTCATTTTGATTGATATTTTTTTTTTTTTTTCATAATTTTTAAATATCATAGTAAGTTATGGCTTCTTACTAGTTAGGAATTTTTTGTAGCTTATTCCTTTACAGTATGTTATGCTTTTTATGCCTCATTTTTTGGCTAAATATTATGGTAATTTAACCTTATTTTGGAGGAATGTTTTGTAACTACACTCCTCTATTGTTAATTTTTATTTAAATATTGTAGTAAGTTGGTTGCTCTTACTTTATCTGAATGCCTTGTGAATTTTATCTCTCCATTTTTACTTGTTCTAAAATATTATTGAGATATTTGGGTAAGCTTTTCTTACATATCTATTTTGATTTTTTACAATTTTTTATTCATCATAATGGTTTCTCTAATGCTTAGTGTAAGCTGTACTTACGAATGTTTTGGAATTTTGACATTCTTTAGAGATATTTTCTTTATGACATTGGCAGACTTGTTTGTTTGTCACGTTATTTTTTCTTTATTTAAAGTATTTTTGTTGGTTTTTTACTTTAAATTGTTTTTTACAGTTATTGTTGGTTGTCATAATATTTCTTAATTGAGGCTTGATTGTATACCCCCTTTATTTTCTTGGTGACGGGGTGAGTGATCTCGTAAGTGTTATTGCCCTTGTCTTTTGTTATAGTGTATGGTCCTATATTCCAGTGTTTATCTGCATTTGGTTTATCCATTGTCCATGATTACACGAGTTTCCTCCATTGTTCGGACTGCTCTGGTGTGCATCACTGTTTCTGTCTGTGTTATATATGTCTCTTTTATCTGGTACAGCCACTCTTCTAATACCATGTGTTCTCTGGCATCAGTGCCTACCTCAATCACTTGATGATGTTGTTTACTACTCAACGAAGTTAATCGTACCTTCGTTATTGATCTTCTCACTGATATTGGTTTATTTGGTATTTCTATCTCTGGTGATTTCCCTTTTCTTGTAGACTTTCTCAATTTGTCATACATTGTTTTGTTGTGATGCTTTTCAACTTTGGATATCCTCCATTTAAAGATAGGTTTGCTGAAAGTTTTACTCGCTGGTTGGTCGTTGATCCCTCCTAGAATTTCCTTCGGAGTTCTCCTGCACTCCATAACATTCATCATTTCCGTATGGTCATTAATTGGTCGATTAAACGTCTCAAGTAGTCCGTTCTTCATCATCTCCAATTCCTCTCTGGTATTGATTCGTTTTCTCTGATGTACTTTCTTGGTCTTCTTAATTATCTGTTTTTTCTGTACTCCTCTACGGTTGGTTCCTTTGTGCTTAC
Organism: Magicicada septendecula; assembly: GCA_034769895.1. Classification (NCBI taxonomy): domain Eukaryota; kingdom Metazoa; phylum Arthropoda; class Insecta; order Hemiptera; family Cicadidae; genus Magicicada; species Magicicada septendecula. The sequence goes on from CM068369.1 coordinate 555,007,509, forward strand.
TCTTCTCTTTATTTTCGTTACCTTTATTTTGATGTAACAATGTATTTGGGTCTTCTTGAATTTCTGTTTTTTCATTATTTCCTTCTGGAGTGGTGTTTATTGTTTCATTCACCTTCTTGAACCCGTTACCTAATGTCTCATTAAGTAGATTTATTTGGTAATTGGTTTCTTCCCCTTTCTTATTCATCTCCATTTTTGTCTGGTCGCTTTCTTCACGACGTTCTCTGAAAATAAGCCTTATTTGCTGCTTCATTTCTTCTTTATTTTTCTCGTGGTCCTCCTTCAGCTGTTCCTTCAATTCTTCCTTCAAATCTTCATTTCTTTGCTGAATTTCCTCCAGTAATCGTTGTTGTAGTGTTTCATTATTTTGGTTGACTGTTTTCCTCAATTCTTCCTTAGTACTCACTATTTTTTCATTGATCTGTTTCAAATTATCACTGGTTTCTTTCTTCATTCCGTCAAACTTATTGTTCATCTCCTTCAAACTCTCTTCATTCTTGTCGAATTTATTGTTCATATTATTCATCATTTCCATTAATTTTAGTATGTTTGGGTCTCCTCTAAATTCTCCCTTGTCGCCCGCCTGTAATTCCTTTTCTTCGTCTTGGCTTGGTTCTGTTGTGGTTATTATTGTCTCCACTTCTTCAATCGGTGTTCCTTCCTCTTCTTCCCCTCTGTTTTCTTCCATCTCCTTCTCCTTTGCCAATTTTTTCGACACTCCTCTGGTGTGCATTTTGTAATCTTTCGTAATCGCCGCTAGAATTTATAGGGTTTAATTGTATAAATTCTTTATTATTCTAGCCCCACGTTGGGCGCCAATTTGTAATATTCTATCGTGTCGTCCGGCTACCGTTTTACTCTGCAAAATGTGGATAATGTATAATTTGTGTGTAATGAGTGTACGTGTCTTCTCGATCCGTAGTTCAAATGCGGGCAACTTCTGTATATTTCGTTCGTTGCGAACGTACGAATAACCAGGTCTTGATGTTCACTAGGGGTGAGAAAGTCCCGGTGGTGCCAAATTGTTTTCTTAAAACAATTAAAATAAAATTCAAAAGCGTATGACCAGCACAGCTCAGGCAGTTTGAATAATTCAAATATTTCCGCCAGCTAGGCTCACTGTAGCACACAGCAGTTCGATGCGTGGGCTGTGTAAATCGTCAGTCATCTGCTAAAATGTACATAAAATATTGTGCACCTCCTAATGAAATTATAACACCGTGGTTACACTCAATACTTACACATTTTTTATTAGTGATTATTATTCATTTAATACAAATTATTCTAATACAAATGCTCCGGTTATTTATATGAGACAATTACAGGGTTTGACAATCGATATTTGAATTGATACCAGACGTTTAATGATGGCGTCTGTTAAAAATTGTATACAAATTATTAATGTCGTTTGTCATAGGCTCTTGAGGTTACGTTCAAAGGATTACAAATATTTTAAAAACAATAAAAATACACACCTTTACATCAAGTAAACTTAACTAACATATTGTGTATGTAGAATTTGTTTAGCGCAGTGTCGTAAAAGTGTTTACAAATTATGGATCATTAACAACAGTTTATATTGGTTAGTTTATAAATTGTCAGTGACTTAAATTTCTTTTAATCTTTGAAAGTAATGAATTTCAGTTCAGTGAGATTTCGACCTTTAGTGAGATAATTAACGTGAGTTTATTTATATATTTCGGGTAATTTAAGAGGTACTTATCACTTCCGTAGTTATGGCGAATTCATACGATCTGTTATTCATGGGTTATACTATAATCTTCTTTAATTTGCTGGATTCAGGACATCAGGCATCTTTTTCAGTTTAACTGGTAGTAATTTATTTTCTTTTTTCGTTAATTTGGCCTCAACTTCAATAATATGGCTCCAGTCTTTATTTTATGTCTTGGCATACACTTAGTAATAACTTTTTCTGATATTTTCTATGTTTTAATGGACAATTTTTTGTCACTCGAAAATTAGCGTCTATCTCATTAAAGCGTCATACATTCAGTAAAAAATCTAACGGTATTTTTTGGCTTGTTACCCCACAGTTTCCATGGTAACGTAATTATTCTACCTGGTCGATCTCAAAATAAACCCATTGTTATCAAACCTTGAATTTTTGTTTAATTTGAATAAATATTTTATAATGGCTATATTTACTTGGGGATAATTTCAATGGTTGTAATCTTTACGTAGATGTTTCTATTTTCTTTCAAAGATTAGTTTGATATCTTACAAGATTGGTCTAAGTCATGTATTAATGTTTTAGTCCAAAATGGATAATACTATGCTAATACATAATTTACTTATTTCTAAGTTTTAATATAATTCTGCCATGTTCCCTTTCGTTACACATAATTAATATAATTTGCCTATTATTTCTTATAAAGGTATTGCTATTATTTTCTTTATAAATTCCTTACTTACTTAAAACATACTAACATATTACTGTAAAACTATTTCTTCTGGTAATTATTGCCTTAAACATTAAGCCAATAACTTCTTTCTTTAAATTAACAAATGAACAAATTTGGTGAGTGTTATATCTACACCATCTCTTTTATAACAGTAACCACCCTGGTGATTTTATACTGAGATAATATTTTTTCTGTTTTTTACATACAACTTATTCTGTGTCTTTCAGTCTAATATACTTAACTTAATTGCTCATTTAACATGTGCTTATATTTTGGGTTTGTCACACTTGTTTCACTCTTTTTTCTTAAGATTATATGCTGTTTATTTTATTACACTTATCACTTCACTGTTCAACTTTGTCACTCCCTACCTATCTCTAATTACCCTTATATTTCTCACGATCTCACTATTATTACAAAGTTTTTGTATCTATTGAGTTCATGTCTCTTTTGTTAACTTCAGACTGTCACATATCATTTTATAATATGCAAACAACATGGTATTGTAAATACACCTTTCAAACAAAACATAACTTTGTATATATTGTCATTAAAGTGATAAAAATTGGTCTGAAATGTCATAATTAGTAATAATAACAACAATTCAATAATGTTAAAATATATTGTGTTAATTGAAACATACTACATCTGTAGCAACAGGCATAATATTAGCGAATAAATAAACTCTCCAACATCTTATACTTTCGAACACATAATACTGTAATAATATACACACTGCTGATATAATCTTAGTAAAAGTTCCAAAGTATATAGTAGGATATACAATTTGTTCTCTGATTGAACCACGCACACATTTCTATTCCCTGTCTGTATGAGTGTAACCTTAAACATAACAGCTGACACATCACCTATAGATAAGGATATACATACAATCATATCTACACATGGTTTTTTATGTATAACAATTGCTGAGATACTGTCATTTACAAGTTACCACTAATAAAAATTTAAACATAAATTATTAACAATAATAAAAAATTATGCTCTTTTAAAACAATCTTGTGAGTTAATTGTTATGGCCATGTAATTTTTTATTTTCTTCTTTTTTCTTCACTGTCTTCTTGTCTCGCTTTACTTTGGTTGATATCTGGCCAATCTCTGGGGTTGGGTCAATGTCAGTTGTCTGTCAGTCTAGTTCGTATTTCTTGTTTTGTGACCACCTTTGGTTGTATTCTTCCTCCTTCACTATTGATTATATTTACTACTTTCATTCTCGTTATCATTTATCTATCAAAATATATGGTTTCTTGGCATTTTTTACATACTTTTTTATATCAAATGTGATCAGGGTTTGGCAATGTTATATAATATATATATATATATATATATATAATGAATAATGAAAACCTCTCAAAGTTATTTCTTGTGTACAAAACAAAAATTTTCTTAAAATTTTTTAGGTACATTATATAACGGAAATTCAGCATTAAATCTCTGATCATTCTCTGGTCAAAGTTAATTAGTTTTCTGCTCTCTACAAGATACACTGAAAACATCCAAAAAAATTATATCCAATACCCACGAAAAGAATCAATTCTATTACACTCACCTGGAAATGTTACAAATGCTTGTCCTCTCATTCTGCCGGCCATAATCGTGTAAATCAGTTTCTGTTTCATTGGATCTTCATATTTTGCAAATACTGACACAAGGTCCTCTTCACGTACACTGTTTGATAAGTTTTTTATGTACAATATCTACAAAACAAAAAAGCCAAGATTTTGTTAGAGAAAATTCTGTGCATTCTAGTTATCAAGTGGTCTACATTTTTACTTCCATGTTCCTTAAGGAAATGGAAGTATGGTGATGGCAAAAAAAATCGTGTTCGAGATTATTGCAGATTCTGATTGTACTACACTCAAAACATGAAAAAAAGTCGTTTTTCGAAAAGTGTCTGTGTGTGTGTCTGTGTGTCTGTCTGTCTGTGTGTGTGTCTGTAGATTTTTTTTCTATGGCAAACGATAACAGCCGCAAATTCAAACAGAATCAAATAATTTTTTGCATACAGTCCTGATTTGTAGAGTACTCGCGACCTATTGTTTTTGGTGAAGATCGGTTGAGGGAAAGGGGTAGTTTACCTGCAACGTTTTTTTTTATCAAGGGTAATTTTGTTTGTTTGGCAAACGATAACAGCCGCAAATTCAAACAGAATCAAATAATGTTTCGCATACAGCCCTGAATTGTAGAGTTCTCAAGATCTGTTGATTTTGGTAAAGATCGGTTAAGGGGAAGGGGTAGTTTACCTGCAACGTTTTATGTTTTAACAAGGGTATTTTCTATGGCAAACGATAACAGCCGCAAATTCAAACATAATCAAATAATGTTTTGCATACTGCCCTGATTTCTTGAGTACTCAAGACCTATTGTTTTTGGTGAAGATCGTTTAAGGGAAAGGGGTAGTTTACCAGCCACGTTTTTTGTTTTATCAAGGGTATTTTTTATGGCAAACGATAACAGCCGCAAATTCAAACAAAATCATATAATATTTTGCATACAGCCCTGTTTTGTTGAGTACTAAATACCTATTGTTTTTGGTGAAGATCGGTTAAGGGAAAGGGGTAGTTTACCTGACACGTTTTTTGTTTTATCAAGGGTATTTTATATGGCAAACGATAACAGCCGCAAATTCAAACAGAATCATATAATATTTTGCATACAGCCCTGAAATGTAGAGTTCTCAAGATCTGTTGGTTTTGGTGAAGATCGGTTAAGGGAATAGGGTTGTTTACCAGCAACATTTTGTTTTATCAAGGGTAATTTTTTTTTTACGAACGACAACTGCCGTACATTGAAACAGAATCAACTACTCTTCTGCATACCTTTTTGAATTATACAGAACTCAAGGTCTGTTGATTTTGTTGAAGATCGGTTAAGGGAAGGGGTAGTTTATCAGCAACGTTTTATGTTTTAAAAAGGGTAATTTTTTTTATGACGAACGATAACTGCCAAAAATTCAAAGAGAATCAAATAATTTTTTGCACCTTTCCTGAGTTGCAGAGAGCTCAAGGTCTATTGATTTTGGTGAAGATCGGTTAAGGGAAAGGGGTAGTTTACCTGGAACATTTTATGTTGTAACAAGAGAAATGTTTCCATGACGAACGATAACTGCCGCACATTCAAACAGAATCAAATATTTTTTTGCATGCATCCCTGAATTGTAGAGGACGGAAGGTCTATTGATTTTGAAGAAGATCGGTTATGAGAAAGGGGTAGTTTACCGGAAACATTTTATGATTTAACAAGAGTAAAGTACTTAATTTTTATAAATAAAGTATCCTGATAAGAAGCTCATAGTAATCCACTGTAGAAATGTAGATGAAATATCTATAAATGAAGAGGTTAGGTGAACAGGGTGGGGGTAATTTTCTATTATTAAAAATTATAGTTGAAGGTGGAGGGGAGAATTTTTTATATGTGTACTACATTATCGGCAACAAAGAAGTAGTTTTTTGTTAAAATTGCTTCCCGGGCTCTTTAGCTGTAGTCCAATGTTTTCTGCAAAACCAGACTTTTCGGCAGTGCCATCGACTGCCATCATCGGTGAAAATCGAGTGCGAAAACGTGAGGTGGTATACGTTAGTGACCACAGTACTGTGGTTAATGCTGAAGCAATAAGTAGAAAGACGTAGTTTCTATGGAAATATTTCATTTCGAATATGATTTTAAATATAAATCTTAGAACATGGAAGTCATGTATGGTTCTCCATACCGATATTTTACTTCCATGTTCCCTAAGAAAATGGAAGTATGGTCATGCCAAAAAAAATCGTGTTCGAGATAACGGCAGATTCTGATTGTATTACCACCAAAACCACCACCATTCTTAAGGAAATGAAAGTATGGTGATGGCAAAAAAAATCCTGTTCGAGATTATTGCAGATTCTGATTGTACTACACTCAAAACATGAAAAAAAGTCGTTTTTCGAAAAGTGTCTGTCTGTCTGTCTGTCTGTGTGTAGATTTTTTTTCTATGGCAAACGATAACTGCCGCAAATTCAAACAGAATCAAATAATTTTTTGCGTACAGCCCTGATTTGTAGAGTACTCATGACCTATTGTTTTTGGTGAAAATCAGTTGAGGGAAAGGGGTAGTTTACCTGCAACGGTTTTTTTATCAAGGGTAATTTTTTTTTGGCAAACGATAACAGCCACAAATTCAAACAGAATCAAATAATGTTTCGCATACACCCCTGAATTATGGAGTTCTCAAGACCTATTGTTTTTGGTGAAGATCGGTTAAGGGAAAGGGGTAGTTTACCTGCAACGTTTTGTTTTAACAAGGGTATTTTCTATGGCAAACGATAACAGCCGCAACTTCAAACAGAATCAAAAGATTATTTGCATACAGCCCTAAATTGCAGAGTTCTCAAGACCTATTGTTTTTTGTGAAGATCGGTTAAGGGAAAGGGGTAGTTTACCTGCAGCATTTTTTTATCAAGGGTATTTTCTATGGCAAACGATAACAGCCGCAAATTCAAACAGAATCAAATAATTTTTTGCATACAGCTCTGATTTGTAGATTACTCAAGACCTATTATTTTTGGTGAAGATCGGTTAAGGGGAAGGGGTAGTTTACCTGCAACGTTTTTTATCAAGGTAATTTTCTATGACGAATGATAACTGCCGCATATTCAAACAGAATCAAATAATTTTTTGCATACGTCACTGAATTGTAGAGAACTCAAGGCCTTTTGATTTTGGTGAAGATCGGTTAAGGGGAAGGTGTAGTTTACCTGCAACCTTTTACGTTTTAACAAGAGTAAAGTACTTGAAAATTCATTTAAACTTTTTCAAACAATGGTAATTGTTAAAAATAAAATAATTTTGTTGCCAGGCAATAAAATTATAATTTTTTCATTTTAGTGTAAATCATGTATAAGAGAAAATATATCGTGCGTGGCAGGCAAGCATATCTCAGTTATGTACTGTTTACGTTTCCATTTTCTTATTACGACTACCGCAATAAAAAGGCAGGGAACACACACACACACACACACACACACACACACACACACACACACACACACACACACAATTCGCGTTATTTCTGGGCTCATTCATGTTTATTTTCTTACATTTGCACGCTTTTTAAATGGAAAGTGCCGAAACCCATACCAACATAACGCGTGCAAGCCAAAAAAGTGTCCAGCGTGGATAGCGATTTGCTTCCTGTGGATTTCTGGGCAGTGTAACTGCACGTGTTTACAGAGGAACGATTCATAGACAGACTTTTCTTCTTTAGGGAATGAACCCTCCGCAAGATGCTGAGGGTCCATGAGTGACTTCGGAGCGCTCCTTCTTATCCGCGTGTTTGTTCTGTGAAACGTACACTGTAGATTCGCAGCTTTATTCTAAGCAACGCTCAATAGGAAATGTTGAAAATTTTTGTCCATGGTGTACCCTCATACACACTAAACCTGCTCTGATGTTTTAATTACGGACATCATAATATTAAAACTTTGGAAACTTGAGCACTACTTAATGGAGATCAATCATTAACTTATACAAGCCATTAATTTTATGCATATTTTTTATATATATGTGTACAACGTTATCGGCAACAAAGAAGTAGTTTTTGTTAAAATTCCTTCCCGGGATATTTGGCCGTAGTCCAATGTTTTCTACAAAACCAGACGTTTCGGCAATGCCATCGACTTCCATCATCAGTGAAAATCGAGTGCGATAATGTGAGGTGGTATACGTTAGTGACCACAGTACTGTGGTTAAGGCTGAAGCAGTAAGTAGAAAGAAGTAGTTTCTATGGTAATATTTTAAATATAAATCTTAGAATATGGAAGTCATGTATGGTTCTGCATACCGCTATTTTCGAAAAGTGTGTGTGCAGATTTTTTTCTATGGCAAACGATAACAGCCGCAAATTCAAACAGAATCAAATAATTTTTTGCATACAGCCATGAATTGTAGAGGACTCAAGGCCTATTGTTTTTGGTGAAGATCAGTTAAGGGAAAGGGGTAGTTTACCTGCAACGTTTTACGTTTTAATAAGAGTAAAGTGCTTAATTTTGATAAATAAAGTATCCTGAAAAGAAGGTCATAATAATCCACTGTAGAAAGATAGATGAAATATTTATAAATGAAAAGGGTGGTTGAAGGGGGGAAGAGGTAATTTTTTTATAAATTAAAATGGTAGTTGATGATGGAGGAGGTAAATTTTTGTAAGTTTTATGTGTACTACGTTATTGACAACAAAGAAGTAGTTTCTGTGGAAACATTTCATTTAACTTTAACAAAATTCTATATTTTTTTCATTTTAATTTAAATCATGTATGAGAAAATATATCGTTCGTGGCAGGCAAGCATATCTCAATTATGTAATGTTTACGTTTCCATTTTATTATTATGATTACCGCAATAAAAAGGCAGGCAACACACACACACACACACACACACACACACACACACACACACACACACACACACACACACACACACACACACACACACAAAATTCGCATTATTTCTGGCCTCACTCATGTTTATTTTCTTACATTTGCACACTTTTTAAATGGAAAGTGCCGAAACCCACACCAACACAACGCGTGCAAGCCGAAAAAGTGTCCAGTGTGGATAGCGATTGCTTCCTCTGGATCGCTGGGCAGTATAACTGCAGGTGTTTACAGAGGAACAGTTCATAGACAGACTTTTCGTCTTTAGGGAATGAACCCTCTGCAAGATGCTCAAGGTCCATGAGTGACTTTGGAGCGCTTCAGAGGAGGGATGATTATCTGCATAGTTCGGTTTCTTTATAAGAATAAAGTAAGCCTAAATAATTTTTATGGATAAAGTGACTGAAAATAACATTATATTAAACGACTACCCCATAATAACAAAAATATCTATAAATAGTGAAATTAGTTTGAGGGTGGGCGATATTTTTTTAGAAATTACCGAACCGAATTCAAGTAAATTATTTTAAACATAAATCTTACAACATGGATGTCATGTATGGTTCTCCATACCGATTTTTAATAAATTGTGAATATTTACAGCACAATATAACAGCTTATGACATGATGAACAAACAGTCTGATCATCATATACGGTTCGTAAGGTTAGTGATATACAGACTATGAGGGTCGTTTGAAAAGTTGTCAGCCTGACCAATGGTAGCACCAGGAATATTAGGTTGTTTGCAAGTTTGAGCTGTCAGATGTCATACCACAATATTTAAAATAGCTATATTTACTAAACTGATTGTGTGATCAAATGAAGTAAACACATTTGGCGTGTTTCAGAAAATGAATAAAACTGAATGTCATGTAGTGATAAAGTACTTTGTTAGAAAATGTTTAACACCACAGGAAACACAAAAATTAGTTAGACTCCATTTACAAAGACTCTTATTCATCATTTTCAACAGTGGAGAAATGGGCTGCTGAACTGAACCGTTGTTTGTTCACTTGTAACAATGAACATTCAGGTCACTCAAAAAAGTACTACAACTGATGAAAATTTTTTTTAATCCACGATCCCATGTTAAATAATCAACATGTGAAAACACATGAACTTGGTGACATTGTCAACATCTCAAAAGATCATGTCACAAAATAATACATGAACATTTTGAGTGTACGAAAAAGCTTTCAGCACAACGGGTGCCACATTTTATAAAGTTTAATAAGAATGCTTTGAATGAACATTTGTCAAGAGTGCTTGGACATATTTAAATGCAATCCAACTGAGCTTCTGTGATGATTTATCACTGCTGATGAAAACACATTTACCACTACATGCCAGAGATGAAACAGCAGCCTAGACAATGGACTGAAGTGCTCTAAAGAAGACAAAACACTGATCCATCAGCCAGAAAAGTGATGCCATCTGTTTTAGAGAAGATTCATAGAATATGATGGACACCGACTACTGAGAAAGTGCAAAACCATCATCGGAGTGTACTATCAGCACCGTTGGAGCAACTGACGAGGCTATTAAGGCAAAATGTCTGCATTTTGCAGAGAAAAAAACGCTTTTCCATAAAGATTATGCATCTGCTCACACTCTGTCAATTGCAGTTGCAAAACTTCAAGAACTACACTATGACGTACTGCCTCATATACCATACCACATTCCCCCCCCCCCCCCGACTTTTCCTGTTCCCAGATCTGAAGAAATCCCTTGCTAGAAAAAAATTCATATCAAATATGGAGGTTATCTCTGAAACAAACACATTCGTAAAGCTTGTAAAAGTTAGAGAAGCGCAATTTGTGCCAGCTGAGAGCAAGGTGGGGGTACACGACAATATTGGTAGGGATACTGAACTTACAAAGCGCGCGTTAACACAGAGGCTCGCTGACCAGCTGTTTGTGTCACGTTGAAAAATTAACTAAGCTTTTACTTTATAATGAAAACTGAATACAAAAAATTATCTGTTACTTACCGATATTAGGAAAGTGGTTCAATTCCATCCAGCGTAAACGGTTCAACTGGTCCCAGTTTATTTGATTCTGTTACAAGTTTTCAGAGAGAACGAACAGATATTTCGCACATATCAGCTACTTTATTTAAGATTTCTGGCCATGTCATTGTGGGATTGTGTTTTGAAAATGCATTGACTGAATAAAGTATTTACCTTATTTTGTTTGTCTGTCTGGTGGCTTTATTTCTATCTTCGCTACTACTACGCGTTTCGGGACATATGTCCTATTCTCAAGTATTGTCACTCACCAGAGGTCGTCATATAATTAAAATATCAAAACATAAAAACTTATAACATAATTTACACATATTCAACACTAAAATGTTTAAACTTTGGAACATGCACAAAGCCGAGATGCGCATCCCGGACTACAACGGCCGACTGCTGAGCCTATGTTATTGCTGACCGCGCACTGTGGACTTTGTCTGTATTCGTACAGCCGTATCATATAGCAAATTTGACTGAAACTGTAACTGTTCATTTAGGAGAATTTCTTTTGTGTTTGTGTCCTTAAATGCCTTATATATTTCAAACTCCTCGACAGCACTCATGTATCTCCCTTTCTTGCATATGTGTAGGGGTTGAAAATTACTTGCAAAGTCCGTATAACTATGATTATTGTCAACCAGATGATGTGCATAGTTTGATGTTATTCTGCTAGGATCTTTTTTGGGCAGGTGTTCTTTAAAGCGTTTTTAAACGCTCTACCCGTTTGTCCAACGTAGAAACAACAACAGTCGCTGCACACAACCTTATAAACACCTGTCCTGTCTTCAACTGCTTTTGGGGGGTTTTGTCGAAGTATCTTACCAACGTTACTGGTCCGGAACCCCATCCTAATGTTTACGTCTCTAAATGCGCTGTATAAAATTTTTGGTAGGGTGTTACCATAGTACGATGTTATGTACCTAGTCTCATTTTCACTACCTTCACGTATTTCTTTGTTACTTTCCTTCTTTCGATGTTTTCTAATTAGATTGTGTACAATTGAGCTACTGTAACCGTTGGCCCTAGCTATTTAATTGTGTTAAGTTCTTCGTGAAAGTCTTCCTTTTCCATTGGTATGGACAGTAGTCTATGCACGAAACTGTTAAATGCCACCATTTTTGGGGAGAAAGGGTGATGCGACTCAGCGTTTATTGTGATATCTGTGGTAGTTGGCTTCCGGTATATCTGGTATCGGAAGTTGCTATTTAGTCTTGTGACTGTCTAGTCGAGAAAGTTAAGTTTGTTGTTTTTCTCCGTTTCAAGGGTGAACTGTATGTTCTTATTAACGCTATTCATGTATTTTTTCATGTTTTCTATCTGTCACATGTTAAAAATTATAAAAGTGTCATCAACGTAGCGCATATACGACACTAATCTGTTGGAGAACTTATTTTTGTTACTGAGCAGATATGTGTTCTCATAGTGATTTAGGTATATATCCGCCAGCAGGCTAGATAAGGGTGACCCCATGGCTAGACCTGTTTTTTGGATATAATAATTATTATTGAATGTAAAGTAATTCTGGCTTAATATAATTTCTAATAGCCCGATTATTTCGTTAATTTCTTCCTGGTTACATATTCTGGTATTAATAAGATGTGCTTTAAGGACAGCAAGTGTTTCCTGTACAGGGACATTTGTGTATAAGTCAACAATGTCAAAAGAGGCTATTTTGTAGTTGGGCTGTATTGTAATGCTTTTCATTTTATTAACAAATTCAATGTTATTCTTTATACCGTGATTATTCTCTATTCTCATACTGCTTTTTATTTTCGCCGCAAGTTTTTTTGCATACACCGTAACTCGGTGCAGTGGTAAAGTTTACGAGAGGCCTGATTGGTACACTGGGTTTGTGTATTTTCGGTAGGCCAATAAATCGAGGCGCCTCCGCGTTAATGGGTTTCAACGAACGGCGTGTAGAGACGTCAAACAGGTGTGTATATTGGTTGATTTTGCTATTTAACTTTGTCAAGTCTGCGGTTGGGTCAATTTGTACCATTGTGATATTATTGTTTTTTATGAATTCATTAACTTTTAACGTGTACTTGTCTTTGTCTATTATGACAATGCTATTACCTTTATCTGCTTTCGTAACTAGAGCATTGTTATCATTCAATTTAGTTTTTAACTGCTTCAGAATTTTATTTTCATTCACGTATTTCTGATTTATTTTAAGGACACTATTATTATTTGTTACTTTGTTCTCCAAGAGTTTATTTAATTTATTGTTAATTATAGCACGGGTTTCGTTTTGTAGTGCCTGGCTTGGTATTGTTTTTATCGCAGCTTCCGCATTAATAATTTTGCAAGTTATGTGGTCTTTATTGACATACACCAAGTTATATGCTATAAACAGAGCAACAACAAAGAAAATATTAGACATCATAAAAAATAAATACATTACAGAAATTGGAAAACCATACATGATTATAACAGACCACGGAACACAATTCAAAGGGAAAAAGTGGAGAGATGAATTATTAAAATTAAACATAAAAACATATAAAACATCCGTATACCACCCTAGCAGTAATCCCGCAGAAAGAGTGTTAAGAGAGGTGGGACGTATTTTAAGAACGTACTGCTGTGATAATCAAAAAGAATGGCAGAAATATTTAACTTCAACCGAAGAATTTTTGAATATAAGTTACCACCATTTTATTGAGAAGACCCCATATTTAATGATGTTTGGAAGAAAACCACATAGAGAGATACAGGAACTAACAGACTTCCCAACCAACCCAGAAGACCCGTATGATGAAAACAAATGTTACAGCCGAATCACAGAGAAAATCGAGAAACAAAAAGCAAAGTATTCTCAAAACCAACCCAAAATAATTAAATATAACGAAGGAGAAAGGGTATTAATCAAAAACCGTGAACTACCCAGTACACTTGAAGGTAAAGCCAAGAAACTGTTATTATTATACATAGGACCCTATGTCATTACCCACTAATAAACACTTAAAATAAAAATTTAAGAAGTGCAAAAGTGAAAGTGTAAAACCCCCAAAATAATTAGAAAATCTAGTGATAGATAAAAAACGCTTAGTAATTCAGTGATAAACACTAAATGGTTTAAAAGTGAATATTATTAATAAATAAGAATATTGTGAATGATAGGATTAGAAAATCTAGTGATAGATAAAAACGCTTAGCTAATCAGTGATAAACACTAAATGGTTTAAAATAATCAGTGATAAACACTAAATGGTTTAAAAGTGAATATTATTAATAAATAAGAATATTGTGAATGATAGGATTAGAAAATCTAGTGATAGATACAAAACGCTTAGTAAATCAGTGATAAACGCTAAATGGTTTAAAAGTGAATATTATTAATAAATAAGAATATTGTGAATGATAGGATTAGAAAATCTAGTGATAGATAAAAAACGCTTAATAAATCAGTGATAAACACTAAACGATTTAATGGTGAACAAATAAGAATTTTGTTAATGATAGTAATTAAAGATAGTATTAAAATTAAGTATAAATGAAGGATACGATGTTATTCAGGGGAGGAAGCCCATAGACTGTCAACAGTTAGTGTTACCATGGACAGAAAGTAAAGATAGTAAAAGGAAAAATTATAGTGAAGAAATTAGAAACAAAATCAATAAACACCCCATGTTATAAGGGATAATCAATTAAGTAAGTTTAAATGGTGTGATGATGTGTTATCACCCAAAAAATAATAAAGAAGAAATGAATTGTAAACAAACATTACCTAATAACTGTTAAAAAATTGTTCAATTAAATTTATGAATAGGAGGATATGGCTGAAGCAATTATACAGACCATAGGCCTAGATGTTATGTTTTATATAATAAAGAATAGTAAGTAATAGCCATATTGTTAACAAGGGCAAAATAGATACATAAGAAGGTAAATCAATACAGATCTAATAACACAGGAAAATCAGTTAGGAAATAATTAACATGCCATGATGTAGAAAATAATGGTAACATACAATTAGCATAAAAACAGATCCAAAACACATCAACAAATAAACAAATCAATTATAACAACAAAACAAAACACATTAGGGTAAAATGAGATGTAATTTGTATAAAATAAGTAAATATAATCAATGGCTACTTATGCCTATGAAATGCCTAACTGTCAAAAAACAAATAACTACAAATTGTAAAAAATTAACAAAGAAATTAGCAAATCCAAGGCAAGTAACAAGCCAAGGATAATTTGTGAATCATATTAAAAGAAAAATGTTAGAATAAGGACTTAAAATAAAAAAGTTATGTAATTAACAAATATTAACATAATTGTACAAACATTAATACATTAGAGAACCCAACCTTATGGGATGTCAAAATAATCTTTGAAAGGAAATACAAACAATAGTGATAATATTTAATACATAGGAAGGAAGACGGAAGAATAAAAGCAATCAGAAGATATACAGTAATTTTGAATAAAAATTCAAAATTGATAACAATGGTTATAAGTCATGATCAACCAATCGGAATCAATTCGTAACCATGACAACAGACTGTTGGTTACGATTTTTCCGTTAAATCATAGTATTCAATAAGTGACGCTCTTCCAGAATAGACCCCAGGCCGTGAATGACCTAAATTTTAATCTAATATGTATAAAAAGTAATCAAAATTCAAAAAGATGGAAACGTAAGAAGCAGACGAGGAACGAGAACATTTAACTGATGCCAAGGACCAATTTAAATAAAATTTAAATGAATAAATTGCTACAACAAACATGAAAAGGATGCCAGAAGCCCCAGATAATTGAAAATTGACCACTATTGAAGTCCTATTCCATTTCACCTGAACGACTGTTTACATCAAGTCTACTGATTTGATAAGTATCATTAAATTACCCAAATTTCAGAAATAAACTCACTTTAAATATTTCTCACAGTCATCTGAACTCTCCCTATAAACTGAATATTATTTCTTTCAAAGATTAAGTAAAAAAATAAAACATTGAAAATTTGTTAACTAATGAAATAACCTGTTGTTAGATTACGAACTTTTGAAACACACTTTACTACACTGCAGGAACAAATTATAGTTACACATTATATTATTTAAGTACAAATAATGTAAGGTAGTGTACTTTATTGTAATCATTATTAATATTTTTCTCATAATCACAAGAACCCAAGACTTTGAACGAGAATAACTGTAAACAAACAACACAGTCACCATCTTTGACTGTATAATCCGTTCAAAATCGATTCGCCAAACCCTAGAGAGATTAGACTCATATTAATTGTCGGTGCAAATTTGTTGAATAACCAAATATAATTTTAATGTCAAACTGAATAATTACCAATCACAAATTAAAGAAACTAGTACAGAGTGTAACCATTGTTTTTATTTCATAGGGAAGTGTATTGTATAATTTGTGCATTTTAGCGAACAACTAGGATTGACGGTAAGTGCTCACGTCGCAAACTCGGCGAACTACCTGCTTGATTAAGAAGGTCGAACAAAGGCGGGAATAAATTTGAATGCTCCAGGCTGTCATAGCTAAGATCGCTAAACCATATTATTTATTAATTTAATTGTTTTAAGTAAACAATTTGGCACCACCCGGGATTAATAAACACCTATGAAACAACAGGTAAGGTTTCCACTCACATTGTATTGGTAATTGAAGGATCCCTACGGACATCGTTAGTGCAAAACCTAGAAGTAACGACACCCGTGTGAGGCGAACACACGAAATACCTACATTTTCACAGAGTACGCTAGGAGCTTGTCATTACAGATTGGCGACCAACTAGTGAGGCTAGAATTGAAGACTAGCGGCGATTACAGGAAAATATGCAAAATTCCATGGTTACAAGGTATAAAGCTAAGTAGGGAACTGAAGATAACAAGGGAGAAGAAATGGAAATGATGGAAGAAATAATCGAGGAAACGATCGAAGAGGATGCCCAAGGGGACCAACCGGAAAACCCAACCCCAGACCAAGAAATCAACAGGCGGGTGACAAGGGAGAAGTTAGAGGAGACCCTAACATACTAAAGTTAATGGAATTAATGAATAATATGAATGACAATTTTCAGAAGCAGAAAGAAGAAACAAAGGAGCAAAGAAAGGAAGACAGGGAATTCTTAAGACAAAATAATGAAGAATTAAAGAAAACAAATGAAAAAATAGACCAAAACAGTGAAGAATTGAAAAAATGGAGGAAAAAATTAATGAAAATTCAAAAAGACAAATTGAGATTTTAAGGGAAGATATTGAAACGCTGAACAATAAAATTAAAGGAAATAATGAAACATTGAAGCAGCAGATAAACGAGAAAATGAAGGAACACAGTGATACTTTGCGGAAGAACCAAGAAGCCCTACGACAGCAATTGACGGAGCACATCCAAAAAAGTAATGAAGAACTGAAGGGAGAATTAAGATACATACTAATAGGGCATCGTGAAGAAGTCAAGCAGACAAAAACGGGGATGAATAAGAAATGGGAAGAAACAAATTACCAAGCAGATCAACCTAATGAAACATTAAATAGTGTCTTGATTATTCATCTCTTCTTTCACAGCACTACACTTAACTAAAAATGAACTTTTTCATGTGAAAACTTACTGATTTTATTGGACGCGTTTCGGCTTAGTATCCGCCTTCTTCAGCTTTGGTAACAGACTGCCAGCATTTTGTAACGGTTGTGTGGAAGGTGAAGTGGGGGTGGTGTGTGGAGGAAGGGGATTGGCGCGGGGATTCAACTTACTGTTTGTTTTCTGTATAATTGTGTCAAAAAGTGTATGTGATTTATATTGTAATTGATCGTTGAGTATGTTGTTTGGTTGTGTTGTGTGGTGTTTATATATTTCGTATTGTTCAGTTGTGTTGAGTTTTTGACCTTTGGGTATGTAATGTAAAATTTCAAGATTAGTGTCTATGTTGGTGTAACTGTGGTTTTGTGTGTGTATGTGTGTGGCAAATGCGGAGTGTATATTGTTGTTGGTTAAAGCTTTTAAGTGTTCAGAATAACGGAATGAAAAAGATCTTCCCATCTGGCCTATGTAGAAACTATTGCAGTCATTACAATTTAATTTGTAAACACCTGTTTTGTTATATTTATCTATGTCTGTGTTTGTATTACTGATGTGTTTTTTGATGGTATTGGTTGTTCTGAATGCTATTTTGTATTTGTGTTTTCTGAATGTATTGGCGATTTTGTGTGTGTATGAGTTGTGGTATGTGAGTGTGATGTATTTTTTGTGTTGTGTGTTGATGGTATTTAGTGTTTTGTTGTTTTTGTTTTTGATGCGTTTGTGTAGTATGTTTATTAAATTGGGGTTATAACCGTTTTTTATTGCTATGTATTTTATTGTGTTGAGTTTGTCGGTGTAATCTTGTTTATTTAAGGGATTTTAGTTAGTCTATGGAGCATATGGTTGAAGGCCGCATGTTTATGTTGTGTTGGGTGGTTTGATGTGTTGTGTATAACCATGTCGGTTGTGGTTGGTTTCCTGTATATTTTGTATGTGTGTGTATTGTTAGTTTTGTTAATTGTTAGGTCTAGAAAATTTATACTATTGTTTTGTTCAGTTTCCAGTGTAAATTTTAATTTGTGGTGTATAGTGTTTATGTATTTGTGGAAGTTTTCAACTTGTCTTGTGTTGCCTTTGAATAAAAGTAATATATCATCTACATACCTGTGCCAGTATATAATTTTGTTAGTGTATTTGTTGTTGTTTATTATGTGGTTCTGTTCAATGTTGTGTATATATATTTCTGCTAGTATTCCTGATATGGGGGATCCAATCGGGAGTCCTTCTGTTTGTGTGTATATTTTGTTATTGTATGTAAAGTAATTTTGTTCAGTTATTATTTTGGTAAGTGTGATGATTTCTTGTATGTGTGTTTCAGGTGTGTTGTTTTGTCTGAGTAGTTGTTCTAGTGTTTGTATGGTTTCTTTGATGGGGACATTAGTGTATAAATTGGTTATATCAAAAGATGCCAGAGTTGAGTTATGTGGGATGTGTATGTGTTCAGTTTTCCTGACTAGGTCAATGTTGTTTTTGATAGATGTGTTGTTATTGAGTTTAATGTTTTCTCTGATTATTTTGTCTAGTTGTTTTGCGATTTTGTGGGAGGGGGCCTGTGTGTTGTTTACATACATCACACTCACATACCACAACTCATACACACACAAAATCGCCAATACATTCAGAAAACACAAATACAAAATAGCATTCAGAACAACCAATACCATCAAAAAACACATCAGTAATACAAACACAGACATAGATAAATATAACAAAACAGGTGTTTACAAATTAAATTGTAATGACTACAATAGTTTCTACATAGGCCAGATGGGAAGATCTTTTTTATCCCGTTATTCTGAACACTTAAAAGCTTTTACCAACAACAATATACACTCCACATTTGCCACACACATACACACACACAACCACAGTTACACCAACATAGACACTAATCTTGAAATTTTACATTACATACCCAAAGGTCAAAAACTCAACACAACTGAACAATACGAAATATATAAACACCACACAACACAACCAAACAACATACTCAACGATCAATTACAATATAAATCACATACACTTTTTGACACAATTATACAGAAAACAAACAGTAAGTTGAATCCCCGCGCCAATCCCCTTCCTCCACACACCACCCCCACTTCACCTTCCACACAACCGTTACAAAATGCTGCCAGTCTGTTACCAAAGCTGAAGAAGGCGGATACTAAGCCGAAACACGTCCAATAAAATCAGTAAGTTTTCACATGAAAAAGTTCATTTTTAGTTAAATTAAATAGTGATTTCAAACAATTTAATGAAACACTACACAGCACTTCTGAAGGTATCAATGAAAAAATTGTTAATAAAGAAGACAAAAGTGTATTGTTTTCTGAAAATAAAGATAACAAAACCAACGAGAAAATTAAGCACATAAAAACCAACCGTAGAGGAGTAAAGAAGAATCGAATAATTAAGAAGATTAAGAAAACAAAAGAAACAGGAAAAATATATAAAAGGAAACTAATAAAAAATATCGGTTTGGAGATCCATACATGACTTCCATGTTCTAAGATTTATTAACACGTGCAGTTACACTGCCAGCGATCCACAGGAAGCAAATCGCTATCCACGCTGGACACTTTTTCGGTTTGCACGCGTTATGTTGGTATGGGTTTCGGCACTTACCATTTAAAAAGTAAAAGCGTGCAAATGTAAGAAAATAAACATGAGTGAGGCCAGAAATAACGCGAATTTTGTATGTGTGTGTGTGTGTGTGTGTCTTCCCTGCCTTTTTATTGCGGTAGTCATAATAATAAAATGGAAACGTAAACATTACATAACTGAGATATGCTTGCCTGCCACGAACGATATATTATTTTATACATGTATATTAACTCATACATAATTTACACTAAAATGATAAAAATTATAATTTTATTGCCTGGCAACAAAATTATTTTATTTTTAACAATTACCATTGTTTCAAAAAGTTTAAATGAATTTTCAAATACTTTACTGTTGTTAAAAAGTAAAAGGTTGCAGGTAAACTACCCCTTGCCCTCAACCGATCTTCACGAAAATAGAAAGTTCTTGAGATCTCTACAGTTCAGGGAAGTATGCAAAAAATTATTTGATTCTGTTTGATTTTGCGGCTGTTATCGTTTGCCATAAAAAATTACCCTTGATAAAAAAACGTTGCAGGTAAACTACCCCTTCCCCTTAACCGATCTTCACTAAAAACAACAGGTCTTGAGTACTCTACAAATCAGGGAGGTATGCAAAAAATTATTTGATTCTGTTTGAATTTGCGGCTGTTATCGTTTGCCATAGAAAATACCCTTGTTAAAAAAACGTTGCAGGCAAACTACCCCTTTCCCTTAACTGATCTTCACCAAAAACAATAGGTCTTGAGAACTCTACAATTTAGGGCAGTATGCAAATAATCTTTTGATTCTGTTTAAATTTGCGGCTGTTATCGTTTGCCATAGAAAATACCCTTGTTAAAACATAAAATGTTGCAAGTAAACCACCCCTTTCCCTTACCCGATCTTCACCAAAATCAATAGGTCTTGAGAACTCTACAATTCATGACTGTATGCAAAACATTATTTGATTCTGTTTACATTTGCGGCTTTTATCGTTTGCCATAGAAAATACCCTTGTTAAAATATACAATGTTGCAGGTAAACTACCCCTTTCCCTTAACCGATCTTCACCAAAACCAACAGGTCTTGAGAACTCTATAATTCAGGGCTGTATGCAAAAGAGTAGTTGATTCTGTTTGAATTTGCGGCTGTTAACGTTTGCCATAGAAAATTAAAAAAAATACCCCTGATTTAAAAAAACCGTTGCAGGTAAACTACCCCTTTCCCTTAACGGATCTTCATCAAAATCAATAGGTCTTGAGTACTCTACAAATCAGGGCTGTATGCAAAATATTATTTGATTTTGTTTGAATTTGCGACTCTTATCTTTTGCCATAACAAATACCCTTTTAAAACATAAAACGTTGCAGGTAAACTACCCCTTTCCCTCAACCGATCTTTACCAAAACAATAGGTCTTGAGTACTCTACAAATCAGGGCTGTATGCAAAAAATTATTTGTTTCTGTTTGAATTTGCGGCTCTTATCGTTTGCCATAGAAAATATCCTTTTAAAACATAAAACGTTGCAGGTAAACTACCACTTTCCCTTAACCGATCTTCACCAAAAACAAAAGGTCTTGAGAACTCTACAATTCAGGGCAGTATGCGAACCATTATTTGATTATGTTTGAATTTGCGGCTGTTATCGTTTGCCATAGAAAATACCCTTGTTAAAACAAAAAACGTTGCATGTAAACTACCCCTTTCCCTTAACCGATCTTTACCAAAATCAACAGATCTTGAGAAATCTACAATTCAGGGCTGTATGCGAAATATTATTTGATTCTGTTTGAATTTGCGGCTGTTATCGTTTGCCATAGAAAATACCCTTGTTAAAACAAAAAACGTTGCAGGTAAACTACCCCTTTCCCTTAACCGATCTTTACCAAAATCAACAGATCTTGAGAACTCTACAATTCAGGGCTGTATGCGAAATATTATTTGATTCTGTTTGAATTTGCGGCTGTTATCGTTTGCCAAACAAACAAAATCATCCTTGATAAAAAAAAACCGTTGCAGGTAAACTACCCCTTTCCCTCAACCGATCTTCACCAAAAACAATAGGTCGTGAGTACTCTACAAATCAGGGCTGTATGCAAAAAATTATTTGATTCTGTTTGAATTTGCGGCTGTTATCGTTTGCCATAGAAAAAAAATCTACATACACACAGACAGACACACACACTTTTCGAAAAACGACTTTTTTCATGTTTTGAGTGTAGTACAATCAGAATCTGCAATAATCTCGAACACGATTTTTTTTGCCATCACCATACTTCCATTTCCTTAAGGAACATGGAAGTAACCAGAGAAGAGTGGGAGATGATGAGAAGTGGACTAATTGATGTATTTAATTTACCAATGACCGACCAAAGCAAATTAATGATATATAAAGATTGTAGGAGGACCTTAAAAGAAATTATAGAGGGAATTCATAACAAACCAGCGGATGAAAACTTCAACAAATCGATATGTAAATGGAAGATACCATAAATAGAAAGGACTCACAACAAAATAGTGTGTCACAAATTAAGAAGGTCTCTAAAACACTTGAGTACACCAGAATTGGAAATGCAGAATAAAAAATCAATGATAACATTAATGAGGGAGGTACAATTAACTTCTTTGATTAATAAACAACATAATATAGTGAATGATGTAGGCATGGAAACAAATGAACATATATTAGAAGAATTGTGGTACAAATAGAAGATACCTATTTCACCAGGACGGAAATAGTTCTACACACCAAGGTTATCCGAACCACAAGTGCAGAGGAAATGATGGACCATGGGTAAACTAAGTGAAGATACACACCGAGAAATGGGACTGATTTTTGAGTTACTGACCAAGCAAACCAATGGAAAGGAAGGAGCATTAAATTAATTAAACCATTTTTGTTTGTTAACGGTCCAAGTCACGTATTTTAATTTATTATTTTCTTACCTTTGTTAGGTCCGTCTTGTGACTTTTATCTTTAGAATAATATTAGCGTGACGCGTTTCAGGTCATCTGACCCATCTTCAGACACTTGCTCGAAAAGAGGTCGTCATATATTAAAATCCAATTAAAATAAAAACACACATATGTAAACTCATTGTCAATAATTAATGTTCAAAAACATGAATAACACTGTTGTCGTGGTGCACCACGCGATTACCGATCGATACTGAGTAGTGTAACTTTTCAACGTTTTGTTTTTGCGAGCGCTAGTATTGCTGTATCATATAGCGGGTTGCTCTTGAAATTCAATTTATCATTCAATATGTTGTTCTTATATACAGGGTTGTTATGACCCCTGTATATTTCAAATTCTTCAAGTGCATTCATCCTGAGTCCTTTGTCACAAAAATGTAGGGGTATGAAGTTTGTGTCAAAACTTCTATATGAGTGATTATTATCTATCAAATGTCGAGCATAATTGGATTTAATATTATCTAGGGAGACGATATTTTTACTAATTGATTTGTGAGGGGTATGTTCTTTAAATCTTTTTATGTTTGACCCACATAGTAACAATCACAATCGTCACATGTTAATTTACTATATATACCTGTTCTTGTCTTAATGGGGACATGACGTTTATGTCGTATTAGATTTGATATTTGATTGCAGGTCTTGAAAACTATATTATATCCTATTTTATGAAAAGTAGGAGTTAGTATTTTTGGCATTATTTCTGTGAATATGGTAGAAACATATTTGGTTGTTGGTTGCATACTATGTGTTTGTCTCGATAATCTGGTTTTTTGTTTCTTGACAATATTATCTATAATATGATGATCATATCCATTTTTCGTGGCTATATGTTTAATTATATCTAGCTCAGTGTTATAATCATCTTCTTCAAGAGGAACGGATAGTAATCTGTATACAAGACTATTGTAAGCAGCTAATTTTTGTGGATATGGGTGATGTGATTCAGCGTGGATGGTTACGTCAGTAGTAGTAGGTTTACGATATATTTTAAATTTCAGGTTATCTCTATTTTTGATGACTGTTAAGTCCAGAAAGCAAATTTCATTTTTGGTCTCGGTTTCCATTGTAAATTGGATATTGTTATTTATTGCATTTAACATTCTTCAAGTTGTTCACGGCCGATACGTCAACGACACTTTTTTAATATTTAATGGTTCTCTGCGCCAATTGAATTTTAAATTGATAGGCAACTAAAATTTAGTACCTATATTTAATTTTATATTTAATAAAATAATTATGTTATTATATAAGATAACCCAGGGTTAAAAAATAAAAGAGTTAAATATAAGATGATAATAAAAAATAAAATAATACTGTATGAGGAAAATGGCTGAAGAAAATAGTGCAGTGTAAGAATACTATAAGAGATTAATAAATAATATATAAATTCATTTAAAGTTAATAATAATATTAAAGACTTATATCTAAAGTTATAAGAAAATAAATGAAAAACTGTTATATAAATCAAATTGGGAAATAAACCAAAATTAAAAAGAATTATTTTTCTATAAATCAAAAATAAATTTATAATAATTAAAAACAGCCTATATACTCAAAAGTAAATAGCAGCACCAATAAAAAATGATATAGAAATTATGTGTTACTAACAGTAACAGAATAACAACATATTGTTTAATCGAAAAAGAGATTGAAGACTGTTCGGTTGAAAAAAGTGATGAAACCAAAATTGTATTAAAAAACCTTTGAAAACATTTGGAAACAGTACAAAATTATAACAAAAATTAACTCACAGTATCCACATTATGTCCAACTCCTTTAGATATCAAATATAACTTGCTTTACCCAATAACAAAGTGTTAAAAAACCTTCTCAAGATCAAGCCTAGCCAAGCCGCGCTTCGAGTTTTTAACGAGATCGTATCTGATAGACATTCATGAAATTACAAAACAACGAGGACGACCACACGAGAAACCGCTTCACGCAAGTAAGAACTTCGAGGAAAGAGGTAATATAAACATTTCTTTTAATATTTAACCAAGAAAACCTCAAATCAAATCATTGTGCAGTACAGAAATTTCTAAAAATGTTGTCATGTGTTTAATAAAAACATAATCTGCACTCTCGCGGACAAATCTGGAACTACGTACTACGAAAATCAACAAAAATTCGAAATTGATTATTTTTATCTTGTAAAGCGTAGTATATAATTATCCATTTCTGACCATCTCATAACACAAAGAACTTACCCTTAACCCTGGGGAAATAAATAAAACGAATTATATGTTGATTGATGTTTAATTAAAGATAAAATTGTAAAATCATTAAAAACCAGATTTTATGATAATTTCATGTTTACCCAATTAAATCGATATAATGAATTAGTGATTGAAAGGATCGATTGTAATATTTTATGTTGAATAATAAAATGTGTCTTTTTTATTGTAGAGGGTAGTTGTGGTAGATTTCAGTAAGCTAAGAAGAGGACTATCCATCAGGTAGTATTACGGAACAGTGTCGTTTGGTTAACCTAACATTTGGAGATTAATGTCAAAATCAGCTGATCTTATGAACGGCGAATATTTGAAAAAATAAGAAATTATCTACTCCGGGTGTAAACAAATTGTACTCGCTCTCTTCCAAATAAGACTAAACAACTTCCTTAATCTCGACCAAATCACACACACTCGATTTCTGTTTCGTTTAGGTAACATTACAATCAAATTTATTTAAAAATTAATACTTATAATTCATAAGTGGCGATCGCTAAGAGGTACTCTGACCGCTCCGAGACTGTCAAAAGATGGACGTCACACACATTTAAGCGAGACGTTACAATAGCCAGGTAGGGAACACCCATCTTAGTACAAAGACGCGCAGTGCCATAGGATTTTAAAATGGAATTAGTGAAGGTGTTTATAATTGAGAATTTGGTGTCATGATAGATAAAATTTGGTTGTTAGTTGGAAGAAAGGTGAGTAAGATTATAAATGTTAGTGCCTATATAATAAGTAAAAGCATAGTGAATAAAGGAGTCACCCAGACTAAACAATGATAACATGTGAAAGGTTAGGTAGAAAATTCAGAGTAGAGAGGTAATAGGAAATGAAATAATAATAATATAATATGAATATTAATAATAAATTTGGATTTTTTGTGTGTGAAGAATTAAATGGTAATAATAAATGATAATTGATGGTTAATTAATAAAAGTCAAATAATTAAAAGAATTAATTAATTAAAAGGGTAATGTTTATAATTTTATACACAAACTTCAAGATGTAGAATGTGTAAATTCTTAAATGTGAATTGGTTATTTCAATGTATTAACCGTATTAATGTATCAATGTTAATTATGAATGTATTATTATGTAATATGTATTATGTATTACCATAGGAATTTGAACATGATGTATAAGAAATAGTGTGTGTGGAGGAGAAAGAGGGGTAAATATTATTAACAGCGCCAGTTTATTAACTGTTAATAATAATAATAAGATTTTTATTTTTTATATAAAATGTTTTTCTCTCTCTTAATCAAACAGGGAGATTTTAGTAATTGTATCCATGAATTGGGGATTTATATATATTTAGTATATCCATATATTTCATTTATATAAAGATTTGTGCTTCTTCTATAATTATATTAATTATGAAAACAGAACGGGTTAATTATTATCGATGGGAATCGAAAAGATTTTAAAAATGAAGGATAGTCAATGAAGAGAATGGCACTTCTATATAATTCTTGTTGATTTGAAGCAAACCCAGTGCTTCTTAACGCAAACCACCACATAGCTAAGGGGAAACAGATCAGTTAGGGATATAGCATATACCAAGCCACTATTTTGATATTTTGGATTTATTGTTTCAGTGTTTGGTGATGTTGTGACAGCGGTCCTGAGCTGGCCAGCGCGTCAGAGCAGGAGCATTACGCGCCTGATTGGCCTTATGGTGTTGGGATCTCGAAGGAGAAGTCCAGTAAGGTCATGCAGGTACTGTCATCATCATCGGACCACGGGTGAGTTATTGTATGTCTTTTTACATAAATAGTAAGGGGGTTGTGGCGATATATCCTGGCTGATCCCTTTAGGAAGTACGAATGTCAATGAAAGTTTTTATGCTTCGGCATAAAATCTTTCATTGAGGGGTTTTGTGATAGTACAATTCTGGTACTATAATAATTTTGTAAACCTATGGTCCTAAAAACCATAATTATTGTATTTTTATTCTCTAACCATTTATTTTTTAATAATAATAATTTTATTTCATAATCCCTATAAAGTTTTGGTGAATAAACTATAGAATATTTTAAACACCGCACATTTGGGTTAACAGGATTTCTGTCGAATTCGCTGGAAAGCTACAAATGTCGCAAAAAACTGTTTGTCACAGATAACAAGTAAACAACCAAGCTCAATTACGTCAGAACTAAGGAATGCGAGGCGCAGTGTATTCGACGAGGCTTGGCGTTTGAACAAAGGGCCAGTGACGTATTTTTGCCCCACCTCCGCAATGTTTAACAAAGAAACTGTGTCATTCTTGTCTGGACCGTGAATTGGCCCAGCCAGCTATTCACGGCCGGCATATTCACTAAGTGATTATTTAACTCTTACACCCCCAAAAGTGGGTAAATAACAGTGGTCCGGTACAGTTCAAAGTACAGTACAATTCGGCAAAGTGTGAGTGAGATGTGATCGTCCAGAATCGGCGAACTCGCGGTGTGCGACGTTCTATAAATTTGAAGCTAAGTATCAGCTACAACCATTTGATATCAAAGAAAATTTTAAAATGACGCAGAGAGCGGTGCGTCAAGGGTAATTTATCAAGGGTTTTTTATCAAGGGTAATTTTTGTCTATGGTAAACGATAACAGCCGCAAATTCAAACAGAATCAAATGATATTTTGCATACAGCTCTGTATTGTAGAGTTCTCAATACCTATTGGTGTTTGTGAAGATCGGTTAAGGGAAAGGGGTAGTTAACCTGCAACGTTTTATGTTTTAAAAGGATATTTTCTATGGCAAACGATAAGAGCCGCAAATTCAAACAGAATCAAATAGGTTTTTGCATACAGCCCTGATTTGTTGAGTACTAAAGACCTATTGTTTTTGGTGAAGGTCGGTTAAGGGAAAGGGGTAGTTTACCAGCCACGTTTTTTTGTTTTATCAATGGTAATTTTTTTTATGACGAATGATAACTGCCGTACATTAAAACAGAATCAACTACTCTTCTGCACACCTTTTTGAATTATACAGAACTCAAGGTCTGTTGATTTTGTTGAAGATCGGTTAAGGGAAAGGGGTAGTTTATCAGCAACATTTTATGTTTTAAAAAGGGTAATGTTTTTTATGACGAACAATAACTGCCGAAAATTCAAATAGAATCTAATAATTTTTTCCACACTTTCCTGAGTTGTAGGGAGCTCAAGGACTGTTGATTTTGGTGAAGATCGGTTAAGGGAAAGGAGTAGTTTACCTGCAACATTTTATGTTGAACCAAGAGAAATGTTTACATGATGAACGATAACTGCCGCACATTCAAACAGAATCAAATATTTTTTTGCATGCATCCCTGCATTGTAGAAGACTGAAGGTCTATTGATTTTGGAGAAGATCGGTTAAGAGAAAGGGGTAGTTTACGATTTTGTGATTTAACAAGAGTAAATACTTAATTTTTATAAATAAAGTATCCTGATAAGAAGTTAATAATAATCCACTGTAGAAACGTAGATGAAATATCTATAAATGAAGAGGTTAGGTGAACGGTGTGGGGGTAATTTTCTATTATTAAAAATTATAGTTGAAGGTGGAGGGGAGAATTTTTTATACGCGTACTACGTTATCGGCAACAAAGAAGTAGTTTTTTGTTAAAATTGCTTCCCGGGCTTTTTAGCCGTAGTCCAATGTTTTCTGTAAAACCAGACTTTTCGGCAGTGCCATCATCAGTGAAAATCGAGTGCGAATACATGAGGTGGTATACGTTAGTGACCACAGTACTGTGGTTAATGCTGAAGCAATAAGTAGAAAGACGTAGTTTCTATGGAAATATTTCATTTCAATAAAATCATATTTAAAATATGATTTTAAATATAAATCTTAGAACATGGAAGTCATGTATGGTTCTCCATACCGATATTTTTCCTCATTGGTTTGCTTTAAGTTTTCCTCCTGTTTTCTAAAATTTTCATCTATTTTGTCATTGGTTTGCTTTGAAGTTTCCTCCTGTTTTTTAAATTGTTCAGCCATAAATTTCATCATGTCTTGCCAATTAGGTTCTTCTCTGGCTACCGCTTTGTCTGGTTGGTCCCCTTGGGCATCCTCTTCAACTAATTCTCTTTCCGTGTTCATAATTGCTTCAGTTTCTTCTTTATCACCCATTGGTTGTTCCATTTCGCTGTCCGTAAATATTTCTATCTCTCGTTCCTGTCCACCTTCTTCCTTCTCCTTTTCTTCTGCCCTCTTCTTCGATCTGCCTCTGGTATTATGCATTTCTTGTTTTCTCATAACTGCCGATGATAATTAGGTTTTTTGGTATATTAATTTATTGAAAATCCCAAAATTCTTTTCTAATTACAGCCCTTTTACGTTGAGCGCCATTTTGAAACGTCTCGCTTAAATGTGTGTGACGTCCGTCTTTTGACAGTCTCGGAGCGGTCAGAGTACCTCTTAGCGATCGCCACTTATGAATTATAAGTATTAATTTTTAAATAAATTTGATTGTAATGTTACCCAAACAAACAGAAATCGAGTGTGTGTGATTTGGTCGAGATTAAGGAAGTTGTTTAGTCTTATTTGGAAGAGAGAGCGAGTACAATTTGTTTACACCCGGAGTAGATAATTTCTTATTTTTTCAAATATTCGCCGTTCATAAGATCAGCTGATTTTGACATTAATCTCCAAATGTTAGGCTAACCAAATGACACTGTTCCGTAATACTACCTGATGGATAGTCCTCTTCTTAGCTTACTGAAATCTACCACAACTACCCTCTACAATAAAAAAGACACATTTTATTATTCAACATAAAATATTAATAGTATTTATTTGTATAATATTGATTTCCTCTTCTGCCAATATACAAATATTACAATCAATCCTTTCAATCACTAATTCATTATATCGATTTAATTGGGTAAACATGAAATTATCATAAAATCTGGTTTTTAATGATTTTACAATTTTATCTTTAATTAAACATCAATCAACATATAATTCGTTTTATTTATTTCCCCAGGGTTAAGGGTAAGTTCTTTGTGTTATGAGATGGTCAGAAATGGATAATTATATACTACGCTTTACAAGATAAAAATAATCAATTTCGAATTTTTGTTGATTTTCGTAGTACGTAGTTCCAGATTTGTCCGCGAGAGTGCAGATTATGTTTTTATTAAACACATGACAACATTTTTAGAAATTTCTGTACTGCACAATGATTTGATTTGAGGTTTTCTTGGTTAAATATTAAAAGAAATGTTTATATTACCTCTTTCCTCGAAGTTCTTACTTGCGTGAAGCGGTTTCTCGTGTGGTCGTCCTCGTTGTTTTGTAATTTCATGAATGTCTATCAGATACGATCTCGTTAAAAACTCGAAGCGCGGCTTGGCTAGGCCTGATCTTGAGAAGGTTTTTTAACACTTTGTTATTGGGTAAAGCAAGTTATATTTGATATCTAAAGGAGTTGGACATAATGTGGATACTGTGAGTTAATTTTTGTTATAATTTTGTACTGTTTCCAAATGTTTTCAAAGGTTTTTTAATACAATTTTGGTTTCATCACTTTTTTCAACCGAACAGTCTTCAATCTCTTTTTCGATTAAACAATATGTTGTTATTCTGTTACTGTTAGTAACACATAATTTCTATATCATTTTTTATTGGTGCTGCTATTTACTTTTGAGTATATAGGCTGTTTTTAATTATTATAAATTTATTTTTGATTTATAGAAAAATAATTCTTTTTAATTTTGGTTTATTTCCCAATTTGATTTATATAACAGTTTTTCGTTTATTTTCTTATAACTTTAGATATAAGTCTTTAATATTATTATTAACTTTAAATGAATTTATATATTATTTATTAATCTATTATAGTATTCTTACACTGCACTATTTTCTTCAGCCATTTTTCTCATACAGTATTATTTTATTTTTTATTATCATCTTATATTTAACTCTTTTATTTTTTAACCCTGGGTTATCTTATATAATAACATAATTATTTTATTAAATATAAAATTAAACATAGGTACTAAATTTTAGTTGCCTATACAATATAAATCATACAATAACTGAACAAACGACATAATTAGTTAGTAGCATCACAGTCTACTATTATAATCCATAATTCCTACATCTACAGCACAAATCTGTAAGAAGTTCCCTTCACATTCACTTATTTACGCACTGGGTACACTATAACTCGCTTGTCACTGTATATCACTTCAATATAGTTTATAATGTTATTGATATAACTTAATTTATAGCTAGTTATAGTTTACCCATTTCTGACCTTTATGGTAGTATAATTAAGTTATCATTTATTGGGACTGGGTTATGTAATGTTACACTATATACATTCATAATTTTTTGCCCTTCCAAAAAAATTCGGCAAACACTCCCTTAAACTACGCTATTACCTGCCACAACGCTATACGTTGACTACTCCTTATCACCTCACCCCCACTACAAAATATCATCATCAACAATATATGTTTAACCTTTACTTCACTCACCTCTACAAATAATCACTAACTTCTGTGTCCCTAAATATCTAATACTCTCTTTGTATTATTTTCTTTAAAATTCTTATCTATCTAACTCCCATTAACTTTGATTAACTAACTCACCTGCCTCTATTTATTAATACACCCAGGCACTATCCCTTATTGAAACACTTTACATTTCTGTGATCATTGACAATTGCATTATAAAATTTATCTCTCACCTACTCATAACAGTACATCTCAATATTCAAATATATATTCTTACTTATTACATTATTATTCATTAGAAATGTTTTATTCGTTACAAATTAATAATTTAACTTCATTACTACTGCAATTATAAATTTAGTACAACTTTCTTTTGTACCACTTTAATCGAGTAATTGACCTTTAATTATTATTCAATTATTTAAAATTTTCACTATTACTTTCACTTGTTTAGCAAAAACATATAATTGTTATTTATTAAAACAATACATAATACATGGTGTACATAAAATTTACCTGTAATACACAACATCAAAATTACATAAATACATTGACATTAATACACTTAATACAATGAAAAATATACAACCCAAACTCATTATTTTATCATTGATCAAAATCAGTCCATATGCAGTCCATTTCAAAATCACTTTTCACATATATTAAATGTTCATACACAATAAAACAATCTATCCTCCATCATTGAATAACATTCTAATTTTAGGTCGATACAATATATTTTTTATCATATAAATGATATTATTATTATTTATACAATATTTGTTTAAAATTTTATACTCTTCCACAATCTCATTTCCAGAATTAATAGGTTTATTCTGTAACTTTTTATCATATACCATGTCACGATCGGGTATGGTTCTGTCTACCTCAGTATTATCTATATCTATAAAAATGAATGTTTGGTTCTTTCTTTGTCCCGTATGCGTTCCTATACCATTCATCCGATTGCGATGAAACTTTGGTGAGTTGTTGTGCGCACGCCCGCGAAGGTTTATGAATTTTTTTCGATGGGGTCCTTTGGGGGGTTCTTGGGGTCTTCCACATCTCCTCCTAAACCACTGGACCGATTTCAACCAAACTTGGCACAAATATTTTATGCAACGGGAGAACCAACATAGGGTAGGTGTTTTTTCGATGGGGTCCTTTGGGGTCTTCCACATCTCCTCCTAAACCACTGGACCAATTTCAACCAAACTTGGCACAAATATTTTACGCAACGGGAGAACCAACATAGGATATGTGTTTTTTCGATACGATCCTTCGGGGGTCCTTTGGGGTCTTTCACATCTCATCTAAACCACTGGACCGATTTCAACCAAACTTGGCACAAATATTTTACGCAAAGGGAGAACCAACATAGGATAGGTGTTTTTTCAATGGGGTTCTTTGGGGTCTTCTACATCTCCTCCTAAACCACTGGACCGATTTCAACCAAACTTGGCACAAATATTTTACGCAACGGGAGAACCAACATAGGATATGTGTTTTTTCGATATGATACTTCGGGGGGTCCTTTGGGGTCTTCCACATCTCCTCCTAAACCATTGGACCGATTTCAACCAAACTTGGCACAAATATTTTACGCAAAGGGAGAACCAACATAGGATAGGTGTTTTTTTTGACGGGGTCCATTGGGGGGTCCTTTGGGGTCTTCCACATCTCCTCCTAAACAACTGGACCGATTTCAACCAAACTTGGCACAAATATTTTACACAAAGGGAGAACCAACATAGGATAGGTGTTTTTTCGATGGGGTTCTTTGGGGTCTTCCACATCTCCTCCTAAACCACTGGACCGATTTCAACCAAACTTGGCACAAATATTTTACGCAACGGGAGAACCAACATAGGACAGGTGTTTTTTTTTTATACGATCCTCTGGGGGGTCCTTTGGAGTCTTAAAAAACTAACTTATTAGATCTGGTTACTATGGCAACCCAATGGAATAGATTCTGTTCTAAATATATTATCACATTAAATTGAAGACCACGCGAACGAAGTCGTGGGCAACAGCTATTTATTTTTAAAAAACCTACTGTAAACCTATTTATTCATGTACGCACCAGACGGAAAAACAAAAAATATTGTGTATCCAAAAGCACTTCAATAAACAGAATTAAAACACAAACACTTTCTTTCTTTGAGTGGCATTGCAACGCATGCCGGGTACTCGCTAGTATGTTATAATCTTGTTAGTCATATAGTCATCAGAATTATTTACTGCTACACCCGTTACTTCCCAAGGTAAGTGATTGTTATCATTACTCTCATCATCTACTATTATTGTTATCTCAATTTTACTACAAGGTTTGTATTCATTATAATTATCCACCATCTCTACTCCTAACCTTTCTACAAGTTCTCTATACTTTCTATTTACTTTAAAAATCACTATTACTCTCTTATTCTCTCTCTCAATATATTTCTCACCATAACACCAAGCTACACTCTCTCTCTCCAAATATGCAGGGGTCACTAACTCATAATTACTGCACCACCTATGAGGTACACAAAAACACCAAGGAATTCTATTTGTAGACCTTTCGTCTCCCAAATATAAATCTAAGGAACTCTCGTCCTTATTAAAAATACGTGAAGACTTGACTTCACCCCCTACCACAACATCAAAGGAAAATTCTACCCCCTGCACCGTTTTTACAAATGTACTTTCTCTACACTTTCTCTCTGACTCAACACACACAAACATCTCATTATCACTCCCAATATTCTCATTATCATTTTCTGACACCATATTCTTAACTATACCATTGTTACTACCTGTAAACTCATTATTCAAATTATCATTGTTACTCACCTTATTAATTAGTACTTCTTTTTTCGTCATATTTTCACTGCTACTCACCTTCTGATTTTTTATTTGAATTAAACTCTCATCTAACCTTTTAATCATAGTACTTCTTTTTTCGTCATATTTTCACTGCTACTCACCTTCTGATTTTTTATTTGAATTAAACTCTCATCTAACCTTTTAATCACTTTGTCACATTGTTTATCAAGATTATCGTTACGTTTTTAAATTTCAGTCTTTAATTCATCGAACATTACACTCTGTTCCTCAAATTTGTCATTTAAATTAGTATATTTAATATTAGAATCGCTTTTTGCTCATCTAACTTTTTGTCTAGTTTATCAAACTTCCTACTCTGTTCATCAAATTTATGTAATAGTAACTGCATCAAAGCAGCTGTATCATCTGGTTTATTTACGTCTTGAGTTGAGATGGGGTTTAACGGAACTGGGTTTAATTCAGTTACACTGGTTTCACTGGTCTTGTGACGTACTACTCGATCACATTTATTATTATTACCAGATTAGTTGTTACTTACCATTACGATAATTCTTACAGGGTCACAGGATTCGATCACATGTACCTAGATACAAACATGGTCTATGGGTTACGCAAAGTACTGACTCAACTCATTTTGGAAGAGAATTAATATTTATTATTATTTAATCTTGACTGCTTTTAAACTCATGAAGATTCATTTAGATACATCTCTGCAAAGTTGTGCAACACTAGCATAACACTTAGGAACTACAGCTTACCTTATTATTTCACAAGACACAAATACAAATATCAAATACAAACACAAATATACACAAAAGCTGCCCAGCTTTGCACACACTCACACTCACACAGAATTTATAATTTAAAATACCCTTAACATTTTATTATTAATAAAACTTCCCCCACGGCAGCCACGCGGTCTTCACGCACAGTCATCTTTATATGAAACGTTATAATGTTGATGTCCGAAATAACACTCGGTTAGTTTCTACCGCACGGATGTATTATCGTCACAAACTTTTCTCCGCTGATATTTGAATTTAAAGTGAAAATAATAGAGAAACTTCTGCGTGTAGCCTAATTCGTTCCTAGCCGGCAGGCTTCAGTAGTGGAACTGCGTAATGTGCTTGATCGAGCTGGCGGAAGCGGCGATTCAATGCCACCAAGTTTTCGTCGCTCATTGCTCATTTGCTGTGAGCTAACCATTTTATGTGTGGAATAAAGCTGGTATGTGTGTGTGACCCAAGGCCGATATTGTACTTGGCTCCGCTGACGTCATTGGAAAAGCCGGATTTAGCCATGACTTCCTGCTGCTCAAAAAAAAAAAAACACATTGCTAGATTTTGCTCGTCCCAGGGCATCCTGTTTTGTGGCTGGACGCGTCACTCAGATTTGTGGTGATACAGTTGTGTCTGTGTGCTGTTTACACAAGTACAGATTTCTGAGAATTTTGAAGGGGGTAAATGCTTCGCTTGCCGACTTACACAATTGAAATTGCATAACGCCTTTGTCTCAAACTGTTTCTTAACATTGGAAATAACGTAGCCGTGCGTTGTTATAACGGAATGAATTTTGTTACCCAATAATTTTCACAACTTCCTTTTTTTACAAGCCCGTCCAAAATGAAAGAAATAAAAATGTACTTGCCCCATACGGTAAAATAAAAACACCCAAAAATTGACCCGCTACAATACCCCCTCGATGAGAATTCTGCTGTTCATAACAGAAGAAATCTCATCGACAAACCCCGAAGAGGACCGGTGAGGAACTGGTGCCAACAACCCCCTGGTTCTTACTACTTATGGGTACACGACACCCCTGGCTCAGCGACCATGGACTCATCTGAACGAGATCACAACACCGAGAAATCGAGCAGACTCGCACCACAGCGCACCTAGCCTTTTAACATGCTACCCCCAAAAATCCTCAATCCCTGGCTAAAATTATTCCAGCTCCTCCGCCGATGTGGTTCCCCTTTTTGCAAGCTGGGCTGCCTTTAGCAAATACTGGGCTCACACACACTAACATTACATGTTAACATAACACATTAAAAATAAAAGGTTTCTTTTAAAATTTATTAAAAATTTAAAAAATTCAAAATTCAAAAAAAATAATATTTTATCAAAAAATTCTCTTCCTTGTTTTTCTAAATTTTTGTTTCAAATGACAACCTAGACATTTCTACTAATCTAAACACATCCTTACTCTAACATGAGAACCACTTATAGTCTACCAATACAATGCAATACAATAAAATAAACATGGTTAATGCACACATAATAAAAGAATCATTATCTAAAATATTCATTCGCTGGCAGGCGAAAAATCAAGTTTTTTTTTCTCTCAAAAAAAATTAAAATTTTTAAATTCAAAAAAAAAATGTTTAATTTATTTAAACGTTTTCTTCATATTTAAAATTATTTCATTATTGGTTTGAATTACTTAAACCAACAAATTAAAATTGACTTCCTACTATACAAGCTTAGTAGGTGTATGACCTCATCAGCTGATCGAAACTAGGTCAAGTTCCAAACCCCTTGACCTACACATGTTATATATAAGTTCTGAAAACACATTGAACATCTGTAATATCCTAACTTGAAATACAAAACGTAATAAAACAAAATATTTAAAACGAACAAATATTTAATATAAATAATCATCAACTTGATATTTAAATTATTTAAAATAAACAATTCTTAATTTTACATTATTTTCAAATTTTATCAAAATTCTGTCACTGATTTAAAATGAAAGCTTTTATATCTTTATTATCAATCTCTCTCTTTATTCAACAATCTTACGTTAATCTACTGTGGGTGATGTAAATTATTTATTCTCATTGACCGTATTAGATCTGTATGCATATATAAACTTTACTCTCTGACTCTAATATTCATCACTTCAATTATCATGACACCCATCTCTACCAAAATATCTACTAATCAAGACACTCTAAGCCCCACTTATCATTTAACTCAAAACGCCACCTTCTCTACATATATAAAAAAAATACTCTCTAACCCTTTGTACATAGGATACGTGTTTCCCCTACTCAAAAACTCCATTCCCTTATTTGGCCCTTGGATTTTACCTAAGGCGGCCCCTTCCTCACTAAAATCTATCCCAATTCCCGTCCCAACCCTTGTTGCGGACTCCTACATTACACTACCCTCTAATACAAAATTGCCATCCCCAAAAATCTCAATCTCATTACCTCACTACAAATACACAAAATAACCTCATTAATTATAAACATAAATATATATCATTCAAAACTCTACATAAATTCTCCATTACTACTGTGTCAACATCTATATTTCACAAAATTCTATAATATACATTACTCCAAACAACATTACATCATATTCATCTCTACTATTTCAACTTCAACTTTGATTTCAACTTGGACAGATATATGTGTCCCATAAAATTATGCATCACCCAAAAATTATCTCTTATTAGCTGGCATAAATTGTTACTTCATTTCTCATTATCAAATTATTTTTTATCATTACATTAAAACGTCTGTAATACATCAAACATTACATTGAACTTTAATTACTTAAAACATTTATAACTAATATACCAGTGACATGTTATTGCTGATCAGCTGATATCCTAACATAATTAAAACACATATCAAATTGAACAAATTACATGGAATACACTATCAGTACTTACTTCTATTATGTTGATTGCCTGCCAGGCGTCTAATTATTGGCTTAGAAAAAAAATACACACATAATAATGAAAATACATATTCTTATCAACGCCTATATCTAACATACAACTATAAAATAATACATTTAAAATTATAGCATGTAATGAACACCTCATCATTGAGCACCAATCTACCCCCCAAAATCACCCCCACTTCTTGTATTGATATCAAGTTTATATTTTGTTACACATCGTTTCAAAACGTTCCCATGCTCACTGATACTAACTCTTGACAATTGTTTTTGGTCACTTAATTCTAAGATTTATTTAAATTTAAAATTATACACCTCCAAAATTTTTTTTTTTTTTTTTTTTCAAAAAATTAAAATTCAAACAATTTAAGTTCATTGTTAAAATCATTGTTTCTATTAATTTGATTAACTTAATGGTTTAATGGTTTTTAATGTCTCAAACTCTGGTAAGTTACAATAATTACCTCATTATTATTTTAGCAAAAGTTTTCATTAATTCTTTTGTGTCACAATAGGGTTTTGCTCAAGATACTGATTCAGCAGACTACAACATTTCTGTTTACATTTGTGTGCTAGACTTGCTTTCATAAACAACAATTATAAACATTCTCAGTTTCAGCAATCATAGACTAAACACTTTGGTTACATCATATACTGCCATACCTGCTTGCTACACTTTTCAAGTTTTATAAATCTTTTAGATAACATATTTGTCTCTTACATTTTTCATTCCCATTCAGATTAGATATATTTTTGATTCATTAATAAAAGTGACCCTTTTTAAATTATTTGTTTATGTGTTTACTCTAAGGGGAGGGTTAAGGAAATCGGGAGGATAAAAGGGATAAGGATTATTAAAAGGTCAAGAACTAGGACTAAAGGTAGGGACAAAGCTTCCTCCGAAAATAAAGGTACTGGAGAAAACCAAGGCTCGCGTGGGCAGGGGCGCGTCCCTGAAATAGACGAACCCCACTGGGACAAGTGGGGAATATCTATCCGCTACCACTTACTGTTTTATATTATTCATAATTATTTATAATTATTTAACTATAGGTTTATTATAGTGGTTTAGTTATCTTTAATTACAGGATTTAATGTACTATTTTGTTTTAAGATGCAAAATATTAATATTATTTTTGTCATCACAATTTCGGCTACATACATACCTTGTTTATCTAACATTTTATAATGCATACAATTAATTTCACTACACATGTATTTACAATTTTTCATCAATAATTATTCAGTTATATCACACTTCAATATCTAGAATCAGCTAGGTCATTACCATATATTAACATATTTAAAATTGTTCATTTATGAATTTCAACCTCCATCGTCAAAAATTAGACGGGGTTTCACATAACATCGTTCAATTTTATTACCACACAAATGACTGTTTTGTGTGTTGTAACCATACAAACTAAACTGATCCATTATGCTCAAATACTCATAAAACAAGTCAACATTATTTGTTTCTGTCCAGTCTCCATTAGTAATATTCGTTAAGTCAATTATTTTTTCTTCATAAAATAAATTATTATTATTTAAACATGTATTATCAAAATAATCTTCACTCTCTATTTTAACGGGTAAGTATTTCAGATAAACTAACATCTCTTTCAACTCATTGTAATCTCTCATTAGTTTATATAATTCTATTTCTTTATCAATGCACAACTCTCTCTCAAAACATCTTTCATCATCATAACACCATATCACACTTTTATCATTCCACGCAGAGGGTACAAAATTATTCAGCAACATTAAACAATTCAAATCTTTCACTAATAAGGGTCTCTTGCCCAAAAATAACACTTTTGAACACTCTGGTTCATCACAAATAAGGGGAAAATTTACCCCCTGCCCTACACATTCATCTACTCTCTCTCTCCATTCTTTTTCTAATTCAACAACACTGATTACAACTTCGTTACTACATATAACTTTCTCTCTCTCACTCACTGTTTCACTATCTATTTTCAACGTATCACTTTCTGATACCACCTTTTCAATTACAATACCATTTTCAATATCATTGTTACTATTTGTTATCTTACTCTCTACTACCACACTGTTAATTATATTCTCATTTTCGACATTATTATTATTATTTGTTAACTCTTTATCTGGTATTACATTTTTGCACTTGTCATTACAATTTTCATTTGTTTTATTTTTCTCGGTACTCATCATATGTACTCCCATTCGCTCAACACTCTGTTCTAACTTATTCAGACTAGTTCTTATCGTTTCATGGGTATTTTTACAACGTTTATTAATTTCTTGAATCTCATATTTCAACTCATTAATCTCCCTGCTTTGTCTATCGAATTTATCATTCTGGATATTAAATTTAACGTCAGAATCACTCTTTATTTCGTTAATTTGGTTCTTTAATTCATCCAAACTATTCTTTTGAACATCGAATTTTCTGTTCTGAACTTCAAACTTTGCATTAAAATCACTACTTTGTCTATCAAATTTATCGTTCATTTTATTGTACAGTATTCCCTCGCCAACCGCGGGGGTTAGGTTCCTACAAAACATCGCGGTTAGTGAATCCGCGGTTGGTGAAGTTAACTTTATATGGGAAAAGTAAGGTTAGGGGAATCTGAAACAAAGCCAGAAATATAAAATACTGTACGACTCTTTATTATACAGTATACACTACATTGTTCGAATGCATAAAACCAGTCCAATGATTTCAAATAGCTGACAGTTACTTAAATTATAAAAATGTTCAAAATGTTTAAAATACAGTACATACTGTATTACATTACGTATAACGAAAAAGCTGCTAAGACAAGGAAAAAATAGCGGCCAGTTTTTAGTGCTAAGTAAGTCCAGTTTTATAGCTTACTACAATTTTCAACTTAAAATTTTAAAATAAAACCAATTTTTAACACACAAACAATTTAAATGCAAAATTTTAATCAAAACAATTTTAAATCGAGGCATGGGAATCGGCACTTGTGGAAGAGTGAGGGACGTCAGTTGACTTGCCACCAGATGATTTAAAATAGCATAAAAGAGAAGTCTGCTTCATTTTATTTTGAAACTCCTTCTGAAGCTGCTTGTATGGAGATAATAAATCCTCCTAACCCCGTTTGAATTTTATACTCCGCTCCATGATGGGATCAATGTCAAGAAAAAATACAGCCATTAACCTGGCCACAGACGCAGCACTCTCGCCGCGCCCTAACCTGTTCAAAACATCGAGCTTTTTCTCCAGCGGTAATATTTTCCTAGCCCTTTTGGCTAGCTTATCACCGCCAATTATGTTTTCCGAACGTTTGGAACACATTATGACAAAAGGATAGTTTATAAAAGAGTAAATTAACACTATATAATAAGAACAACGAACACTAAAAACTAAAGAACACGCAATACGTCACGGCAGAAGAGCAATCCGCGACTGACTGACTTCAATCCGATTTGAAGGGATATGTGTGCACGAAGCGCTGCCTAGCGGATGCTACTACAAACTGCGTATAAGCGAATTCCAGCCCCGCGGTTGGAAACTACTGCGCATTTATAAAACCGCGTATAAATGAATTCCGCGGTTGGAGAACCCGCGGTTGACGAGGGATTACTGTATTTGACATTGGAATCAATTTGTTGTTCTTCAAATTTTGCATTTAAGTTGCTATTTATGTTTTCGGACATTGTTTTTATCAAGTTAAACATATCATCCATCGACAACCCTTTGGTTCGTGTTGTCGACGGAGTAGATTGCGCTGCTATATTTCCGTCAGTGAAGCCGACTTCTTTACTCTCAATTCTACTTTCCCTATCTAATTTCGGGGTTATTTGAATCCCTGAATCTTCATTTACTTTACTTCGATCTGTTATACTTATTTCTGCTTCACTCTGACTCACACTTGGAGTCGAGTGTGTTTCATAGTTACTAACGTTTGAGTCGTCGAAATTTTCGACGCTATTTTCATTTATTTTATTCTCGTTATCTGACATTTTGTCTTATTGATATAAATTAAATTATATAAATTGCTTAAATAGAATAATTAATTAAATAAATACAGTAATTATTTAAATTTTGTAATATACTGTTAGGTTGCTAAGCTAACCTAGAACATGTTTGTATCCCTGTCGATGCGGAATCCAATTAATTAATTATAATTAATTCAATTCGTGCCTGTTCCGTGGCGCCAATTGTGATGTACTACTCGATCACATTTATTATTATTACCAGATTAGTTGTTACTTACCGTTACGATAATTCTTACAGGGTCACAGGATTCGATCACATGTACCTAGATACAAACATGGTCTATGGGTTACGCAAAGTACTGACTCAACTCATTTTGGAA
This sequence comes from Magicicada septendecula, assembly GCA_034769895.1. Taxonomy (NCBI): domain Eukaryota; kingdom Metazoa; phylum Arthropoda; class Insecta; order Hemiptera; family Cicadidae; genus Magicicada; species Magicicada septendecula. The sequence continues at coordinate 555,050,026 of CM068369.1, forward strand.
GAGAATTAATATTTATTATTATTTAATCTTGACTGCTTTTAAACTCATGAAGATTCATTTAGATACATCTCTGCAAAGTTGTGCAACACTAGCATAACACTTAGGAACTACAGCTTACCTTATTATTTCACAAGACACAAATACAAATATCAAATACAAACACAAATATACACAAAAGCTGCCCAGCTTTGCACACACTCACACTCACACAGAATTTATAATTTAAAATACCCTTAACATTTTATTATTAATAAAACTTCCCCCACGGCAGCCACGCGGTCTTCACGCACAGTCATCTTTATATGAAACGTTATAATGTTGATGTCTGAAATAACACTCGGTTAGTTTCTACCGCACGGATGTATTATCATCACAAACTTTTCTCCGCTGATATTTGAATTTAAAGTGAAAATAATAGAGAAACTTCTGCGTGTAGCCTAATTCGTTCCTAGCCGGCAGGCTTCAGTAGTGGAACTGCGTAATGTGCTTGATCGAGCTGGCGGAAGCGGCGATTCAATGCCACCAAGTTTTCGTCGCTCATTGCTCATTTGCTGTGAGCTAACCATTTTATGTGTGGAATAAAGCTGGTATGTGTGTGTGACCCAAGGCCGATATTGTACTTGGCTCCGCTGACGTCATTGGAAAAGCCGGATTTAGCCATGACTTCCTGCTGCTCAAAAAAAAAAAAACACATTGCTAGATTTTGCTCGTCCCAGGGCATCCTGTTTTGTGGCTGGACGCGTCACTCAGATTTGTGGTGATACAGTTGTGTCTGTGTGCTGTTTACACAAGTACAGATTTCTGAGAATTTTGAAGGGGGTAAATGCTTCGCTTGCCGACTTACACAATTGAAATTGCATAACGCCTTTGTCTCAAACTGTTTCTTAACATTGGAAATAACGTAGCCGTGCGTTGTTATAACGGAATGAATTTTGTTACCCAATAATTTTCACAACTTCCTTTTTTTACAAGCCCGTCCAAAATGAAAGAAATAAAAATGTACTTGCCCCATACGGTAAAATAAAAACACCCAAAAATTGACCCGCTACAATACCCCCTCGATGAGAATTCTGCTGTTCATAACAGAAGAAATCTCATCGACAAACCCCGAAGAGGACCGGTGAGGAACTGGTGCCAACAACCCCCTGGTTCTTACTACTTATGGGTACACGACACCCCTGGCTCAGCGACCATGGACTCATCTGAACGAGATCACAACACCGAGAAATCGAGCAGACTCGCACCACAGCGCACCTCGCCTTTTAACATGCTACCCCCAAAAATCCTCAATCCCTGGCTAAAATTATTCCAGCTCCTCCGCCGATGTGGTTCCCCTTTTTGCAAGCTGGGCTGCCTTTAGCAAATACTGGGCTCACACACACTAACATTACATGTTAACATAACACATTAAAAATAAAAGGTTTCTTTTAAAATTTATTAAAAATTTAAAAAATTCAAAATTCAAAAAAAATAATATTTTATCAAAAAATTCTCTTCCTTGTTTTTCTAAATTTTTGTTTCAAATGACAACCTAGACATTTCTACTAATCTAAACACATCCTTACTCTAACATGAGAACCACTTATAGTCTACCAATACAATGCAATACAATAAAATAAACATGGTTAATGCACACATAATAAAAGAATCATTATCTAAAATATTCATTCGCTGGCAGGCGAAAAATCAAGTTTTTTTTTCTCTCAAAAAAAATTAAAATTTTTAAATTCAAAAAAAAAATGTTTAATTTATTTAAACGTTTTCTTCATATTTAAAATTATTTCATTATTGGTTTGAATTACTTAAACCAACAAATTAAAATTGACTTCCTACTATACAAGCTTAGTAGGTGTATGACCTCATCAGCTGATCGAAACTAGGTCAAGTTCCAAACCCCTTGATCTACACATGTTATATATAAGTTCTGAAAACACATTGAACATCTGTAATATCCTAACTTGAAATACAAAACGTAATAAAACAAAATATTTAAAACGAACAAATATTTAATATAAATAATCATCAACTTGATATTTAAATTATTTAAAATAAACAATTCTTAATTTTACATTATTTTCAAATTTTATCAAAATTCTGTCACTGATTTAAAATGAAAGCTTTTATATCTTTATTATCAATCTCTCTCTTTATTCAACAATCTTACGTTAATCTACTGTGGGTGATGTAAATTATTTATTCTCATTGACCGTATTAGATCTGTATGCATATATAAACTTTACTCTCTGACTCTAATATTCATCACTTCAATTATCATGACACCCATCTCTACCAAAATATCTACTAATCAAGACACTCTAAGCCCCACTTATCATTTAACTCAAAACGCCACCTTCTCTACATATATAAAAAAAATACTCTCTAACCCTTTGTACATAGGATACGTGTTTCCCCTACTCAAAAACTCCATTCCCTTATTTGGCCCTTGGATTTTACCTAAGGCGGCCCCTTCCTCACTAAAATCTATCCCAATTCCCGTCCCAACCCTTGTTGCGGACTCCTACATTACACTACCCTCTAATACAAAATTGCCATCCCCAAAAATCTCAATCTCATTACCTCACTACAAATACACAAAATAACCTCATTAATTATAAACATAAATATATATCATTCAAAACTCTACATAAATTCTCCATTACTACTGTGTCAACATCTATATTTCACAAAATTCTATAATATACATTACTCCAAACAACATTACATCATATTCATCTCTACTATTTCAACTTCAACTTTGATTTCAACTTGGACAGATATATGTGTCCCATAAAATTATGCATCACCCAAAAATTATCTCTTATTAGCTGGCATAAATTGTTACTTCATTTCTCATTATCAAATTATTTTTTATCATTACATTAAAACGTCTGTAATACATCAAACATTACATTGAACTTTAATTACTTAAAACATTTATAACTAATATACCAGTGACATGTTATTGCTGATCAGCTGATATCCTAACATAATTAAAACACATATCAAATTGAACAAATTACATGGAATACACTATCAGTACTTACTTCTATTATGTTGATTGCCTGCCAGGCGTCTAATTATTGGCTTAGAAAAAAAATACACACATAATAATGAAAATACATATTCTTATCAACGCCTATATCTAACATACAACTATAAAATAATACATTTAAAATTATAGCATGTAATGAACACCTCATCATTGAGCACCAATCTACCCCCCAAAATCACCCCCACTTCTTGTATTGATATCAAGTTTATATTTTGTTACACATCGTTTCAAAACGTTCCCATGCTCACTGATACTAACTCTTGACAATTGTTTTTGGTCACTTAATTCTAAGATTTATTTAAATTTAAAATTATACACCTCCAAAATTTTTTTTTTTTTTTTTTTTCAAAAAATTAAAATTCAAACAATTTAAGTTCATTGTTAAAATCATTGTTTCTATTAATTTGATTAACTTAATGGTTTAATGGTTTTTAATGTCTCAAACTCTGGTAAGTTACAATAATTACCTCATTATTATTTTAGCAAAAGTTTTCATTAATTCTTTTGTGTCACAATAGGGTTTTGCTCAAGATACTGATTCAGCAGACTACAACATTTCTGTTTACATTTGTGTGCTAGACTTGCTTTCATAAACAACAATTATAAACATTCTCAGTTTCAGCAATCATAGACTAAACACTTTGGTTACATCATATACTGCCATACCTGCTTGCTACACTTTTCAAGTTTTATAAATCTTTTAGATAACATATTTGTCTCTTACATTTTTCATTCCCATTCAGATTAGATATATTTTTGATTCATTAATAAAAGTGACCCTTTTTAAATTATTTGTTTATGTGTTTACTCTAAGGGGAGGGTTAAGGAAATCGGGAGGATAAAAGGGATAAGGATTATTAAAAGGTCAAGAACTAGGACTAAAGGTAGGGACAAAGCTTCCTCCGAAAATAAAGGTACTGGAGAAAACCAAGGCTCGCGTGGGCAGGGGCGCGTCCCTGAAATAGACGAACCCCACTGGGACAAGTGGGGAATATCTATCCGCTACCACTTACTGTTTTATATTATTCATAATTATTTATAATTATTTAACTATAGGTTTATTATAGTGGTTTAGTTATCTTTAATTACAGGATTTAATGTACTATTTTGTTTTAAGATGCAAAATATTAATATTATTTTTGTCATCACAATTTCGGCTACATACATACCTTGTTTATCTAACATTTTATAATGCATACAATTAATTTCACTACACATGTATTTACAATTTTTCATCAATAATTATTCAGTTATATCACACTTCAATATCTAGAATCAGCTAGGTCATTACCATATATTAACATATTTAAAATTGTTCATTTATGAATTTCAACCTCCATCGTCAAAAATTAGACGGGGTTTCACATAACATCGTTCAATTTTATTACCACACAAATGACTGTTTTGTGTGTTGTAACCATACAAACTAAACTGATCCATTATGCTCAAATACTCATAAAACAAGTCAACATTATTTGTTTCTGTCCAGTCTCCATTAGTAATATTCGTTAAGTCAATTATTTTTTCTTCATAAAATAAATTATTATTATTTAAACATGTATTATCAAAATAATCTTCACTCTCTATTTTAACGGGTAAGTATTTCAGATAAACTAACATCTCTTTCAACTCATTGTAATCTCTCATTAGTTTATATAATTCTATTTCTTTATCAATGCACAACTCTCTCTCAAAACATCTTTCATCATCATAACACCATATCACACTTTTATCATTCCACGCAGAGGGTACAAAATTATTCAGCAACATTAAACAATTCAAATCTTTCACTAATAAGGGTCTCTTGCCCAAAAATAACACTTTTGAACACTCTGGTTCATCACAAATAAGGGGAAAATTTACCCCCTGCCCTACACATTCATCTACTCTCTCTCTCCATTCTTTTTCTAATTCAACAACACTGATTACAACTTCGTTACTACATATAACTTTCTCTCTCTCACTCACTGTTTCACTATCTATTTTCAACGTATCACTTTCTGATACCACCTTTTCAATTACAATACCATTTTCAATATCATTGTTACTATTTGTTATCTTACTCTCTACTACCACACTGTTAATTATATTCTCATTTTCGACATTATTATTATTATTTGTTAACTCTTTATCTGGTATTACATTTTTGCACTTGTCATTACAATTTTCATTTGTTTTATTTTTCTCGGTACTCATCATATGTACTCCCATTCGCTCAACACTCTGTTCTAACTTATTCAGACTAGTTCTTATCGTTTCATGGGTATTTTTACAACGTTTATTAATTTCTTGAATCTCATATTTCAACTCATTAATCTCCCTGCTTTGTCTATCGAATTTATCATTCTGGATATTAAATTTAACGTCAGAATCACTCTTTATTTCGTTAATTTGGTTCTTTAATTCATCCAAACTATTCTTTTGAACATCGAATTTTCTGTTCTGAACTTCAAACTTTGCATTAAAATCACTACTTTGTCTATCAAATTTATCGTTCATTTTATTGTACAGTATTCCCTCGCCAACCGCGGGGGTTAGGTTCCTACAAAACATCGCGGTTAGTGAATCCGCGGTTGGTGAAGTTAACTTTATATGGGAAAAGTAAGGTTAGGGGAATCTGAAACAAAGCCAGAAATATAAAATACTGTACGACTCTTTATTATACAGTATACACTACATTGTTCGAATGCATAAAACCAGTCCAATGATTTCAAATAGCTGACAGTTACTTAAATTATAAAAATGTTCAAAATGTTTAAAATACAGTACATACTGTATTACATTACGTATAACGAAAAAGCTGCTAAGACAAGGAAAAAATAGCGGCCAGTTTTTAGTGCTAAGTAAGTCCAGTTTTATAGCTTACTACAATTTTCAACTTAAAATTTTAAAATAAAACCAATTTTTAACACACAAACAATTTAAATGCAAAATTTTAATCAAAACAATTTTAAATCGAGGCATGGGAATCGGCACTTGTGGAAGAGTGAGGGACGTCAGTTGACTTGCCACCAGATGATTTAAAATAGCATAAAAGAGAAGTCTGCTTCATTTTATTTTGAAACTCCTTCTGAAGCTGCTTGTATGGAGATAATAAATCCTCCTAACCCCGTTTGAATTTTATACTCCGCTCCATGATGGGATCAATGTCAAGAAAAAATACAGCCATTAACCTGGCCACAGACGCAGCACTCTCGCCGCGCCCTAACCTGTTCAAAACATCGAGCTTTTTCTCCAGCGGTAATACATTCCTAGCCCTTTTGGCTAGCTTATCACCGCCAATTATGTTTTCCGAACGTTTGGAACACATTATGACAAAAGGATAGTTTATAAAAGAGTAAATTAACACTATATAATAAGAACAACGAACACTAAAAACTAAAGAACACGCAATACGTCACGGCAGAAGAGCAATCCACGACTGACTGACTTCAATCCGATTTGAAGGGATATGTGTGCACGAAGCGCTGCCTAGCGGATGCTACTACAAACTGCGTATAAGCGAATTCCAGCCCCGCGGTTGGAAACTACTGCGCATTTATAAAACCGCGTATAAATGAATTCCGCGGTTGGAGAACCCGCGGTTGACGAGGGATTACTGTATTTGACATTGGAATCAATTTGTTGTTCTTCAAATTTTGCATTTAAGTTGCTATTTATGTTTTCGGACATTGTTTTTATCAAGTTAAACATATCATCCATCGACAACCCTTTGGTTCGTGTTGTCGACGGAGTAGATTGCGCTGCTATATTTCCGTCAGTGAAGCCGACTTCTTTACTCTCAATTCTACTTTCCCTATCTAATTTCGGGGTTATTTGAATCCCTGAATCTTCATTTACTTTACTTCGATCTGTTATACTTATTTCTGCTTCACTCTGACTCACACTTGGAGTCGAGTGTGTTTCATAGTTACTAACGTTTGAGTCGTCGAAATTTTCGACGCTATTTTCATTTATTTTATTCTCGTTATCTGACATTTTGTCTTATTGATATAAATTAAATTATATAAATTGCTTAAATAGAATAATTAATTAAATAAATACAGTAATTATTTAAATTTTGTAATAAACTGTTAGGTTGCTAAGCTAACCTAGAACATGTTTGTATCCCTGTCGATGCGGAATCCAATTAATTAATTATAATTAATTCAATTCGTGCCTGTTCCGTGGCGCCAATTGTGATGTACTACTCGATCACATTTATTATTATTACCAGATTAGTTGTTACTTACCGTTACGATAATTCTTACAGGGTCACAGGATTCGATCACATGTACCTAGATACAAACATGGTCTATGGGTTACGCAAAGTACTGACTCAACTCATTTTGGAAGAGAATTAATATTTATTATTATTTAATCTTGACTGCTTTTAAACTCATGAAGATTCATTTAGATACATCTCTGCAAAGTTGTGCAACACTAGCATAACACTTAGGAACTACAGCTTACCTTATTATTTCACAAGACACAAATACAAATATCAAATACAAACACAAATATACACAAAAGCTGCCCAGCTTTGCACACACTCACACTCACACAGAATTTATAATTTAAAATACCCTTAACATTTTATTATTAATAAAACTTCCCCCACGGCAGCCACGCGGTCTTCACGCACAGTCATCTTTATATGAAACGTTATAATGTTGATGTCTGAAATAACACTCGGTTAGTTTCTACCGCACGGATGTATTATCGTCACAAACTTTTCTCCGCTGATATTTGAATTTAAAGTGAAAATAATAGAGAAACTTCTGCGTGTAGCCTAATTCGTTCCTAGCCGGCAGGCTTCAGTAGTGGAACTGCGTAATGTGCTTGATCGAGCTGGCGGAAGCGGCGATTCAATGCCACCAAGTTTTCGTCGCTCATTGCTCATTTGCTGTGAGCTAACCATTTTATGTGTGGAATAAAGCTGGTATGTGTGTGTGACCCAAGGCCGATATTGTACTTGGCTCCGCTGACGTCATTGGAAAAGCCGGATTTAGCCATGACTTCCTGCTGCTCAAAAAAAAAAAACACATTGCTAGATTTTGCTCGTCCCAGGGCATCCTGTTTTGTGGCTGGACGCGTCACTCAGATTTGTGGTGATACAGTTGCGTCTGTGTGCTGTTTACACAAGTACAGATTTCTGAGAATTTTGAAGGGGGTAAATGCTTCGCTTGCCGACTTACACAATTGAAATTGCGTAACGCCTTTGTCTCAAACTGTTTCTTAACATTGGAAATAACGTAGCCGTGCGTTGTTATAACGGAATGAATTTTGTTACCCAATAATTTTCACAACTTCCTTTTTTTACAAGCCCGTCCAAAATGAAAGAAATAAAAATGTACTTGCCCCATACGGTAAAATAAAAACACCCAAAAATTGACCCGCTACAGTCTGACTAATTTGGTTCAGTTTAACATCCATCTCACTCGCAACTGTTTCATCTACGTTATCACCTTTATTGGTATTCATTTTACTTATTTTAATATTACCCGCATGCATATAACCTTATAACATAACCTCGTGAAAGATAGGCTATGTTAAAATTATACCTATTATTTCAGATAACTTTTCCGCTCTCTCCGTAGGCTTACCCACATAAAATAAAATTTTAAGTAGTGTCCCTGGTCGGGAAAGCCAATGTTATATTATTTTTATTACTGCTAATAAAATATAACTTTACACTTAGCCAATAATTGTATTTACTTTCAAATGTCGGGCGCCATCTTGTGATATACAAGAACGTAAATATAAACATGAAGTTTTACTTACCTTTAAGGGCAGAAATTCGTTTAAGCGAACTTGAGTAGCGGAAAGTGTTATTTGAAATAATGACACTTTGTTAAATTGTTTACCATATGACATTACCCTGTTTATTTATAATATGGAATTTAATTACATGACACAAACAAGCTATTCTCAGCCAGGTGGCGACATTCAAATTAAGTTAAATTTCCCTTTCACAAGCCCTCCAAAATACATAGTTATTACCTTTACATATTTATATTTTTTAAACTCTATGAAACATTAAACATTTTAATATGTGTGTATATATATATATATATATATACTGTTAATGATTTCGAGGTTCGGTCATTAATGATTTCGATCATTCGGTCATTCCTATATATATATATGCATTTACTTTGCACAACCCAGCACTTTTAATAGTCTTTCATTATTCACTCTCTCTCTCTCTCTCTCTCTCTCTCTCTCTCTCTCTCTCTCTCTCTCTCTCTCTCTCTCTCTCTCACACACACACTCTCTGGTACAATTATTATTTTATGAGCTCATTTTTATTTAGTTTAAATGAATAATTTTTATTGAAATGAATTTACTGAATGTTGGTCATTTTAAAATTTTCTTTGATATCAAATGGTTGTAGCTGATACTTAGCTTCAAATTTATAGAACGTCGCACACCGCGAGTTCGCCGATTCTGGACGATCACATCTCACTCATACTTTGCCGAATTGTACTGTACTTTGAACTGTACCGGACCACTGTTATTTACCCACTTTTGGTGGTGTAAGAGTTAAATAATCACTTAGTGAATACGCCGGCCGTGAATAGCCGGCTGGCCCAATTCACGGTCCGGACAAGAATGACACAGTTTCTTTGTTAAACATTGCGGAGGTGGGGCAAAAATACGTCACTGGCCCTTTGTTCAAACGCCAAGCCTCGTCGAATACACTGTGCCTCACATTCCTTAGTTCTGACGTAATTGGGCTTGGTTGTTTACTTGTTATCTGTGACAAACAGTTTTTTGCGACATTTGTAGCTTTCCAGCGAATTCGACAGAAATCCTGTTAACCCAAATGTGCGTTGTTTAAAATATTCTATAGTTTATTCACCAAAACGTTATAGGGATTATGAAATAAAATTATTATTATTAAAAAATAAATGGTTAGAGAATAAAAATACAATAATTATGGTTTTTAGGACCATAGGTTTACAAAATTATTATAGTACCAGAATTGTACCATCACAAACTAATATCTACACAACATCCGAAATCACCATCTGAATGTAAACATTCATTCTATCCACGCACAGTTAACCTCAAAAACATTGTGTTCAATGATAATGAAACCTGCCTTCTCAATAAAGGATTAAACTACAGCATTCCACCTACACATAGGCAACAAATTTTCAATGAAATAATTAGTGCTGAAAGCGCAATTAAGGCAATTACTGATCCTAATACACAAATGGAATCAAGACATTTAATTAATAATAAATTTGTAAAGACATTAAATACATGTAATGATAATAAATATTACACACAAAAACAAATAAAAGCTCGTACAGAATTCAAAACGGTACAGAACATAAAAGTAAAATTAATAGATAACGACGCACTTATCACAAAAGCTGACAAGGGTCATACACTCGTAATAATAGACAGAAACACTTACAAACAAAAAGTACATAAGTTTATATTGAAAATAATATCGAAACATTGAATAACGACCCTACAAATTCATACACAAAATCTTTAAACAAAACAATCAATAAATGTACGAGCCTATTGGATGAACCCACAAGACGTCAATTAAAGCCCATAAATGCAAGAGCACCCATACTGACTGGTCAACCTAAGCTGCATAAAACGGATACTCCGATTAGACCGCTGGTAAATTTTACCACAGCGCCAGGATATAAGACAGCAAAAAAAGCTAGCGACAATAATTAAAGAGAACATCGTTTTAATATAATAATCGAACTGTTATAAACAACTTGGATTTCATAAACAAGATACGCGATATTAAAATTTCACCTAATTATAAATTAGCTTCCTTGGACATTGTTAGTTTATACACAAACGTACCTGTAAAACAAACTATAGACATTTTAAACAATAATTTACTAACTACTAAAAAACTGGACACACAAAAGATACAAGAACTAATACTCTTATTGAAGACTGCTTTACAACAGAATTATTTCACATTCGACGATGGTTATTATTTCCAAAGAGACGGTCTCGCCATGGGGTCACTGCTATCCGGCATATTAGCAGATATATATTTAAATTATTACGAAAACAATTTATTTTTCAATAATAACACATTTGCAAATAATATCATTTATTACGGCCGATACGTCGACGACACATTTTTAATATTTAATGGTTCTCTGCACCAATTGAACAACTTGAAGAATGTTTTAAATGCAATAAATAACAATATCCAATTTACAATGGAAACCGAGACCGAAAATGAAATTTGCTTTCTGGACTTAACAGTCATCAAAAATAGAGATAACCTGAAATTTAAAATATATCGTAAACCTACTACTACTGACGTAACCAACCACGCTGAATCACATCACCCATATCCACAAAAATTAGCTGCTTACAATAGTCTTATATACAGATTACTATCCGTTCCTCTTGAAAAAGATGATTATAACACTGAGCTAGATATAATTAAACATATAGCCACGAAAAATGGATATGATCATCATATTATAGATAATATTGTCAAGAAACAAAAAACCAGATTATCGAGACAAACACATAGTATGCAACCAACAACCAAATATGTTTCTACCATATTCACAGAAATATTGCCAAAAATACTAACTCCTACTTTTCATAAAATAGGATATAATATAGTTTTCAAGACCTGCAATCAAATATCAAATCTAATACGACATAAACATCATGTCCCCATTAAGACAAGAACAGGTATATATAAAGTAACATGTGACGACTGTGATTGTTACTATGTGCGTCAAACGGGGTGCCCATTTATAAAAAGATTTAAAGAACATACCCCTCACAAATCAATTAGTAAAAATATCGGCTCCCTAGATAATATTAAATCCAATTATGCTCGACATTTGATAGATAATAATCACTCATATAGAAGTTTTGACACAAACTTCATACCGCTACATTTTTGTGACAAAGGACTCAGGATGAATACACTTGAAGAATTTGAAATATACAGGGGTCATAACAACCCTGTATATAAGAACAACATATTGAATGATAAATTGAATTTCAAGAGCAACCCGCTATATGATACAGCAATACTAGCGCTCGCAAAAACAGAACGTTGAAAAGTTACACTACTCAGTATCGATCGGTAATCGCATGGTGCACCACGACAACAGTGTTATTCATGTTTTTGAACATTAATTATTGACAATGAGTTTACATATGTGTGTTTTTATTTTAATTGGATTTTAATATATGACGACCTCTTTTCGAGCAAGTGTCTGAGGATGGGTCAGATGACCTGAAACGCGTCACGCTAATATTATTCTAAAGATAAAAGTCACAAGACGGACCTAACAAAGGTAAGAAAATAAGAAATTAATTAAACCAATTAATAATAATCAAAAGAAAAAACATAAATAATATTTAAGGAAAAAAACTTAAAAATAATTGACAAGAAATGACTAAACGACCATGACAAAGTGAATGAGAAGAGCTATCAAACCATAATCAATAAAAAGAATTGTCCAGAATAAATGTAGAAAACCAAACATTTGAAGGAAAAAAGGATAAGATCGCCAAAGTGTATTACATATTGAAGGATAGGAAGGACCTGGAAGAAATCGTAAGTGAAATAGTGCTACAGCAGAAACAAGATACAAAAATATCAAACATACGAAGGAGACTGTTGGAATCTGAAGAAATTATTAATAACTTTTATTGCCTACACAAAGATATACTATTCACTAAAACAAAAAAGAATCAAGGAACATGGAAACTAGTAGTTCCAAATTCTCTAGAAAACAAAATAATTAAAGACTACCATGTCAGATACGGACACATGGGAACCCTCAAAATGGTTAAAGTGTTAGAGGAAGAACTATTCATTAAAAGTATAACTAGAAAAGTAAACAAAAACATTAAAACATGCACAATATGTCAGATGGTCAAAACAAATAACGAGAGAAAAGATGGAATGATGATACCCATCACTTCAAATACCAAACTGGAAAAAGTGTTTCTCGACATATGTGGACCATTCCCATGTAGCGGAGGGAGACATAGATTCAAGTTCATAGTGATTCTATTGGACCATTACACCAAGTACACCAAGTTATACACTATAAACAGAGCAACAACAAAGAAAATATTAGACATCATAAAAAATAAATACATTACAGAAATTGGAAAACCATACATGATTATAACAGACTACGGAACACAATTCAAAGGGAAAAAGTGGAGAGATGAATTATTAAAATTAAACATAAAAACATATAAAACATCTGTATACCACCCTAGCAGTAATCCCGCAGAAAGAGTGTTAAGAGAGGTGGGACGTATTTTAAGAACGTACTGCTATGATAATCAAAAAGAATGGCAGAAATATTTAACTTCAACCGAAGAATTTTTGAATATAAGTTACCACCATTTTATTGAGAAGACCCCATATTTAATGATGTTTGGAAGAAAACCACATAGAGAGATACAGGAACTAATAGACTTCCCAACCAACCCAGAAGACCCGTATGATGAAAACAAATGTTACAGCCGAATCATGGAGAAATTCGAGAAACAAAAAGCAAAGTATTCTCAAAACCAACCCAAAATAATTAAATATAATGAAGGAGAAAGGGTATTAATCAAAAACCGTGAACTACCCAGTACACTTGAAGGTATAGCCAAGAAACTGTTATTATACGTAGGACCCTATGTCATAACCAAGGACAATGGTAACAATACATACGAATTAAGCAACACAACAACAAAAAAGAAAAGGAGTGTATAATCAAGTTTCTATAAAAAAGTTTTGCGAGGAAAAATAAACCATAATAAACAAATAAAGAATTACCAAATTCAAAAGATGTAAGATCAGCTTACAACAATATTTCAATGACATATGAGGTATAATATAAAATATAAAATAAAGGAATAAGTTACAAAAATTCCTACAAAGTAAGATCACCTTACAATAATATTTAAATAACATAAAGTAAAATAAAAGAAAAAAATATATATGTATAAAAATGATGGAATCAGTTACTAAAATAGTAAGAAGAACAAACTTACAAAAATTATTCAGAATAATATTTAAAACAAAACAAATAAAATCAAGCAAGAACTGCTAAGACAAATACCTAAAATTATAATGAATTCAGAGTATTCAAAAGAGAAAAAAAAAGGAATGGTATAAAAAAAAATTATATAAAGCAAATATACAACAAATGGCTAAAGCAGAATATTGGTAATCAACCAAGAAAAAGAAAAAAGATGTCTAAGATAATTAAAATGATCACAAGAAGAAAAGAAAAACAAACTAATGAAAAGTTAGAGATAATGAAATTAACAACTAAATAAATAAAAAACAATCAACTGTATGAGTAGATAACAGTATATAGCAAAGGTACAGTGGAAGGAAGAATGAGTAAAAGGTTAAAATGATCGAAAAAACCACGAAGTGGACAATCCCAAAAAATATTATTATTAATGTAAGTCACAAGATGACAAAAAAGGTATTTAAGATTGACTGAGAATACGTCCAGCAATCAAATAACTGAGCAGAGATGATGTTCCTCTGGTCTCAGAAAAAAAGGTAGTAATGGAAGGAACCAGCTACTAAAAGTTAGGGAAAAAATTATATAAAAGGGAGAACACACTAACGGAAATAAATAAAAACAGATCTAAATAAAAAGGAATGGAACAAGTAAGAAGAGAAACAAGAAAGAAGAAATAAACAAGAAGAAAAAGAAAAAAAATTATATATAACTGATAATTTCATAAAAAACTATGCTAGTGTTTTACCAAAATGATCAATTTTGAAGGAGAGGCATTATGTTACAACACAAATAAGCCACCCCAATACCAGGGATAAAAAAGATGAATCAACAATATAAAAAGTAATTCGTATAATGTAAAATGTTTAATGAAAATAAAATGACAATGACGCGACAAACAACGACGTGACCTAACCCAAGTGACTGACCAAATAAAAGGAAACAAAAGGAGAAGGGGAAAATCGAAACCAAATAAGAAGGTGATTGACTCAATACTACCAATTAAAATAAAATCAAATGAGAAGGCAGAAAACCAAAATAAATTAAATTAAAACGAAATAAGATGAAAGTGAAGAAGAAGGTATATGAAGATGAAACAAAACAAGTATAAAGGAAATAAAATGAAAGCAAATAAAAAGAGTCACAAACAAATGACATAGAATAGAAAAAGGAGAAATGGTACACTCAAATATAATAATGGAAACGAAACCAAGAACTAACAAACGTAAAAGATAATTATTATTATCGATTAAATGATAAATGTAAATGATATTTGATAAAATCCAATAAAGTAATGTGAAAAATAAAAGTACACTAACCAAAGAAGTAGAGTTTACATATAGTAAAGAACTCTATAAAGACATAAACTTATTGATAGTATAAATAATATTTGTAAAGAGAGAGAGATAGTGAGATGGTGAGAAAATAAAATTAACTAAGTGACAAAGAGAAAGTAATGGTAGGGATTACCCACTAATAAACACTTAAAATAAAAATTTAAGAAGTGCCAAAGTGAAAGTGTAAAACCCCCAAAATAATTAGAAAATCTAGTGATAGATACAAAACGCTTAGTAAATCAGTGATAAACACTAAATGGTTTAAAAGTGAATATTATTAATAAATAAGAATATTGTGAATGATAGGATTAGAAAATCTAGTGATAGATAAAAAACGCTTAATAAATCAGTGATAAACACTAAACGATTTAATGGTGAACAAATAAGAATTTTGTTAATGATAGTAATTAAAGATAGTATTAAAATTAAATATAAATGAAGGATACGATGTTATTCAGGGGACGAAGCCCATAGAATGTCAACAGTTAGTGTTACCATGGACAGAAAGTAAAGATAGTAAAAGGAAAAAATATAGTAAAGAAATTAAAAACAAAATCAATAAACACCCCATGTTATAAGGGATAATCAATTAAGTAAGTTTAAATGGTGTGATGATGTGTTATCACCCAAAAAATAATAAAGAATGAAATGAATTGTAAACAAACATTACCTAATAACTGTTAAAAAATTGTTCAATTAAATTTATGAATAGGATATGGCTGAAGCAATTATACAGACCATAGGCCTAGATGTTATGTTTTATGTAATAAAGAATAGTAAGTAATAGCCATATTGTTAACAAGTGCAAAATAGATAAATAAGAAGGTAAATCAATACAGATCTAATAACACTGGAAAATCAGTTAACAAGCCATGATGTAGAAAATAATGGTAACATACAATTAGCATAAAAACAGATCAAAAACACATCAACAAATAAACAAATCAATTATAAAAACAAAACAAAACACATTAGGGTAAAATGAGATGTAATTTGTATAAAATAAGTAAATATAATCAATGGCTACTTAGGCCTATGAAATGCCTAACTGTCAAAAAACAAATAACTACAAATTGTAAAAAATTAACAAAGAAATTAACAAATCCAAGGCAAGTAACTAGCCAAGGATAATTTGTGAATCATATTAAAAGAAAAATGTTAGAATAAGGACTTAAAATAAAAAAGAAATGTAATTAACAAATATTAACATAATTGTACAAACATTAATACATTAGAGAACCCAACCTTATGGGATGTCAAAATAATCTTTGAAAGGAAATACAAACAGTAGTGATAATATTTAATACATAGGAAGGAAGACGGAAGAATAAAAGCAATCGGAAGATATACAGTAATTTTGAATAAAAATTCAAAATTGTGTTAAAGTACACCTTTATGTGTATTAATTAAACAATTATTAATACTGAATATATGGTAGTTCATATCTGTGTAATTTACATAATAAATCTCATCACCGGAATAACACGTGTTTCGCTCAGTTACATGCATTAGGCTTTGGGTCCAGAATTGCGTTAAGCAGACAGCGGCAGAAGTCGTTGGGTATAGAAATAACGTGACACATTAGATAACGGTAACGAATTTTGGTTTTATTGTCAGTAGATACTTGGTAAATTAATATAAGCATAACAATGGTTAATGACTCAAATTTCCAAAATGGCGGCTAGACTATTCCGCCCTTGACCTTACTCAAGGTTAATTGTGTACACTTTATGATGCTATATAACTGACTTCTTTTATGTATGTAATTCTCATCATTGTACAGAATTATAGTTTTGATTTCTTTAATACTTTACTCTTAATACTGACTAAACATGATCACAAACCAACGCCTCATTTCAATATTGGGTTGATCAACACCGGTTACACTCTCGCTTCCACTCTCTCACTCTCTCACCTGAATTTAGACAAATTTTATAGAAATTGAGCTCATTTTTTCTACTTTTTGAAATTTAGTAATGAAATGCAGGGCTTTCCTGAATAGATGTGGCGTAGTTCCTTCCTTAGCGGCTCCATGCGGTGGGCAGGTGTTTGTCCAGTTTGCTGTTGTCCATTTTCACTGACTCTACTTTGAATACATTTTTTATAAAGTTCACTGATGCTAGTAAATGTTAGTGTTTACTGTGATATTATTTAGAACATTTTTAGCAGTAAAACGTTACATTTTATGGCAGAAAACTGCCCACTACTGTTAGAGCGTGTATGCTCCCTGATTTACTTTTGACGACTGAGACCGGGTTAGACGTAATTGTTATGTAAGTGGTCGTGCATCTGACGTCATTGTCTATTGTTCTCCAACCACTGCTTTGGTTAATACGTAATGGTTTTATATCGTCATTGTGTTTTTGATGACGATTTGTTACAATGGACCAATAGAAAGTCAGTATTGTCAATTTTTAGCGCCTAGCACTGCCATTTTCGTTGTTTCACTTCACTCGTACGCCGCTGACCTTGGATCGGCTCCCCTCTGGCGAATTTGCATATTACTGGGACTTGTGTCAAAACTAACTTGCCCTGGTTAGACTTCATGATTATAATAAAATTTACAATAAAAATATCCCTACATACCATTATTCTGGTACGGTTAATTCTGTACTGTTACAAAACCCCCTCAATGAAAGGTTTGGTGTCGAGACACAAAAACTTTCATTGACTCATTCATACTTTTCTAAAAGGATCAGTTCAGACATGTGCCACAACCCCCTGTAGTGTTAATAAAAAGAAAATCTCAACCACTTACCCTTGGTTCCATAGTATCGATCGTACCCGTCTGACCTTACTGGACTTCTCCTGAGAGATCCCTACACCATAAGGCCATGAGGCACTGTACGCTCCTGTTCTGACACTCCGGCCAGCGCAGGACCGCGGTCACAACACCATAAAAACTCTGAAACATTCAATACAAAATTTTAAAACAGTGGCCTTATTCATTTACATATCCGCAACTGATATGTTTCCTCTTAGATGCATTGGTTTGTGATTTGAGGCATTGGTTTCATTTATTTATAAAATACCAAACAACACAATAAAATATAACAAGATTTAGGATAGATAAGCCTTCTACTTGACAACACTCCTACATATTTGTATCAATTGCTTTGACTCCCGTCAGTATTAAATTGCCTCTTTCATCATAAAATTATACTCTTATACTAAACACAACATAAATTTGTTGATTCTCAAACAACAACTACTATTCTCCTTCATTTATTTCAAATAACTTCATTATATTTATCTATCATGGCAGTACTTCAATACTATCTAAATTTCTTTATTCATTTCTTCACTTTAATTTCACCCTTTTTTCAACAGAATTTTTTTTTTGAGACTGGTTACTATAACACAAAATTTAATATTATTATGGTCACTACCCTTCTAGTAGTCTCCTAGCCACACACTCTATCATCAACATAATAAAACATCATAAAACGTTGTACATTACATATTAACATTGTTACATTTACCTTACATTAAACAATTTAAATTTACACGATTTGTACCAAACTTTATCACATTACTACTTCAACAATTCTCTATTAACTTTTATTCATTTAACATTCATTTAGATTCTATACAACAACAAAATTTCAAATATACCATTACCTTTCTACTATGAATTTTCCCTTTTCTAACCCTTTTATCCTTACTAGTTTGGGTGACTCTCAATTACTCACTATTTTCTCTATCTTATTTTGGTATTCGTCAATCTAACCTTACTCACCTCCTTTTTTCTACTAACAACCGCTTCTAACCATTAATACATTATGACACCAATATCTCAATAATAACCCCCTTCACAAATCCCATTTAAAACCTCTGGCACCGCTCATTTTTGTACTAGTATGTGTGTATTCCCTCTAACCAACTCATTCCCTTATCGGTTCCTGACCCTTTCAGATAACCCTTTCCGGCACACAACGGTCCACTCCCGTCTCAACATCTCTCGTTGGACTCCTACACCAATACCCTTATTACAAAATATCACCATCAACAACAAATATAATTACCATTCACATTACTCAACTCTACATATAATCGCTAACCACTGTGTCCCTAAAATATCTAACACCTCTTTATACATTATCAGCATCTCAACACTTTATTTTCCCTAACTCCCAATAACTCTATTTAAATAACTCCAATGCCCTTATTTATCACTATCCCCAAACTCTTTTACAACATTTCAACTTAATACACCACTAGAAAATTCATCACTTACCAACTAACAACAATACCTCTCAATACCCAAATCTATTACCTGCTTAATCATTTACTAACCCTTATAACCTGAATCTCATAATATCATTTAAACTTCCTTTAGTTATTTAAAATCCTACAATACATGTTTACATAAAAATTACATAAAATACACAACAGCAAAAATACACAAATACATAGACATCAATACACAAAAATATACAATTCACATAATCATGAAATCATTTACCATAATCAGTCCTAATCAGTCCATTTTTAAAAACACTGTCCACACAATTAAATGTTCATAACACAATAAACAATTACCCCATATCGTCGAACAATAGTCTTATCTTAAGTCTATACAACTTATTTTCCCTGGAAAACATTATATCACCATCATGAATATAGTACTTATTTAAATTTTTATATTCTACAAAACTATCATAATTAATAGGGTTATTCCATATCAATTTATCATACAACTTGTCACGATTGGTTATTGTCCTGTCACCTCCAGTATAATCAGTCACCACTAGGTACGTTATAAAGTCATTATTTTCATTATCATCTTCTCCTACTGCTATATCAGCTTCGACCCAAGGTAAGTATTTCATATAGTTTGTTTTCTTCCATCCTAATCTCTCTATCAACTCTTTATAACCTCTATCTAACTTAAATACTTGCATCTCACCATCTACACACAACTCTCTCTCTAAATATCTCTCACTCCATTCAGAGGGTACTACTACATTAAAACCTCTCCTGATTTCTACAGGAACAATTGTTATATTAATAAGTAATTGTCTTTTGTATTTAAATTTATTATTACACTTTGTTGGTTCAGGTAGTCGCCATGTGGTTGTTACCAACATAAAAATTTTACCTACGGGTTCCAAGATTCTATAAACGAGCGAAGAAACAATATGGTTGTAGAGAAATAATAGACTTTGACTGCATTAGATAAAACTTGTGTTTATTAATGATCGGAATTTTTCATATTTTATAACAAAATGGAATCATTCTGCTTCTACAAATCCAAGATAGCTGCGGGACATTTTCCCTACATCAGCCTTTATGCATGATACATTTACGCAATATATATTTTGACCTCGAATTACTCTTGTTACATATGGAAATGAATACAAGCAATTACTGCTGTTTTAATAATTCAAATTACTTAGTTATGTAAATCACTTAACGTAAACCAATGCTTTTATGTGATTTATATAGGTACCTACACACCCTCACGCATACCCACACACACTCTATTTGACACAGTACATTTTATGTATTAATTACTGAACTCGAATTAATTAGGGGCAGCATTTTATCTAATTTAGAAAAGGTTTACTTTCCTGTGTTCAGGTGTCGAAAATCGACCCAGGCGTCACTCATGGTTTACACTGTTACTCGGCCGAACTATTAAAATGTTTCTTCTTCCAATTTTGCTCACTGCCTCTATTTATTTATAAAAGACTGTTTAAATATAGTAATATATCAAAATTCACATTTTTACTTGTTTTGCGGGCCCGGCGGCGAACACAATCACTTCGCCCGAAAAAACCGGCGAGAGCCGGGCAGACGCACAGTGGTTAGCGTCTGGTCCGCTGAGATGTTGATAGCTGACTACTTTGTTCTGTTGGTGCGTCACACAGCTGCTGGCTCGACACACCCTGCATTCATGTTATGTAAAGCGCTGACGCAACGCATCGCCTGATGTTGGTTATATAATTTGTTTACTGTTGCTTTCGTCATTTGTTGACCTTGGTACAGCTTGTCGGCTATCAAATACGTTCATATGAATATTATTAAACAATTCTGCACAGTCAATGTTGCCACGGTTGTTTTCATTTCAAACAAATTTACCTCTCGGTTACAAAATTTATAATTTCTGTCCCTATCACTCAACAAGTTATTTATTATTAAAAAATACAAATCCTGTTATTACCCCAGGTATGCCCAAAAATGCCCCGCTACAATACCCCCTCAATGAGATATTTTATGCCGAAGCATAAAAAATCTCATTGACACATTCATACTTGCTAGAGGGATCAGCCAGGATATGTCGCCACAACCCCCTTTACGGTTTACAAAAATATAATCAACTCACCCTTGGTCCGGTGACTGTGACCGCATCTGCATGACAATACTGGACTTCTCTCTCGAGATCCCAACACCGTAGAGTCAGACAGATACTCCACGCCCCTGCTCTGACGCGCAGGCCAGCTCAGGTCCGCCGCCACAGCATCACCAAACACTGAAACAACAAATCAAAATATTAAATAGTGGCCTTATACAACACCATATCCCCAACTGATCTGTTCCCCCCTAGCGGTGCTGGTTTGCGCTAAGAAGCACTGGTTTTGTTTTTACTCACTTATTACTAACATGTATATATCAGAATACCTAACATAACTTAACATAAGAAAACACAGTACATTAATAATTCATTTTAAAATAAACAACTTACAATTAAAATGTTACACACTTTACATCATTAAATTGACATATAAAATCAAAAAAATTACTTTTAAACTTGATTTACTCTTATTAATTCGTTTCTCAAAATTACAAAAATTTTTTATTTTATTTATTTATTTATTTATTTTTTTTTTTCAATTCTGGCCATCATTATTCCATTTCATTACTTTGGGTGATTCTACGTTATTCATTATTTCATTATAATTTACTTCATCCATTTGGCATTTACTCATAATCTTACCCCTTTTATTACTCTAATGCTCCCTTACAAAATCTTTAACTAGTATGACACCCCTCTATCAAAATTTTACTAACCCTTCTCTACCTCTAACTACTTACTACTTTAACTCCAATCGCCACCTTCTACTCTTATAAAAAAAAATACTCTCTAACCCTTTGTACATAGGATACGTGTTTCCTTCCCAAAACTCATTCCCTTATGTTGGTTCCTGGACTCACCCTAGGTAACCCTTTCCGGCGCCAATCGGTCCCTATCCCGTCCCAACCCTTGTTGCGGACTCCCCAAATACACTACCACTACTACAAAATTACCATCCCCAAAAAATCTCAATCTCATAACCTCACTACAATTACAACAAATTAACATCAACAAATAAACAATATATCGCTCCAAACTCTACATAAAATCTCCATAACTACTGTGTCTCCACTTATACTTCTCAAATTCTAATAACATTACATTAACTCAAAACAACATTCATCTCTCATTCTCTTTAATACCTCAATATTTTTTAACTGGGACTAACTCAAACAACTTATTCAAACAATTACTATCACCCACTTCTATCTTTTACAACCTATTGAAAATTTTACTTATTACAACTATTTTTCATTTTATTTTAAAATCTGTAAACACATTGAAAACATATTATTATATTTTTATAATACTTATTCCTAACATACTAAATGCAAACAACACAATAAGACACAATAACACAATATAAGAAGTATTTAGTGCATCTAATTTTTAAATTCAAACAAAATTATTGAGTAGCAAATCATCATTATTAATTAAAATATATCAAATTTTTAATACGTTATCCCCTTGGATAACCTCCCAGCCACACACACTTGTACAATACATTACATAACATAATACTCAAATATCAATACACCTGGATTATTAGCATACATCAAACCAACAATTCTCTTTTAAATAATTTATATAAAAATGTATAAACATTATTATTTAAAATTTTTCATTAACTGTTTTTATTTATCATCATTATGAATTTATCCTGTGTTGCAACCAGATTTTCAAAATTTCTAAATTTATTATTAACACATATTTTTAATCATTATGTTCCACAAAATTCCACAAAATAAACCATTTAACATTTATTTATTTATTCATGATTATTAAATTAAAATCTCATCACACAATTTAAATTCCTTATAAAATTAAAACACATAATATTCAATCACAATATCTAAACATCTCAACTTATTTAATTCATTTGATTATTAAAATAACATATTTCAATTATTATCAATATTCTATAAATCCTTAACTATTGTCTTCATAATTATTTTGTTATTTAATTAGAGTGCAAAAATATTAATAATATTATTATTATCAATACAACATTTTCTAAAACATATACACATTACTTATTTAACATTTCACAATACACACAAATGAATTCAATATTATTTACAAAATATGCGTCAAAACTGTTCAAGTGTATCTCACTTCATGTCCTAATCTGCCATGTCAAACAACCATAAAACAAAATATTTAATTGTCTTTTATTGTCTTACAGTCTACCCTCCATCGTCCCAAATCAACCTTGGTTTTATATAACACTGTTGCTTTTTATTTACAAACAAATGGTTACTTTGTGTGTCATAACCAGAACAACCAAATTCACTCATTTTACCAGAATACTCCTTAAACCAGTCTACGTTAGGTATTTTTGTTACGTCTCCGTCATTACATTCAGTCACTATCGGTCTAATTATTTTTTTCAAATCATTGTAATCATTATTATTCAAATATATTTCTATTTCCATTCATCATACTTTCTATTCAAATTATACAGTTCTGTTACATACCCTTCTCCACTTACTTCTCTCTCTTCATAACACCACATCACACTCTCACAATTATTCCGGACAGAGGGTACACAATTACTCCACAAAAATAAACACCTCAATTCATCTACCAATACGGGACTCTTGCCCTTCAACCACAACACTTGTGGACTCAATAAATCATCATAAACATCATAAATAATAAAGGGAAAATTTTCCCTCTGTCCCCACTCTACTACAACATTATTTTTTCTCTCTCTCTCTACTTCATAAACACTCATGAACATTTCATTATCGCATTCTAAAACTTCATCAGTACTCTCTATATTCACTCCATTATTTTTTAACATTATATTTTCACTTATATTGTCATAATTATCATTCCTACTTACCTCGGAATTGTAATTAATACCATTATCATCACTAGTCAACACTATTTCTCCCACTATTTGATCACTGTTAGCTATTAACTCATTATTCGAATTGTCACTCACCTGGTTACTTATTTCTTCACTATTATCAAAGACACCACTTACCTGTGTTAACTCAACTTCTGTATTCTTTTTTACCTGATATCTATCCCTTCTCCACTCCTCGTTTTGTTTTTTCAATTTATTATTGAATTCCTTGACATCACTAATCATGTCATCTAACATTGCGTTTTGTTGATCCAAACGTTCCTTGCACATCATAAATATCATATTCATCATATGCGTCTTATAATCAGATTCACTCATCTCATTGCTTACCTCATTATCTGCCACCTGATCAACTTTAATTTTGTTAAATTGATTTGTTTCTCCACCACCTTCTGCTCCCATTATATTATCATCCTTAACATTAGGCCTATTTGCTGCCTTATTTACTACTACTATCGCTTCAACGATCTTACCTCTATTACTTGGCACCTCACTATCAATAACATCACTGTGCTTCTTAATTTCCGCGAATATTCCCTCTTCCATTTCTTCCATGCGTGTTAAACTATCTTCTAAACTCCCCCATTCCTCGTCCGTCATTTCACCTACAACCCCTTTAAATTCGCTTTCCCACTCCTTCCATACGAAGCCACTATCATTTTCTTGTATCTTAGCCATATTAAAAAATTTTATTATAATACCCTTTATATAATATAATTCATCTCATACACACTAATTACCCTCACAATACTCATAAACACATAAACAAATAATGCACTACATACATAACCCTATAAAAACATAACCCCAGATTTGCGTTTATTTTACGTACATACGTAAATACACATTCCAAACAACCATATCATTTCTTCAACAGGTCCACATTTGCATAATTTAATTTATGCAAACGGTCCAGCTGTAAGGGCGCCACTGTTATATTAATAAGTAATTGTCTTTTGTATTTAAATTTATTATTACACTTTGTTGGTTCAGGTAGTCGCCATGTGGTTGTTACCAACATAAAAATTTTACCTACGGGTTCCAAGATTCTATAAACGAGCGAAGAAACAATATGGTTGTAGAGAAATAATAGACTTTGACTGCATTAGATAAAACTTGTGTTTATTAATGATCGGAATTTTTCATATTTTATAACAAAATGGAATCATTCTGCTTCTACAAATCCAAGATAGCTGCGGGACATTTTCCCTACATCAGCCTTTATGCATGATACATTTACGCAATATATATTTTGACCTCGAATTACTCTTGTTACATATGGAAATGAATACAAGCAATTACTGCTGTTTTAATAATTCAAATTACTTAGTTATGTAAATCACTTAACGTAAACCAATGCTTTTATGTGATTTATATAGGTACCTACACACCCTCACGCATACCCACACACACTCTATTTGACACAGTACATTTTATGTATTAATTACTGAACTCGAATTAATTAGGGGCAGCATTTTATCTAATTTAGAAAAGGTTTACTTTCCTGTGTTCAGGTGTCGAAAATCGACCCAGGCGTCACTCATGGTTTACACTGTTACTCGGCCGAACTATTAAAATGTTTCTTCTTCCAATTTTGCTCACTGCCTCTATTTATTTATAAAAGACTGTTTAAATATAGTAATATATCAAAATTCACATTTTTACTTGTTTTGCGGGCCCGGCGGCGAACACAATCACTTCGCCCGAAAAAACCGGCGAGAGCCGGGCAGACGCACAGTGGTTAGCGTCTGGTCCGCTGAGATGTTGATAGCTGACTACTTTGTTCTGTTGGTGCGTCACACAGCTGCTGGCTCGACACACCCTGCATTCATGTTATGTAAAGCGCTGACGCAACGCATCGCCTGATGTTGGTTATATAATTTGTTTACTGTTGCTTTCGTCATTTGTTGACCTTGGTACAGCTTGTCGGCTATCAAATACGTTCATATGAATATTATTAAACAATTCTGCACAGTCAATGTTGCCACGGTTGTTTTCATTTCAAACAAATTTACCTCTCGGTTACAAAATTTATAATTTCTGTCCCTATCACTCAACAAGTTATTTATTATTAAAAAATACAAATCCTGTTATTACCCCAGGTATGCCCAAAAATGCCCCGCTACACAATACAACAATTCAAAAAACAATTATCGGTAGACCATTTATCTACCCAATACACTCGTGAAGCCTTTTCTTCACCCCCGACTACAACATTACGGGAAAAATTTACCCCCTGCAACCCCTTTATCTGTAAATTCTCTCTATACTTTCTCTCTAATTCATCAACACTTTTTATCACTTCATTATCAAATTCTACTCCCATTATACTTTTATCACCACTCTCAATACTCACACAATTATTTTCTAACACCATATTTTTAATTCTATTATCATAATTATCACCACTACTTACCTTGTATTTATTTTCATTCAATTTATTTGATTCTCTACTCTTATTTTCTAACTGTATTTTGTCTAACTTTGTACCTATTTCATTTAATCTTTTGTCCAAATTACAACTCTGTTTTTTAATTTCTTTTTTGATATCACTCAATTGTACATCGAATTGATCAAATTTGACGCTCTGCTCATTAAAAAGCAGTTTCATCATTCTTATTATGTCATTTTCCTCAACTCTTTTTGTTGCGTCTGATGTTGAATGAATACTATCACCCATCATTTCTGATTCTGTTCTACTCGTCTCATTACTGTTTGCCATTTCTTTTCTTTTTTTTTTTTTATTATTAATATATTAACAATAATAAATTTATTTTAGTTGTGTTGTACTCTATTTGTACCATGCATAACCTATACAGGTAACCTCTATTTTTTTTCGTATATTTCACTACCCATCTAACCTCTGCTTGTCTGCTTATTTATATATTTTTATTTATATATAAAGTCCAAGTTCGGGCTGCCATCTGTTAAAGTACACCTTTATGTGTATTAATTAAACAATTATTAATACTGAATATATGGTAGTTCATATCTGTGTAATTTACATAATAAATCTCATCACCGGAATAACACGTGTTTCGCTCAGTTACATGCATTAGGCTTTGGGTCCAGAATTGCGTTAAGCAGACAGCGGCAGAGGTTACACTCTCGCTTCCACTCTCTCACTCTCTCACCTGAATTTAGAAAAATTTTATAGAAATTGAGCTCATTTTTTCTACTTTTTGAAATTTAGTAATGAAATGCAGGGCTTTCCTGAATAGATGTGGCGTAGTTCCTTCCTTAGCGGCTCCATGCGGTGGGCAGGTGTTTGTCCAGTTTGCTGTTGTCCATTTTCACTGACTCTACTTTGAATACATTTTTTATAAAGTTCACTGATGCTAGTAAATGTTAGTGTTTACTGTGATATTATTTAGAACATTTTTAGCAGTAAAACGTTACATTTTATGGCAGAAAACTGCCCACTACTGTTAGAGCGTGTATGCTCCCTGATTTACTTTTGACGACTGAGACCGGGTTAGACGTAATTGTTATGTAAGTGGTCGTGCATCTGACGTCATTGTCTATTGTTCTCCAACCACTGCTTTGGTTAATACGTAATGGTTTTATATCGTCATTGTGTTTTTGATGACGATTTGTTACAATGGACCAATAGAAAGTCAGTATTGTCAATTTTTAGCGCCTAGCACTGCCATTTTCGTTGTTTCACTTCACTCGTACGCCGCTGACCTTGGATCGGCTCCCCTCTGGCGAATTTGCATATTACTGGGACTTGTGTCAAAACTAACTTGCCCTGGTTAGACTTCATGATTATAATAAAATTTACAATAAAAATATCCCTACATACCATTATTCTGGTACGGTTAATTCTGTACTGTTACAATTGATAACAATGGTTATAAGTCATGATCAACCAATCGGAATCAATTCGTAACCATGACAACAGACCGTTGGTTACGATTTTTCCGTTAAATCATAGTATTCAATAAGTGACGCTCTTCCAGAATAGACACCAGGCCGTGAATGACCTAAATTTTAATCTAATATGTATAAAAAGTAATCAAAATTCAAAAAGATGGAAACGTAAGAAGCAGACGAGGAACAACAACATTTAACTGATGCCAAGGACCAATTTAAATAAAATTTAAATGAATAAATTGCTACAACTAACATGAAAAGGATGCCAGAAGCCCCAGATAATTGAAAATTGACCACTATTGAAGTCCTATTCCATTTCACCTGAACGACTGTTTACATCAAGTCTACTGATTTGATAAGTATCATTAAATTACCCAAATTTCAGAAATAAACTCACTTTAAATATTTCTCACAGTCATCTGAACTCTCCCTATAAACTGAATATTATTACTTCCATGTTCCTTAAGGAAATGGAAGTATGGTGATGGCAAAAAAAATCGTGTTCGAGATTATTGCAGATTCTGATTGTACTACACGCAAAACATGAAAAAAAGTCGTTTTTCGAAAAGTGTCTGTGTGTGTGTCTGTCTGTCTGTGTGTCTGTCTGTAATTTTTTTTCTATGGCAAATGATAACTGCCGCAAATTCAAACAGAATAAAATAATTTTTTGCGTACAGCCCTGATTTGTAGAGTACTCACGACCTATTGTTTTTGGTGAAGTTCGGTTAAGGTAAAGGGGTAGTTTACCTGCAACATTTTATGTTTTAACAAGGGATTTTCTATGGCAAACGATAACAGCCGCAAATTCAAACAGAATCAAATAATTTTTTGCACACACCCCTGATTTGTAGAGTACTCAAGACATTGTTTTTGGTGAAGATCGGTTAAGGGGAAGGGGTAGTTTACCTGCAACGTTTTTTTATCAAGGGTAATTTTCTATGGCAAACGATAACAGCCGCAAATTCAAACAGAATCAAATAATTTTTTGCATACGTCCCTGAATTGTAGAGATCTCAAGGACTTTTGATTTTGGTGAAGATCGGTTAAGGGGAAGGGGTAGTTTACCTGCAACCTTTATCATTTTAACAAGAGTAAAGTACTTCAAAATTCATTTAAACTTTTTCAAACAATGGTGACTGTTAAAAATAAAATAATTTTGTTGCCAGGCAATAAAATTATAATTTTTTCATTTTAGTGTAAATCATGTATGAGAGAAAATTATCGTTCGTGGCAGGCAAGCATATCTCAGTTATGTAATATTTACTTTTCCATTTTATTATTATGACTACCACAATAAAAAGGCAGGGAAGACACACACACACACACACACACACACACACACACACACAAAATTCGCGTTATTTCTGGCCTCACTCATGTTTATTTTCTTACATTTGCACACTTTTTAAATGGAAAGTGCCGAAACCCACACCAACATATAATGCGTGCAAGCCGAAAAAGTGTCCAGCGTGGATACCGATTTGCTTCCTGTTGATCGCTGGGCAGTGTAACTGCATGTGTTTACAGAGGAACGGTTCATAGACAGACTTTTAGTCTTTAGGGAATGAACCCTCTGCAAGATGCTCAGGGTCCATGAGTGACTTCGGAGCGCTCCTTCTTTTCCGCGCGTTTGTTCTGTGAAACGTATACTATAGATTCGCAGCTTTACTCTGAGCAACGATCAATAGGGAATTTTGAAAATTTTTGTCCACGGTGTACCCTCATACACACTAAACCTGCTCTGATGTTTTAATTATGGACATCATAATATTAAAACTTTGGAAACCTGAGCACTACTTAATGGAGATCAAACATTAACTTATACAAGCCATTAATTTCATGCATATTTTTTATATATATGTGTGTACAACGTTATCGGCAACAAAGAAGTAGTTTTTGTTAAAATTCCTTCCCGGGATGTTTGGCCATAGTCCAATGTTTTCTACAAAACCAGATGTTTCGGCAATCCCATTGACTTCCATCATCAGTGAAAATCGAGTGCGATAACGTGAGGTGGTATACGTTAGTGACCACAGTACTGTGGTTAAGGCTGAAGCAGTAAGTAGAAAGAAGTAGTTTATATGGTAATATTTCATTTCAAAAATGATTTTAAATATAAATCTTAGAACATGGAAGTCATGTATGGTTCTCCATACCGATATTTTCTTTCAAAGATTAAGTAAAAAAAATAAAGCACTGAAAATTTGTTAACTAATGAAATAACCTGTTGTTAGATTACGAACTTTTGAAACACACTTTACTACACTGCAGGAACAAATTATAGTTACACATTATATTATTTAAGTACAAATAATGTAAGGTAGTGTACTTTATTGTAATCATTATTAATATTTATCTCATAATCACAAGAACCCAAGGCTCTGAACGAGAATAACTGTAAACAAACAACACAGTCGCCATCTTTGACTGTATAATCCGTTCAAAATCGATTCGCCAAACCCTAGAGAGATTAGACTCATATTAATTGTCGGTGCAAATTTGTTGAATAACCAAATATAATTTTAATGTCAAACTGAATAATTACCAATCACAAATTAAAGAAACTAGTACAGAGTGTAACCATTGTTTTTATTTCATAGGAAAGTGTATTGTATAATTTGTGCATTTTAGCGAACAACTAGGATTAACGGTAAGCGCTCACGTCGCAAACTCAGCGAACTACCTGCTTGATTAAGAAGGTCGAACGAAGGTGGGAATAAATTTGAATGCTCCAGGCCGTCATAGCTGAGATCGCTAAACCATATTATTTATTAATTTAATTGTTTTAAGTAAACAATTTGGCGCCACCTGGGATTAATAAACACCTATAAAACAACAGGTAAGGTTTCCACTCGCGTTGTACTGGTAATTGAAGGATCGCTACGGACATCGTTAGCGCAAAACCTAGAAGTAACGACACCCGTGTGAGGCGAACACACGAAATACCTACATTTTCACAGAGTACGCTAGGAGCTTGTCGTTACAATATATACCTAAATCACTATGAGAACACATATGTGCTCAGTAACAAAAATAAGTTCTCCAACAGATTAGTGTCGTATACGCGCTACGTAGATGACACTTTTATAATTTTTAACGGTATATTGCGGCAGATAGAAAACATGAAAAAATACATGAATAGTGTTAATAAGAACATACAGTTCACCCTTGAAACGGAGAAAAACAACAAACTTAACTTTCTCGACTTGACAGTCACAAGACTAAATAGCAACTTCCGATACCAGATATACCGGAAGCCAACTACCACAGATATCACAATAAACGCTGAGTCGCATCACCCTTTCTCCCAAAAAAAGGCGGCATATAACAGTTTCGTGCATAGACTACTGTCCATACCAATGGAAAAGGAAGACTTTCACGAAAAACTTAACACAATTAAATATATAGCTAGGGCCAACGGTTACAGTAGCTCAATTGTACACAATCTAATTAGAAAACATCGAAAGAAGGAAAGTAACAAAGAAATACGTGAAGGTAGTGAAAATGAGACTAGGTACATAACATTGTACTATTGTAACACCCTACCAAAAATTTTATACAGCGCGTTTAGAGACGTAAACATTAGGATGGGGTTCCGGACCAGTAACAACGTTGGTAAGATACTTCGACAAAACCCCCCAAAAGCAGTTGAAGACGGACAAACAAAATACGGTAAATACTTTATTCAGTCAATATATAAATAAGTGGCTTGGACACCGGTAAACATGAATATAGAATTATGCACGTTCATAATTATCAACTTGCTTTGACTTTTAAACGGAACTCCTTTTCCACAGTGGTGAGCAGCTCTCGGTTGAGGCATTGTATATTTATAAAATATAACACAACGGTATGCAAAAAGCAACTGCTGACAGATTACTATGGACAATGTTACCCACTCCACTGCAATATTTCTCCCCAGTACTCCACTCTTGTGTTTCACTGCGGATACACTTCTCTAACTTTGACATATTGTACTTTACTTGATCACAACTATCAAACTAATAAACACAGCTATTTTAAACATTATGGCACACAATCTGATGGAGCGAATTACCAATTGTAGAGGCATTTGATACTCCTAACTAGAGGTGTGCTAAGCTAGTATTTGAAAATAACAGGTAGTAAAGAAACCGTTTCAAAAAAAGTAACACGTACAAATACCTGTTATTATATGCCTATTATACATATACCTGTATTATATAATTTGTTATAAGATATAAATTGAAACTAAAAGTATTAATAGTGTTACTTTACACTGTGACTTTATTAAGCTGTTACTGTTTAAAAGAAAATAAGAAACAAGAGAATTTACAGGGCTATCTTCCTTTGAGAATACTAATTTAAGTTCTTACTAGGAGCAAACAAAAGGACATAGATGTGTAATATAACAACTAATAAGTCACTGTGAGGGCGCAAATTGTAATCTACTAACTAATAAGTCACTGTGAGGGCGGCAATTGTAATCTACTCCTCTCTCTCACAACTACTTATAATATTATTACATATATCTAGCAAGATATGTATGACAAATAACATAATTTGGTATTACGGGTACTCACCAATTCATTATTCGCCGGGCTCATCTTCTGCTTTTATACACTGTTTTATACCTAAGGGTTCCAGGGTTTCGGGTACAGGAAGATTTCGAAACACAGTGGACGACACAATTGATAACACAATATTCTGGAGGTTAACCATTAATTTTAATTTCACTCTACGTTCTTACATACAGAGC
This sequence comes from Magicicada septendecula, assembly GCA_034769895.1. Taxonomy (NCBI): domain Eukaryota; kingdom Metazoa; phylum Arthropoda; class Insecta; order Hemiptera; family Cicadidae; genus Magicicada; species Magicicada septendecula. The sequence goes on from CM068369.1 coordinate 555,083,193, forward strand.
CATGTGTTTACTATAATGACGTCAGGTGGCCTGACTCAAACAAAATGGCGGTTGCCTTTTTTTATATCTCTTGGTATTCTTTAATTGCTTTATTGTTGGATTAATATCAGTTTAACATTACTGCTGCAGCTTCAAAATTATGAAAGAATAGAGTTTAAATTTATTACACAAACCAATGCCCTCGGCATATGTTTTTTATGGCCATACATCCACTCTCTCATTTGCACACTCAGTTTTAGACCTGCACATTCTTTAATTCACAATTGAATATTAATGAGCTCATAAGATAGAAAATAATAAAAGGAACTTCTCTGGTTACTCGGTGCTGATGTCCATCCGTTGATTTTGCTTGTTACCCATGGTGCTGGCCGGTGTTCGCCTTTTTTAGTCTGCCGTTTAATTAGGTTGATATTATACTGAATTTACATTTTAAGTAACTGTATGTTAATAAATTATATGAGCCTTTCTTGCTCCACTATAATGGCCAACATTTTGCCAGTTGTATTTAAATTATTGTAAAATTTTGTGCTCACAACGATACATCGCTGTGGCTGCTATAAAGAATGGCGTCGAAATGAGAACGAGGCAAATGTAAATTTTTGCTTGTGTGTGTGTAGTTCTTACGTCATCCCGCTTTGTCTTGCTGGACAACGCCTCGTTACACACATTGTACTCAGTGCGTCATTGTTCTTAGCGATGACGGAGCTTTGTTATAGCCCAATCATAATGCATATTGTTGTACTTCGTCATAAACACCGCCATGGTATATTTTGATGTTTTCACGTCCACCGGAGACCTTGGTGTTGTATTCTGGCCGAATTTGCGTTGTTCCTTTTTCCAGAGGGACAATGTACCTAACCATTCTGTCTGTTTAATAATTACATAATATAAACATTGAAAATACCCATAATTCCCATAATTCTGGTACTGAGTCAGTCTGTACTGTTACAAACCCCCTCAAGGAAAATTTTTGTGTCGAAACACAAAAAATTTCCTTGACTCATTCACACTTTCCTAAAAGGATCAGTCTAGAGATGTCACCACAACCCCCTGTAACGTTACAAAAAAAAAATTTTATCATCACTTACCCTTGGTCCCATGATGTTGGTCGCACCCTCTGACCTTACTGGACTTCTCCTGAGAGATCCCTACACCATAAGGCCATGAGGCACTCTACACTCCTGTTCTGACGCTCCAGCCAGCCCAGGACTGCGGTCACAACACCACAAAACTCTGAAACATCCAATACAAAATTCAAAATAGTGGTATAATACACTTACATATCTACAACTGATATGTTCCCCTTTAGACGCATTGGTTTGTGTTTAGGGCATTGGTTTGGTTTTAAAATCAACAGGTTCAACCTCACAACTACAAGACTTAGAATACCTTGATTTTTTACCACCACCTAAATCAATTTCTTATTTGTAAGAAAATAACAACATATCTATAACTATACACATAACACAATATATCAATAATTCTTTAATATACCCCAAAATATCTTCACCTAATTAATTCTACAAATTCAGCTTACAATTATCATGGCAGACACTTTTTTTTTTAATTCTATTGCTCAACTTAGATTCCCTTCTTCTATTTTGTACATGGCAGCTTACTATAATATTTTTATCAATCTTCATTTGTAACTTTAGATTTTCAACTTTAGAATATACTATCTCTTAACACTTGTTATAGTCATTACCCCTGTAACGACCTCCTAACCACACACTCTATTGCCCCCCAACATAATAAAACATCATAAAACATTGTACATTACATATTAACATTGTTACATTTACCTTACATTAAACAATTTAAATTTACATGATTTGTACCAAACTTTATCACATTACTACTTCAACAATTCTCTATTAACTTTTAATTATTTGACCTTCATTAGATTCTATACAACAATTTCAAATTTATCCTTACCTTTCTGTTACAATTACCTTCCTTTGTTACCTCACCTTCCTACCATGAATTTTCCTTTTCTAACCCTTCTATCCTTACTCGTTTGGGTGACTCTCTATTATTCATTATTTTCTCTGTCTTATTTTGGCATCTGTCAACCTAACCTTACTACCCCTTTTTTCTACACTAGCCGCTTCTAACCATTAATATACATTTTGATACCAATATCTCTTAATAACCCCCTTCACAAATCCCATTTAAAACCTCTGGCACCGCGCCTTTTTGTACTAGTATGTGTGTATTCCCTCACTATGCTCATTCCCTTATCGGTTTCTGACCCTTTCAGATAACCCTTTCCGGCACACAACAATCCCTTCCTGTCTCGACATCTCTCGTTGGACTCCTACACCAATACCCTTATTACAAAATATCACCATCAACAACAAATATAATTACCATGCACATTACTCAACTCTACATATAATTACTATCCACTGTGTCCCTAAAATATCTAACACCTCTTTATATTTTATCAGCATCTCAACACTTTATTTTTCTAACTCCCATTAACTCTAACTAACTAACTCCAATGCCCTTATTTATCACTATTACCCAAACTCTTTACAACATTTCAACTTAATACACCATTAGAAAATTCATCACTTACCAACTAACAACAATACCTCTCAAGACCCAAATCTATTACCTGCTTAATCATTTACTAACCCTTATAACCTGAATCTCATAATATCATTTAAACTTTCTTCAGTTATTTAAAATCCTACAATACATGTTTACATAAAAATACACAAAATACACAACAGCAAAAATACACAAATACATAGACATCAATACACAAAATATACAATTCACATAATCACTAAATCATTTACCATAATCAGTCCTAATCAGTCCATTTTTAAAAACACTGTCCACACAATTAAATGTTCATAACACAATAAACAATACACAACTACCCCATATCGTCAAATAATAATCTTATCTTAAGTCTATACAACTTATTTTTCCTGGAAAACATTATATCACCATCATGAATATAGTACTTATTTAAATTTTTATATTCTACAAAACTATCATAATTAATAGGGTTATTCCATATCAATTTATCATACAACCTGTCACGATCGGTTATGGTCCTGTCACCTTCAGTATAATTAGTCACAATCAGATAAGTTACTAAGTCATTATTTTCATTATCATCTCCTACGACTGCTATATCAGCTTCCTTACAAGGTAGGTACTTATTATTTTTATTATATATCATCTCTACACCTAACCTTTTCATAAACTCTTCATAATTTTTCTTTACTTTATATATCTCAATTTCTCTCTTTCTCTCTCTCTCTCTCAAAACATTTCTCACCATCATACCAAGCTACACACTCTCTCTCCATATATGCAGGGGACTCTACTGCTTTATCACTGCACCACCTGTGAAGTGCACAAAAAAACCCAGGGACCACTTTACTTGTAGACCTTTTGTCTTCCAAATACGCATTGAAGGCACTCTCGTCCTTCCTAAACACACGTGAAGTCTTTACTTCACCCCCTACTACAACATTACGGGAAAAATTTACCCCCTGCAACCCCTTTATCTGTAAATTCTCTCTATACTTTCTCTCTAATTCATCAACACTTTTTATCACTTCATTATCAAATTCTACTCCCATTATACTTTTATCACCACTCTCAATACTCACACAATTATTTTCTAACACCATATTTGTAATTCTATTATAATTCTCACCACTACTTACCTTGTCTTTATTTTCATTCAATTTATTTGATTCTCTACTATTCTCTACCCCCATTTTACTCTCGTAATTTTCATTTACTTGATTCAATTTGACATTCTGTAAAGTATTCTGCTTTTTTAACTCACTCTCAAGGCTATCGAAATTTGCATTAAGCGTACCATTCATTTGATTGAATTTGTCACTGATTAACGTGAACAACTTTTCTAATGAGATTTTATTTTCAACTTCCATGCTATTATTATTTTCTGCCATTTTGTATTTTAGTATTTTAAATGGTTATTTATCTCTATTTGTATTTGACTACACAATTTACTCAACTCGTATTTAACTTCAACAACATAACCTCTCATTCATTATATATCGTCTTCTGTGTTTCTCCATCTATCTGTTTTATATAAATTAACTTTATATAAAGTCCCTGTTCGGGCGCCAATTGTAATATAACAACTAATAAGTCACTGTGAGGGCGCAAATTGTAATCTACTAACTAATAAGTCACTGTGAGGGCGGCAATTGTAATCTACTCCTCTCTCTCAAAACTACTTATAATATTATTACATATATCTAGCAAGATATGTATGACAAATAACATAATTTGGTATTACGGGTACTCACCAATTCATTATTCGCCGGGCTCATCTTCTGCTTTTATACACTGTTTTATACCTAAGGGTTCCAGGGTTTCGAGTACAGGAAGATTTCGAAACACAGTGGACGACACAATTGATAACACAATATTCTGGAGGTTAACCATTAATTTTAATTTCACTCTGCGTTCTTACATACAGAGCCATGTGTTTACTATAATGACGTCAGGTGGCCTGACTCAAACAAAATGGCGGTTGCCTTTTTTTATATCTCTTGGTATTCTTTAATTGCTTTATTGTTGGATTAATATCAGTTTAACATTACTGCTGCAGCTTCAAAATTATGAATGAATAGAGTTTAAATTTATTACACAAACCAATGCCCTCGGCATATGTTTTTTATGGCCATACATCCACTCTCTCATTTGCACACTCAGTTTTAGACCTGCACATTCTTTAATTCACAATTGAATATTAATGAGCTCATAAGATAGAAAATAATAAAAGGAACTTCTCTGGTTACTCGGTGCTGATGTCCATCCGTTGATTTTGCTTGTTACCCATGGTGCTGGCCGGTGTTCGCCTTTTTTAGTCTGCCGTTTAATTAGGTTGATATTACACTGAATTTACATTTTAAGTAACTGTATGTTAATAAATTATATGAGCCTTTCTTGCTCCACTATAATGGCCAACATTTTGCCAGTTGTATTTAAATTATTGTAAAATTTTGTGCTCACAACGATACATCGCTGTGGCTGCTATAAAGAATGGCGTCGAAATGAGAACGAGGCAAATGTAAATTTTTGCTTGTGTGTGTGTAGTTCTTACGTCATCCCGCTTTGTCTTGCTGGACAACGCCTCGTTACACACATTGTACTCAGTGCGTCATTGTTCTTAGCGATGACGGAGCTGTGTTATAGCCCAATCATAATGCATATTGTTGTACTTCGTCATAAACACCGCCATGGTATATTTTGATGTTTTCACGTCCACCGAAGACCTTGGTGTTGTATTCTGGCTGAATTTGCGTTGTTCCTTTTTCCAGAGGGACAATGTACCTAACCATTCTGTCTGTTTAATAATTACATAATATAAACATTGAAAATACCCATAATTCCCATAATTCTGGTACTGAGTCAGTCTGTACTGTTACAGATGGTGACTAGTATAATATATAATTTGTTATTATAATCTGTATTATATATCTGCATAACACACGAGAATAGATGTAACATCAGTATGAATTTTTTTCATTTATTAAAAACAGCTTCGTCTCTTTGGCAAAGAGATATTCTGAATCTCGCTGTTTTGCTTCGTTTCGTACTTGTATGGTAATCGGCACATGCACAGAATGAAGTATTCCCCACCAAAAACGGGCTGAATACTCATAATACTCCTTTACTTGTTGTTACTTGTATACTTGTTTACTCATTAGTTGCATAGGGGGGGGTCCCACAACTCGGAAACGCGAGGGCGCTAACAAAAACTTTAGTGAAAGTTAAGCAAACTCACTGAAAACTGCAATACACTACCAATTAAATAATGTACATTTACCTGTGATGGTTCACCTGCCTCATAATCTTTAAACCTAGGCAACTGTTTAATTTCCTCTAATGTTAATCGCTGTCCTCTATCATCATCTTCACTGTTCACATTAATGGCTACAAAATGTTTGCCATAATCACATGTCTGTTGTTTCTTAGTATCTTCACATTTATCCAACCGATTCAAGTCTTTCTTCCCCAACTGTATAATTTTGCCATCACGCACTGTATACAATCTTTTTTCCTTACACGAATACACTTTGGCAGGTGGAGCTGACTTGTTTTCAACCGTTGCCCTTTGTGGCGTATCCAGTACATCCCACAGCGATGATGGCTTATGAGTAATATCACTATGAGATGATGGCTGAAACAGAACGACACTTGGGTAAGCAACACTAACCAAAAACTCTTAAGAGGTTACACTTAATAAGTTACATCAAATTGCTGATCAGTCTTACAATTAAATTACAATACAGAACATATGCTCATGTTACCATTGTTACCATGTAAAACTTCTAGGCTGTTAGGGTGTGGTCAACTGATGGAAAACACTAGTGCCAAAAATCAGGCTATGCATAAGAAAACCATTATCAGTGCCACAATGGATAACATATTATGGTCCAATCAGATTACATTGTGAGTTGACCCTCCTGTGGGTACTGATGGGCATAACTGAAATACTTATGAATCATAATCATCCAACATACTGTGAATCATTACCTAATTCAAAGTTGCTCTTATCTTTTCGATCCACCTGAAAGAAGAGCTTGATGAAATCATGTTCAGGAGAAGTGGTCACAGATGTGATGAGAAATTGGCTACACATGAGCCTACAAGAATTCTTCAAGGGAGGAAATCAAAAGCTCATTAAGAGGTAAACTTGATGCACAGAAGTAGGAATAGATTATGTGGAAAAATAACACAAGTTTCATTTATTATGAGTACAAACAAAAATTTATTTTTTTAAATTTACCTCTACTTTTTGACTCACCCTTTTAGATTACAACTGTACATAAAATAGTAAATAAACCACTCTGTACTTGGATGAATTTATGGACAATAATGCAAAGGTAATGCTTGGTAGCCAAGAAATAACAGGGCACTTTGATGAAAACTAATGTGTACAGTGAGACTCAGTCACTTGAGAATAAGTTGGTTGGGTCAAGAGAGTGGAATGCACAAAAAGAACGATGGGTGGGGCACTTTGTTGTCTAAAATAAAAAGGAAGACCAAGGAAAACACAAGCTGGAGGATGTTGTAGAACCTTACATGTTCTACAACTTCTTATTTTTTCTAGCACTGTCACTATATTTTTTCAATAAATTTTAACAATGGAAGATTTAGGATCAGTCAGTAAGTATAACACAAATTTTACATTATTTGTGTCGACATTTTGATAATATTTATTGTCACCATTGGGTACTGTGTATGAACAATAGAGAAAATGAAACAAATGTTTAATTAATTGAGTGAATATATTTTTGTGTGTATGCGCGCACCCAACTTTATTCCGAAAAAAAAAGTTGATTACGCTCTATAACAGCCCAACTACACATGTCCAAAAATGCTGTGAAATTAAATTATACTATTCTACACCTTTTAGACAACTGAATTACACACATGTAAAATAGACAATAAGAGTGCAAACTAAGCAAATAAAAAGAGAACAATATTAAGATAAAAATGATGTAATTTCTACTTTTCTAAATTCATTTTCAATTTTCATTACCTGATACAACTGTCATTACATATACACTATTATTTGGTGTAGTAACATTATATGGTGCAGTATTAGTACAGAAATTGAGGTTAACATTAACTTATTCATAGCAACACAGGAAATTTTACTGGCACTGTAACCAGCAGACTGTAACTGGCATTTTTGTGGAGTTGATCACATACACAAAGTCACATTCATCATCAAGCAGAAACATTTACTCATATAAATATAATAATCAAATCAGAGGATACACCTCCAATTACAATCAGAGATGTAGTTACAGTTACAGCTCTTAAAAATCTATTACTTATGTCTGTCATGAAATAAAATATTCCACATTTTTTACAAAATTTATCCAATGTACCATACGATTAGAATTGAAGAAAAACTGCACCAAAAGTTCCTAGAAAAGTCAGCTGTGAACTTTCCCTAAAACAAACTTTCATTTTCAACTTTTCATGTGAGTTTTTACAACTTTCCAATACTAATCAAAAGCATACATTATACAGTACTCACACCCTGGAATGGATTCAGTGCTTCCAACTGCTGTCTGCGTTTTCTAAGCACTGTACTTGGCAAAACAACTGACTTCTGCTTGCCATCAGAAAACAGACGTTTCTGCAGTTCGTCAAGATGATTAATCGGGTGGTCAGGTGGACGTGTGTCTTTTTTTGAATCAGTTTTACAAGACAAAGCGAACTCAAGTAATCGAGTGTGCAGTGAACCAGGTTTTGTCGCCAAACTCAACTCTTTTTCCTGCCTGCTTACTGAAGACTTCCTTTAAAAATAAAATAAATAAATATTAAAACTGTAAACATTTACAATTAATTAATTACAATATATTTAATAAAATTAAATACAATACAATTAACTAATTAATTCATTCATAATTTTAAAACAGACATAATAATAAACAGTTTATACAAACATGAACGTCAAAATTCACATATGTAATCAAGTTATTTTATAGTAGCCAGCGGCCTTGATGACAGTAAGCAGAGAAGTTACAGAATTTACCCGAGGCACAACATTCAGTGTATTAGTGTTAATGCTTTTGTAAAAACTTTATGACGAATTATGGGCCTGTATTTCATTTAATTATTTCAATTATTTAGTGTAGTGTAGTAGAAATCAGCAAAGTCCTCGTTTTCAACCAGAAAATCTTGTAAAAAATCTTTGGCCCAATACAGCATGCAACAACAGGGGAATGGCAGATTCGACACAACGGGGGGTTGGAAGAACTTTCCAATCACATGACCGCTCTTGGTCTTATGTGTAGCACGAGACTCCCATAGGCAGGACACGTGGTGAAGACGGACTCTCACTGATGTTGGGTTTTGTTTCCGGTGGAAAACAACTCCTGGGTAAACCAAGGAAGAGACAGACTCCGTAAGGACTTTATGCAGATCAGGGTAGGATGCATGAATGGATACAAGGTCCAATGGAGGAGGACTCTTCTAATGGTGGTGCATAGTCCTGTGGGCATGGTCATGTAAAGTATATACGTGTAGTGTACATGAATAAATACACATTAAATACAGAATTACCCAAGCTCAGAAAACAATTGGATGTCTGACCTCAATTTTATGGAACCATCTTCTTCTTCAATTAGCTGTGACACCTCCTTGGGGGTTTCTGCCTTCTCAACAGTCCTCCATTCTGATCATTTCTTGACTATCCATCTTCAGTTTCATATTCCAATTTCCTTCAGATCTTCCTCCATGTCATTCCTCCATCTCTTCCTAGGTCCTCTCAGTGAGATGGCCTTCTTGGTAAGCACAAATTTTTTTCTATTATTTAATAAAGCTTTTTGTTATACTGTGATGATATCTATTTAGTATTGACAGATATGATGTCACAGTAATTTATCTTGCACTTGATGACCATTTTTTTATATGTCAAAACATTGTATTTTGAACCTGTTTTGGAAACGTGGCTAACGTTTAAAATTTTATAGTGTACAATATTAAGGGAAAAAAATTATAATTACAAGCTGTGCTCATTGATGCACCATGCGCAGTACATACCTAGTAACATCATCTTCGTCCCTTACTTGCAGCAATCTATCTACTTCTCTACGTCTATCTTCTAAGACTGAAACTTCTACTTTATTTGTACGCTTTATAGGATCTTCACCCCGGACAATTCTGTCTGATTCTTCGTATGTTAGGCCTCTTGATGTTAGCTCCTGTATTCTCTCAGCACAATCACGTTTATATTCAAATTCCGTTAGTGTTGATGTTCCTGCTTCAAGGGCACTTAAAGGTATAAACCCAGTGCCTTTATGGAAATCCTTCTTAACGCTGAATGCCCTGAAACAAAATGAAGTCAATGCACAATCAATTTAAAACCATACATAACACAGAGAAAGAAAGGCTAAAAAAATATGTCTTGGTAACCAACTGTTAATGTTGGTTGTTTGTCTTATTTTGACTTTTAGAACACACTCATAAATATCACTGTGCGTGGTAAATCTTGTGTATGGTGCAGTTTATTTATAACTGTAGCCTAAATCTTCCTGAACTTTTCCTGGTAATGGTGTTACATTGTTGAAGTTAACAAACAATATATTGGCTTCAACAAATGTTTTTTGAATGTACCATGTAGTGATCATTGCACTGAGTCTATGGTGTTGAGGTGCAGTTTTGCTTGAGTGATTGTTGCATTCAGTGGATGTGTGGAAAAGTTTAGTTAATACACCACATCCATGTGACGGATTGCAGCAGACAACTGGAGGGATACGTCTACAACAGATTATGTCAGTAAACAGATGTGTTTGTACATTTTAAAGCAGCATGACTTTTTTGTAGTCTTTGTGATGAAAGACTATGGAGACCCTGTTACAATGCAATCAGTTCTATGAGTTCTGAATGATAACCTTCATAAAAACTCTTTCAGACATCAGTTAATTTTAATAAATTAATTATTTCACAAGTTCTTTTAATTACCATATTTTTAATGACTGTTTTGTTAATCTTTTACTAATCTGTAACAGATTTACTGAAGAACATTTATTACTCTTTATTTATCGGTTGTCAGGCAACAATGTTTAATTTACAGTTGTATGATTAAAGATTTTGTGATATTTAAAGATATTAGGTTTTATTAATCACTTTCATTATTGCCAAACATTAAAACTATGCCAGCAGATAAGTAATACAATCAAGGATGCTACAACACATGGGATCACTGCACGCTGACTGATCCTCAGTGCAGTTGTTGCAGTAGTCATATCTGTATCTATCATCCAACGCACTAATGAAACCGCTTGTAATGGATTACATTTGATGTGTTAATGAGCAACAGCTGCATGTGACGATCGTTCAACTGGAACTGCACCTTAACAAAGAAAGCTCAAAAGACATCTTCAGGGATCAGTTACAAAAAATTTAACACATTTCTTTCAACTAAAACAATGGACTCATCGCATCTCTCATTGAGTGTGAAACATCTTTTTTTTATCATATAACAACTTACTATCGATTGATCAGATTTCCAATATTATCATAAAGCAAATTCTAATTGCTTTATATTGGATGAGAACTTTCTATGTCTCCTCCATTATCAAGTGATATCAAGTAGGACTTTGGAATAGTGAAGACACGGCAAGGCCTCATCCAATGTTAGGTAATCAGTGGTTCCGCAACTTTCACATAACAATGACAGAATAGTAGACACTGATAATACAAAAAAATTGTCTAATCAGAATTATTATTCCGTCATCAAATGGTTAACAGACACCTGGACATACATACAAGCAAGACAATTAATTAAAACTACTTACTCCTCAAAAGTAATTTTTGTGTTTGTCTGCTGCTGTACCAAATCTTTAATCAGTTTCTCCCCTTCTGATTCTAAATGTTCTTTTGGTTCATCTTCCAACAGCATCAAACGAGCATACTTCTTCCCACGTGAATGTTGTACAGAAGCCATTACTGATCACCTGAAATGAAAAATACTGATAAAACATGAGAAACGCACATATTTTTGTATTTAATTTTATCAAATAGTATAAAAACTGTTTGTCCATCATTAGACTAATTTCTTAGTCTCAATCAACACGATTATTCTGCTGTTCTTTTACAGAGTAAAAAAAAAATCATTACAACATTTTAAAAATCATTTAAAAATATAAAAAAATTATAAACTTCTGCCTTCTAACATGTACTTGCTAAACAAAAAAGGAAATTAGTAATATATGCATTTGTAACTATTAGTATGTTATGTACTTTCCCATTACATGCACTGCACAAAGGCAAACATTCCTACATGTGTCTAATGCCTACAAGAAAGGTTAGGCAATATTGGTATGGTACACCTAGTATTGTGTAACTTGACTGCACTTGTTCACTGCATGTCTATAAAATCAACCGAAAATGTGAATCCCTACTCATAACCACTTTACCTAATCTTTCCCATTTGTTGCATACCTTTTTTTGTATACCAATTGTCTGAATATAGAATCAATAATTTGCGTAACCAAAACACTTTAACCATACCTAATCTTTTCTTTGGGGAAAGATTACAAAGTTTTTGGTTTAAATGCCCTGTTCAAATGCTATTTATTGTAGAATCTATTTTGCAACATAGTATAAAGTCAACTTAGTTAATGAAAGTCCTACTCAACATAATATATTTTCATACACATTGATTTAAATCATTATTTTTTTTAATTACTGCTACAATAAGACAAATACCAAATGACGTAAAAAGTAAATTTCATTTTTTTTTTTAATTACTGCTACAATAAAACAAATACCAAGTGATGTATAAAGTAAATTGCATGAGCAAAGGAGAATTTTTTCATGAAAAGATCTCTTCACATGTCCAAAAATGTATCCCTAGAACCAGGAACCCATTAATAAAAACTTTCATTTTGAGCATATGCACGTGTCTCTGAAACCTGGACCCTAAGAAAATTGGAGAGGCTTACCTTTAAGCTTTTGAGATGTCGTGCTGGAGGAGGGCCTTAAGTATGACTAATGATTGGGTGTTGAAGAGAATGGATGAAAAAATTATTTCTGTTTAAAACCATTGTGGAAAGGAGAAGCAGTACGGCTGGTCATCTTCTACGCCATTCAACCTGGTTTACCACCATGAACAAGGGATTGATTGAACACAACTTGATTGATTGATCTAGTGCATTACATTTCGATCACAATTTTTACACTGTGATCAATCTCTTACTTCACCAATTTCTTTTCCTACAAGCATGTATCTCTCTCTTCACTACTGTCTGGATTATTTTATTGAGGTTAAGCTACTTATACAATAACTACTACTTTTCTAATAATCATAGACACAGGATCTATATTAGATATTGATATTAAGTTGGAATGCTGTGTAAGATATGAAAATATTGATGTTGGTAGCTACAAATATGTTAATGCAGAGATCGGATTAGATTCGGTGATGCAAACAACGATTAAATGGACTATCAAATTAACCTTAACTTATTTTAAGTTCACTAATTCCAAAATATTTATTACGTACAAACCAATTACAAAACTTCTTACTGATATTTGTAACTTGAGCTATAATGCTCAGACTAGTGAATTTGTTTTGTCATTTTATTAGGTTAGTTTTAATCACAATGGAAACACTGACAGCAAACACATTTTATATTCTTGTAGTAACCATCTGTCTTTAATTAGATTGTTTCTTAATTCAGCTACATATATTAAAAACGATCTCAATTAAATACACTATTAGTTGTTTTATACACTTAAGGCACTTGCACCTACCTACAGTGTCCTTTGTTTCTCGATAGGTAAAAGTTTAAAGTTATCGAGAGATGAAAGTTATCGAAATACGGATGATAATTATTACAAAAATTTAATGTAGTCTTCTGATATCTGAATCAGTTACTTAAAAAACTGCTTGTTAGACACGCGCTTTTATCTAAATTATTATACGTTCCTGTTAACAAAATTCACAAATCAGAAAATAAAACTATCGAAAAACATAAAGACTCGCTCAAACGTGTGTCGCACATAATTCGAAATAAAAGTGACGTTTTTTTAATCCTGTATGTTTATTTACGTGAAAATATGTAAGGTGAATACACTTCATGATATAGAAGTGGTAGAATTCGATTCCTTAAATGATACGAACAAAGTTCGTCTGCGACCTTTGCTTCCGAACGTCAAAAATCAGCTGTTTTGTTTTCAAATACAAATGCGTCAGCTCTTATCACTATTATTATATTTGAAGCTTGTGGTAGTAATTTCCGTGTTACAATTTTTTTAATATGCTTTCTGTGCGTGGATTGTATCTATTCTGATATCTTCGTTTGTTCCGTAAATAATTCTGTATATAAATATGGAAACTGACAGTAAGAAGAACCAGGCAGGTCAGTCTGGTGCAAGCTACAGAAAGGACAAAAAAGTTTACAAAATCATTGTTGTTGGTGATTCAAACGTTGGAAAAACGTGTCTAACATACAGGTTTTGTGAACAGAAGTGTTTAAATAAACCTGAAGCCACTATAGGTGTTGATTTCAGAGAAAGGACCGTCTCTGTGGATAGTGAGCTCATCAAGGTATTTTGAAATATTTTAAGTATTTTTGAACTACAGAATAACATTGATATTTTGCAAATAAATTTTCAGATAAGTGTCTTAAATGGCACTGAGTTACACAATTACATTTGGCCAGGTAAATATAAATGCCTGAGTAACCTACTTTGGCCAGGATCCACTGGACCTCTATAGTTTTGTTGAGAGATTTTACATATTTTAGAATTTGTTTGATGCCCTATATTTTTAAGGACTATGGTTATTTGAAGATACTGCTTGACTAGCAGCCTGGCAATCCACCATAAGGACTTCTCTTTGAAAGGTATTAGGAGATTAGTTGTAGGGCCAAATTTATTCCTTCAATTTCTTCATCCAAGCTCATTTTATATAATGGCATATAATGAGAAAACAGATGGCAGTACACCCTGGCACCTATTCCAGTTTGTTAAATTTTAGATTACTTGTATGTACTCTGAGCCTTTCTCAGGTATTTGTTGTTATAGGCCTACTAATTCTGTGTGTAATTTTTTATTGGCATCCTGTCTTCTATAGTTTATTGTAAACTATAATTTAATAAGTCTATCGTCTGCTTATCACGCTTAGGCATAGTTGATACATGGAATATATTTATTAAAATAAATTGATGATTGGAATTTGAAGAAGTCACAAACAACACATTTACCATGTCTTCTTCTTGGTCTTGAACACAGTGCAATAGTTCTCTAGCAGTTAGGCCTGATCACTGCTATATATGTTACGGAGCCTGCTATTTTCCCATTTAGAATGTGTCTTAGTAGAACATATTGGAGTCCTCTTTGTACATGTCCCAAGAATACAGATTTTCTTATTTTGATAGTCACAACTAATTGGGGCTCATATCCATTCTAATGCCATGTAAACAAGTGTCTTCACTGTTATCTATTAAATTAAGCAGGATAAAACTAAAGTCATATGGGTAACACAGCTATAAACTAATAAACTGTAGTGAACTTAAAAAACTTGTATTAGAATAGCAAAAGGGACCAAATGGATGGATTGGAGGGAGCGATCGGATGTGCTCGTTAAAACCGGGTGTTCATTACATCCAAGTTGTTGACTAGCAAGCATAAATTGTTATACCATGATTATTATCGAACACACAACAAAAAAAGTCTACTATAGAAGAGGGTTTGCTCAATAAAATTCTAACATGTTTTAACATTCTACGCTTAAAAGTGAAATTTAAACTTTAAACAATTTTTATATGCTAACATTCTTTGCTGAATATTGGTGAATAGTTCATTCACGAAATATAGTAAAAGTAACTGTCTAGTAAAATCCTACCAAAAAATTAGCCAGCTATCTGGCAAAAATGCAAAACTTTAAATGCCACATGTACAATATTTATTTTTGAATTACAAGAAAATGCACTCTAATTTATTTGTCTTTTTGTTTTTCGTTCTAAATGGGATCGTCAAAATTATATTTCGCACACAGAACTTAATTAACCTTAAAAAAGTCATCTACTTTCGTTTGTTTAGAAATTTGTATCTGTAGATATGAAAACAGTGTTGTAATTTATTCAGATATTCCACGAATTATCACTTACATTCTTAATTTCACTAAATTGGATTAATGGTTTTAAACGAATGTTTAGTACGCTGTATTGTAATGAAATTTTGTTAGGCCTTAACTCATGAACAAGCCCTCGATAAAATGCTCGTTATAACCAAGTCTCTAATGCATTTTTACTCGTTAAAAGCAAATTTAATTATCATTACTAAGATACAAAATCAAACAAATCTCGTATCTTTGCTCGTTACATCTGTGTTCTCATTATAAGCGAGCTTGTTGTTCACGAGTTCTGCTGTATTTTGTTTTACACTGTTTTGACAGTCTTTTTTATGTTGTCTTCAGAAGTGTACAAAGAAAACCAAACTACAGTGTAAAACAAATTAAAATATATTCTTTAAAAATATTATTTAATGTTCATAATTATAAAACAAAAATAACTTATGTATAAAATAGAATTATCATGAATGTCTCTTTTTATTTTATAATGAAATATATTGTTACGACGGTCTACTTGATCGTCGTAGGTACAGTGGAAAACAAAATAAGTACAAGACACCAATTAAGTCTTTAATCACCAGCTTTAATTTTCACAGTAAACAGTTCGTAATTAACAACACAGTTCTCTTACAACAAATCAAATAAAAATTGTTCACATGCAATAAAATGTCCACTAATATTAAAACACAATTGTATTACAATTATCCCGCCCGATTATAAAACGCAACACTTCAATAATAACCACTTGAACGTTAAACATCGCCAAATTCAGATCATATTTGATATCTATAAGTATGTAAGAAACGCTAAAAAGTAATATATTTTGATAAATAAATAATGAAGAAAAAATATAAAATGTAATTAAGAAAGAAGAAGGAAGAATTGTAAACACAAGTAATTATTAAAAGAATAGACTAGACTGATAAACAAACGCTTTGACCCAACCTCAGAGACTGGCCAGATAAAAAACCAAAATAAAATGAAACAAAATGGAAATGAAGGAGAAGAAAAATGAAAATAAAAATGGAACAGACCAAGTATAAAGGAAATAAAGTGAAACAAGATGATAAAACACAGACAAATAAGATAGAATAGGGAAGGGAGAAATGATATGCTCAAATATCATAAAGGAAACGAAACCAGTAAATAACCAATGTAAAAAAATAAGTATTAGTATTGACTAAATGATAAATGTAATTAATAATTGACAAAACCCGATAAATAAAAGTACACTAACCCAAGAATTAGAAGTATATGTAAGAAAGAAATCTAGAAAGACATGAACTTATTAATAGTATAAATAATATTTGTAAAGAAAGAGAGAGATAGTGTGATAGTGAGAAAATAAAAATAACTAAGTGACAAAGAAAAAGTAATGGTAGGGATTACCCACTAATAAACACTTAAAATAAAAAGTTTAAGAAGTGCCAAAAGTGAAAGTGTAAAAACCCCCAAAATAATGAGTAAATCAGTGATAAACACTAGATAGTTTAAAAGTGAAGGTTATGAATAAATAAGAATATTGTAAATGATAGTATTATGAAAAAATGATAGATAAAAAACACTTAGTAAATCAGTGATAAACACTAAACGATTTAATGGTGAACATATAAGAATTGTATTGATAATAGTAATTAAATATAGTATTTAGATTAGATATAAATGAAGGATACGATGTTATTCAGGGGAGAAAGCCGATGTAAGGTAAACAGTTAGTGTTACCATGGATTGGAGGTAGAGATTATTAAAGAAATAAGAAATTAAAAACACAATCAATAAACACCCCATGTTATAAGGGATAATCGATTAAGTAAGTTTAAAAGGAGTGATGATGTTTATCACCCAAAAAATAATAAAGAATGAAATGAATTGTAAACCAACATTACCTAATAACTGGTAAAGATTGTTCAATTAAATTTATGAATAGGATATGGCTGAAGGAAGTATACAGTCCATAGGCCTAGTTGTTATATTTTATGTAATAAAGAATAGTACGAAATAGCCATATTGTTAACAATGGCAAGTTAAATAAATAAGAAGGTAAATCAATACAGAAATAATAAACACTGGAAAATCAGTTAGGAAATAATTGACAAGCCATGATGTAGAAAATAATGTTGACACATAATCAGTACAAAAACAGATTCAAAACACATTAACAAATAAACAAATCAATTATAATAACAAAACAAAACACATTAGAGTAAAATGAGATATAATTTGTATAAAATAAGTAAATATAATCAATGGCTACTTAGGCCTATGAAATGCCTAACTGTAAAAAATAAATAACTACAAATTGTATAAAATCAACAAAGAAATTAACAAATTCAAGGCGAGTAACCAGCCAAGGATAATTTGTAAATCATATTAAAAGAAAAATGTTAGAATAAGGACTTAAATTAAAAGGGAAATATAGTTAACAAATTTAAAATAATTGTACAAACATTAATATTTTGAAGAACCCAACCTTATGGGATATCAAAATAATCTGTGAAAGGAAATAATAACAGTAGTGATAATATTTAATACGTAGGGAGGAAGACAGAATAATAAAACCAATCAGAAGATATAAAGTAATTTTGAATAAAAATTCAAAAGTGATAACAATGGTTATAAGACTAGATTAACCAATCAGAATTAATTTGTAACCATGACAACAGACGTTGGTTACGAAGTTTCCGTTAAATCTTATTACTCGTAATGTGACGCTCTTGCAGAACAGAAGCCAAATCGTGAACGACCAAAATTTTAATGTAAACGGTCAAAAAAGTAAACAAAATTACAACAGATGAACAAGTAAGAAGTAGACGATGACTGAAAACATTTAACTGATGTCGAGGACTAATTAAATAAAAAAGAAATGAATAAATTGCTACGATTAACTTGAAAAAGATGCCAGAAGCCCTAGACAATTGAAAATTGAATATGATTGCAGCCCAATTCCTCTTTACCTGAACAACTGAGTACATCCAGTCTACTGATGTGTTAAGTATCATTAAATTACCCAAATTTCAGAATTAAACTCACTTTAAATATTTCTCACAGTAATCTGAACTCTCACTATAAACTGAATATAATTTCTTTCAGAGATTAAATAAAAAATAAGACACTGAAAATTTGTCAACTAGTAAGAATAACCTGTTGTTAGTTTACGAACTTTTGAAACACTTTTACTACACTCCAGGAACAAATTATAGCTACACATTATATTATTTAAGTATAAATAATGTAAGGTAGTGTATTTTTATTGTTATAATCATTAATAATCCTTTTATCGTAATCACAAGAATCCAAGACGTTTGAACAAAAATATTTGTAAACAACTTCCACAGTCGCCATCATTGACTGTCCGATCCGTTCAAAATCGATTTGTCAAACCCTAGAGAAATTGTCTTATATTAATTGCCGGTGCAAATTTATTAAAAAACAAATTATAATCTGTGTTATACGGAATAATTAATAATCACCAACTAATAAACAAGTACTGAGTGTAACCACTGTGTTTTATTTTCATTAGGAAGGTGTATTACAATTTTTGTACATTTTAGCGAACAGCTAGGATTGACGGCAAGCGCTCATGTAGCAAACTCAATGAACTACCGGCTTGATTAAGAAGGTCGAACCGAGGCGGGAATAAATTTGAATTCTCCACACCACCTGAGCTGAACTCGCCCTATCATCCTAAATTTTTTAATTGTTGTAATTAAACAATTTGGCGCCACCCGGGATTTATACACCCCAAGTGAACAACAGGTAAAGACTTCGATACCTGGTTATTGTACGTTCGCGACGGACACAATCAGCGTAAGTTTATGTTCCAGAGCGACGACGGATTGGTAAGACACGAGAGTACACATTACACTCTTGACACTTTTACATTTTGTAGAGAACGATGAGCGAGTGTTATTACAACGTACATGGTAATATCGCCCGATAATAACTCGAACTGCACTGTAAATATATCGCCACTATACTGAAACTAAGGCTGCTGCTGCCATGTATTTATACCTCCGCTCACAGACCAGAACATTCCAAACTACATCTTAGCGCCAGTGTGTCTACGTAATTAATTGCGGCCTTGACACAGTCCGCACGGCTGGCGGCTTCGAGAAAACTCGCGAATGCGTCTAGAGTCACGTATGCCACACACATTAGAGCGAGATTCTTCTGGCACATTCGACAAACACGTAGACTGTTCTGTAATGTCATAACAATATGATTTGTCTGATAAATCTATATTCTATATTTATAATTTAAATGCAGTCATATTTGTTTTAGTAGTGAAATTTGACATGCAGACTTAGCCATCACTGAATGAATTTTTAGTGTTATAGAAATTGGGTACCGGTACCCATCTTCACACTAAACTTTTCTTCTTGTACATAGCCAGGGATTAGGCAGTTTGTCTATTCTGACTTCAGATGGTGTCTTCCAAGGTCTTTCAACACTTCTTGTTCCTGTAGGCTTATATTCCAATACTGCTCACTGAATTTATCACACAGGCATTCTCCCTACATGTTACTCCCATTTCATTAAGATGTACCACTATATCATCCAAGATAATCATGACAGCCAGGTCATTTTTGTGTAACCGAATTTCTTAATCTATCCAACAGATAACAATATTTAGCTTCCCAAAAAAAACAAGAACTGTATTTGATGCCTCAGTTAACCTTCCTTGCTTTCTGTCAATACCAAACATTTACACACATACAGTAGGATAAGTTTGGCCGTGGTTTTGTAAAATATTTTAAAATAATTCTAAATAATAAAGACTATTCTACCAATACAGTAAAATATCGGTATGGAGAACCATA
Organism: Magicicada septendecula; assembly: GCA_034769895.1. Taxonomy (NCBI): domain Eukaryota; kingdom Metazoa; phylum Arthropoda; class Insecta; order Hemiptera; family Cicadidae; genus Magicicada; species Magicicada septendecula. The sequence goes on from CM068369.1 coordinate 555,103,623, forward strand.
CATGACTTCCATATTCTAAGATTTATATTTAAAATCATTTTTGAAATGAAATATTACCATAGAAACTACTTCTTTCTACTTACTGCTTCAGCCTTAACCACAGTACTATGGTCACTAACATATACCACCTCACGTTATCGCACTCGATTTTCACTGATGATGGAAGTCAATGGCATTGCCGAAACGTCTGGTTTTGTAGAAAACATTGGACTATGGCCAAATATCCCGGGAAGGAATTTTAACAAAAACTACTTCTTTGTTGCCGATAACGTTGTACACATATATTATAACGAAAGAACAAGTATTGGGTGTTGTACTTGTAAAAGTGTTGTATACTGTCGGGCGTTACCTCCGCGCACTTTTGTTACTTACTCTGTTGATTGGATCCTCTGCAGTGATGTAGTCCTGTAACACAACTTAAAACTATGCTTTTTGTGGGCGCCACTTGGAAACGTTTGTTCCAAGAAAAAAATTAAATGTGATTGATAAAATTTTTAAATCTACGAAAAAATTTAAACAAGTCAGTTTAGCTTTGAAAAATCAGTTAAGTTTAATGGTTCTTTAAAAACAAACAAATCGTCTGAAGGACTATCATTCATAAAAATTATAAAATTGCAGAGAAAAAAATTTTACAAGTTATTATTATTGACAATTTTTTTTATATATATCCAATCAAGTATCGGCTAGTATTTCAGATTCTGACTCAGTTGAAAAGCATGAGTTTAATACATGAAAAAACTTTACTCTCAGGACGTGACTCCTTTGAACTACCAAGACATATCAATTAGATGCCTTACAAGAAAAAAAAAACTAAGTGATTTGAAGGTGTATGTGTGGCGTGTAAAGTACAACTGTGTGATAAATGTAACCAGGTAACAAATGACTTTAATTTTGGTAACTCACGTTCCAATGGTCGTTTATTCTCTCACTGGACACTTCCTTCGGGTAGTTTCTCAATCTCGCCTCTTCGGGTGTACACTGAATCTATTTAAAGTCAAATTTTGCGATCATTACTTTTTCCGCACTTTTTGTCAAAACGTTTGGCAGTAAAATCTCGTTCAAACGCCGCCACTACGAATCATCTGTTTAGCGTTGATTCAGAAATCTGCCACCGCAGCGCTGATTCCCATGCAGTGTTGAGGAAGGCTTACTTGTATTGTTTGTTTACGTTCGGGGGAATTATTTGTCACGTTAGTCAGTCAATGCGAACACAGCAGAATTCGTTCTGTATTTAAATGTTTGGTCCCTCCTGGGCCGTCGACGTTCTGGCTGCGTAATTTCTATTAAAATTTGCCGTATCGCTGCTCTATTTCAGCGATACTTTTTGGCGTAGACTCTCGTTGAGGTTAAGTCAGTCGGTTATGTCTATGTACGGGAAAAGCCTTCCTGCCGTGTCTTGTCAATTTCTCGCCTCTTTGGTTTCGCCTTAGCTGCGTTGATCAGTGTTGTGTGAGATGCATCAGTTCTGGAGTTCAATCTTCAAGTGTTTTCGGGTCGAATTTGGTCTCGCTTTTATACTAAATCGGGATGACTGTTTTCGTCGACTTCCGGTATATTTGTGTAAAAATTCTTTCTAGATTGTTCGAGAATAAACGAAATGGAATGTCATAGAACAATTTTCACTTCCGTAGAAGCTTTTAGAACGAATTTCTTATTCTTCATACAAAGGATATTTCAAAATTTACACTGGTATTTATCAAACAGTTTCACATTAGTACTTACAATTTGTATGCCATTAATGTATTTAGATTCCTTGTTTTTTACTGAATCTAGCGATACTAAATATGATTGGTATCTAATTAACTTAAGTCTAATAAACATTACAATATACAACCCTCACCTTGAGTTGTAGTCATTGAAAACTCAATATTTATAACAAAAATTGTTGTGGAGTTATAAAGTTCCTGCCACAAGCTGAACATCTAATCCTACTACTTTCCTACAACAAAATAAACAAATTTTAACATCAATAAAACACAAATAAATACAATTTTATATGGCCTCTGCTCATGGCCTAGATTCTTGTCAGTTTTCTAATACAATGATTAGTCTTTTTCTTTAATATATGTATTATTTCACCACTATACACACAGAGTTTATTATTTTGTCTATCTTTTGTGATACCTGGTTACTTTGTACATATATTATATTTATCACAAGATGACATAGCATCATTGATTGGTCTTGAGATGTCATTTTTTATGGTGTGACAAATCTCACTCTAATTAGTTAAATTCTTTTAGAATTGACTTTACTTTCAACTGAGTTTGTTTCTTATTAAGGTATTCTGATGTATTGTACCTTTCTATCTTATTTTTGTTAGTATTATGTAAGTATTTAGCCAGATATGATTATTTTTGTACTGGATAATTGGCTTCAGCCATACATGGTATAAGTAAATATTTTGCTGACTTGACTATTACAATGTTAAAGTTGGTCAGGTATATTAGTATAGTTGCTTTATATCATATTACAGCTTTCTAATACAGTTTTGTTGCATTTTGGCAACATTAAATTCATAAATTATACAATATTAGATGCCTATTACATGTTTTTAGTTAACACTGTTTTTGGCTATTTTGGCTGCTTTTTATTCATTTGACAGCTTCCTTTATTTAAGATAAATTGTTCACTATTGTCTGCTTGACAATTACATATAGTTTTTATTTAAATCTGATAGTAAATAATTTTTTCATGAAATCTTGGTGTATGGTCTCAAATCCAACACATTAATATTTTTTTGTCATTGCAAATATACAATTTTTATTTTAACTTAAACTCTTTCTAATAATGTATTTAAGTCATTTAATACATTTATTTTATTTACATCACATAATATAATGATGGATCATGTCCATTTATTCACAAAAAATAGTTTTTAATACTATATTCATAGTTATAAAACTTAATAATTATTGACTTTATTCTGGTGGATTCTGACATTATTTCTCTCTCTTATAGTGTCTTATGGTTTTTTCACTCTTATTCACTTTAATAATATATATGGGGTTTTGTCTTAGTCATAGTTTGGTCGTTTTTTCAAGTTGATAGAAATAATTATTATACAAAATTACACAATTTTTTGGGACTACTTGGGTTCGATACTGTTCACTTCACTTTCCTCTTATGCTAACTTACTATATAAATGATTTCTTTTTATGGAACGTTCTGTGACGTTACATATGCCTCACCGTTAAAGTTGATAATTTTGGAAAAACATATCTTTGGTTTTGATGAAATTATCATCTCTATAATAACCCTTTATTATTAGCTTCTTTATATCTCATTCTTTTATCTTATAATTAAATTCCTGTACTACTCCTTTAATATATTAATCCAACTCAATATTCCTAGTTCGTTCTTTGTCATATCACCTATTCCTTTCCTTTTTACCTTGATGTTTTATAATTAATCTTTGATATAATTCCCTATCAATTCCCTAACTTACATAGAGGGTTGGGAGTCAGAGTGGCTCGCTATGGCATACATTCTCTGTCCCTTCCTGTCTATAACTACTGAAATCAGAGGCAACACATCCCTGTTCAGAAAATAATAATTGCACCTTTGCAACAAATAATAATAATAATAAAAAAAATACAATATTCAAAGATCATAGGCTCCTACACATAAATTCCCTTTCTTAAACTCTTCTGATTAATTCACAATTATATTAATATATCGTTCTCCGCAGGTTAAAATTATCGTTTAAAATCATTCAATGTTAATAGCTATATTCATATTCATCATTACCTCCTTATGTAACACACTGTTTTCCTTTTTTTTTTATTTTTCATTTGTCATTTCCATTTAGTATCAAATATATGACAGTATTTCTCCCTCTTTTCTCCTTTACTAAGTGTCCATCTTGTAGTATTTATTAATAATAATCTCTCTCCTTCTCTAAGTACGGGTAAGCTGGTAAATATACGTTGACATGGCTATTGGAAATAAATCTATATTTTATATATATCATTATGCCTTTGGTGTAAGGTGTCCTTCTCGTAGTATTTATTAATAATAATCTCTCTCCTTCTCTAAGTACGGGTAAGCTGGTAAATATACGTTGACATGGCTATTGGAAATAAATCTTGCCTATGATGGAATGTGTCCATCTCGTAATATTTATTAATAACAATCTCTCTCCTTCTCTAAGTACGGGTAAGCTGGTAAATATACGTTGACATGGCTATTGGAAATAAATCTTGCCTATGATGGAATGTGTCCATCTCGTAGTATTTATTTATAATAATCTCTCTCCTTCTCTAAGTACGGGTAAGCTGGTAAATATACGTTGACATGGCTATTGGAAATAAATCTTGCCTATGGTGGAATGTGTCCATCTCGTAATATTTATTAATAACAATCTCTCTCCTTCTATAAGTACGGGTAAGCTGGTAAATATACGTTGACTTGGCTATTGGAAATAAATCTTGCCTATGACGGAATGTGTCCATCTCGTAATATTTATTAATAACAATCATAATACAATAATATTTATATTTATTTAAAAATCTCTACCTCCTTTCTAATTATGGCTAAGTTAAAAAATTCACGTTGACATGTTTAGTCAAGGTACCTTCTCTATGATGCTGTATTTGACTTGGGTCTTTGGTCATGGTACTTGGTTACTGATTGAGTATTCGACTTGCGATTTTTTAATCATGGTACTTTTTTAATAAAGTCTGGTTATACGTTCCTTTTACCTTGTTCCTAATTGTGTCAGTTACCTCGTAGGTATTGTTTTCATGTTTGATAATATTTGGGTTATATTTGTCAGTTTGGGTTAATTACGTTGATTATTTCAACCCCTTTTGGTTGTGTTCCTTATATTATGTCCTTATTTATCATTCCCATTCCTTTTTAATTCCTTCTCTTTTCAATATTCGACCTTCGATGTTTATCACCTCTACTCCTTCAAATGCCTGGTCTATGACATTTATTCTGGATGATTAATCCATGGCATTACCATCTCATCACATGTTTGGGCCACAATTTTTCTGCATAGCGGAATTCCTCCTCTCTCTCACTTTCATTTTGGGGATCATTATCTGGTTCTCGGCCAGTTTCTGCCAATACATGGTTTACATAAAATACTCGGGGTTTTTCGTCATTACTTGCCTGATTATGCTGTAATGAAAAACTCGGATTTTCGTGAACTGTTACCCAATTCTCATTATTATTTTGATTAGCGTTTGGCTCTTGTTGGTTGTTACTTTCGTTTCGGGGTGGTTCGTTACTCCTACCCTCTGAAAACTGCTGACGGTTATTCGCCGTATCACCCTGGCTACCTGGCGCCTGTTGAGTCATATACCCGTAACTTGGTAAATTGGGTGGATATGGTCGTCGATTATCGGCCATCATATAATTTACCTGGGGCCTATATTCATTTTGGTTTCTCCTATCGCCTCCTCCTTGGTTTCCCCCGTTGCGATAACCATTACGTTGACCAAAATTACTTCCTCTATAATTATTCCCGCGATAACCGTTTCCCTGGTGGCAGTTCCTACCATAGTTATTCCCGGTGTAATTACCTCTGTTTGGTCCCGGATAGTTGCGGTTAATTGGGCCCTGAGTGTTATCATTTCGGCCGTTTGGTGGGATATTATTATTCTGATTATTGGTGTTTAGATTATTACCGTTCCCACCTCCATTCCGGTTTGGTCCGTTATTATTGTTGTTGTACTCTACCTTACGATTGGGGGGTTGGTAATCCTGGAACCTTCCTGTGGATTCGCAATTTTCCAATAACTTGGCCAGATCGGCTATTTTGCTAATCTGTTGATATAATTGGGCATCCTTGATCCCATAGCTGTAATGTCCAGCTAACTGCCTTACCAAACATTCTTCTGGGATCGGCGGTATCAACTTCCGTGCTAAACATACCTTTCCCAGGAAATAAGACGTCGGGGACTGTCCATAGGACGCGTCGTATTTGCCATAGAAAATGTCCATTCTTACCCTGTTTTGTGCGGTCTCTGACCAATACTTTTCCTTAAACTGGCGTTTAAACTCTGCTAAATTCGTTATTTCTGGTCGTACCGCTATCCACCAGTTATCCTTAGTATTTTTAAACGTCTCGTCAAGCATCTCTCTTATTCTGTCCCACCTTGTTTCTCTACTTCTCCCAATAACCTCCTCCATTCTTTCCAAAAATTCCATTGGGTTTCGTCGATAGTCCTGGAAGTTGATTACTTCCCTGTTTTCACCATGACACGTATGAGTGTTTAGTATTGGTGTGTCTCTCAGCGCCTCTAATCTTTCCTGCAGGTTTTTCTCTCTCTGGTCTATTTCCAGTATACTATTTTTGTTAGATTTTATTTGTTCATCCAGCCTGTTAGCGATGTCATATGTTTCCTGCCTCCTCTCGCTAACGTCTTTCTGGACTTCTCCCACCTCCTGCATGATGGCGTCTTGGTTCTGCCTTACCTTGTTTTCGAGATTTCTAACATCTTGTTTGGTCTCTACTGTTTGTTCCTCTATCGTTTCGAAACGTGTATTGTTTCCCTCCCGTAACCTTTCCAACTGTTTCTCCATGTTTTCGACCTTCCTGTCACTATCGATCTTATTATCATCGATCCTTTTGTTTACTATTTCGTATTTTATGCTAATTTCTTTTTTCAGGGACTCTATGCTTCCTTTTATTTCCTCCTTATCTTCCTGTCTGTTTTTATTCAGGGATTCTATATTTTTGTTCATACCCTCCTTTAAAGATTCCATCCTTTGGAACATTTGCTCATTACTTTTTTTAGTATTTTCGTTCATATCCTCCTTCAGGGATTCTATATTTTTGTTCATATTTTCGTTTAGCGTTTGGAACATCATCATTATTACATTAGCGTCAACGTTCCCTGTTATTTTCTCTGGTTCGGGGTTCTCCGTTTGTTCTACCATTTGTATGGATTCTTCTCCCGTTTGTTCTTCTAATTCCTCTGCCGTTTGTACCAGTCTTTCCATTTCTAGTGTGGGCGGTTCTAATTCCGTTTCCTCCATTTGTACTGCCTCTCCGTCTTCCACACTTAACTCGGGTTCCACAGTCTTCTTCACCTTTTTTCCCTTTGGTTGCGGCATTTTAATATGTTGGTAGTTGCCGGGCTTGTTCCGTCTTTTTCAAGCCTCACTAGTTGGGCTGCCAATTTATAACGAAAGAACAAGTATTGGGTGTTGTACTTGTAAAAGTGTTGTATACTGTCGGGCGTTACCTCCGCGCACTTTTGTTACTTACTCTGTTGATTGGATCCTCTGCAGTGATGTAGTCCTGTAACACAACTTAAAACTATGCTTTTTGTGGGCGCCACTTGGAAACGTTTGTTCCAAGAAAAAAATTAAATGTGATTGATAAAATTTTTAAATCTACGAAAAAATTTAAACAAGTCAGTTTAGCTTTGAAAAATCAGTTAAGTTTAATGGTTCTTTAAAAACAAACAAATCGTCTGAAGGACTATCATTCATAAAAATTATAAAATTGCAGAGAAAAAAATTTTACAAGTTATTATTATTGACAATTTTTTTTATATATATCCAATCAAGTATCGGCTAGTATTTCAGATTCTGACTCAGTTGAAAAGCATGAGTTTAATACATGAAAAAACTTTACTCTCAGGACGTGACTCCTTTGAACTACCAAGACATATCAATTAGATGCCTTACAAGAAAAAAAAAACTAAGTGATTTGAAGGTGTATGTGTGGCGTGTAAAGTACAACTGTGTGATAAATGTAACCAGGTAACAAATGACTTTAATTTTGGTAACTCACGTTCCAATGGTCGTTTATTCTCTCACTGGACACTTCCTTCGGGTAGTTTCTCAATCTCGCCTCTTCGGGTGTACACTGAATCTATTTAAAGTCAAATTTTGCGATCATTACTTTTTCCGCACTTTTTGTCAAAACGTTTGGCAGTAAAATCTCGTTCAAACGCCGCCACTACGAATCATCTGTTTAGCGTTGATTCAGAAATCTGCCACCGCAGCGCTGATTCCCATGCAGTGTTGAGGAAGGCTTACTTGTATTGTTTGTTTACGTTCGGGGGAATTATTTGTCACGTTAGTCAGTCAATGCGAACACAGCAGAATTCGTTCTGTATTTAAATGTTTGGTCCCTCCTGGGCCGTCGACGTTCTGGCTGCGTAATTTCTATTAAAATTTGCCGTATCGCTGCTCTATTTCAGCGATACTTTTTGGCGTAGACTCTCGTTGAGGTTAAGTCAGTCGGTTATGTCTATGTACGGGAAAAGCCTTCCTGCCGTGTCTTGTCAATTTCTCGCCTCTTTGGTTTCGCCTTAGCTGCGTTGATCAGTGTTGTGTGAGATGCATCAGTTCTGGAGTTCAATCTTCAAGTGTTTTCGGGTCGAATTTGGTCTCGCTTTTATACTAAATCAGGATGACTGTTTTCGTCGACTTCCGGTATATTTGTGTAAAAATTCTTTCTAGATTGTTCGAGAATAAACGAAATGGAATGTCATAGAACAATTTTCACTTCCGTAGAAGCTTTTAGAACGAATTTCTTATTCTTCATACAAAGGATATTTCAAAATTTACACTGGTATTTATCAAACAGTTTCACATTAGTACTTACAATTTGTATGCCATTAATGTATTTAGATTCCTTGTTTTTTACTGAATCTAGCGATACTAAATATGATTGGTATCTAATTAACTTAAGTCTAATAAACATTACAATATACAACCCTCACCTTGAGTTGTAGTCATTGAAAACTCAATATTTATAACAAAAATTGTTGTGGAGTTATAAAGTTCCTGCCACAAGCTGAACATCTAATCCTACTACTTTCCTACAACAAAATAAACAAATTTTAACATCAATAAAACACAAATAAATACAATTTTATATGGCCTCTGCTCATGGCCTAGATTCTTGTCAGTTTTCTAATACAATGATTAGTCTTTTTCTTTAATATATGTATTATTTCACCACTATACACACAGAGTTTATTATTTTGTCTATCTTTTGTGATACCTGGTTACTTTGTACATATATTATATTTATCACAAGATGACATAGCATCATTGATTGGTCTTGAGATGTCATTTTTTATGGTGTGACAAATCTCACTCTAATTAGTTAAATTCTTTTAGAATTGACTTTACTTTCAACTGAGTTTGTTTCTTATTAAGGTATTCTGATGTATTGTACCTTTCTATCTTATTTTTGTTAGTATTATGTAAGTATTTAGCCAGATATGATTATTTTTGTACTGGATAATTGGCTTCAGCCATACATGGTATAAGTAAATATTTTGCTGACTTGACTATTACAATGTTAAAGTTGGTCAGGTATATTAGTATAGTTGCTTTATATCATATTACAGCTTTCTAATACAGTTTTGTTGCATTTTGGCAACATTAAATTCATAAATTATACAATATTAGATGCCTATTACATGTTTTTAGTTAACACTGTTTTTGGCTATTTTGGCTGCTTTTTATTCATTTGACAGCTTCCTTTATTTAAGATAAATTGTTCACTATTGTCTGCTTGACAATTACATATAGTTTTTATTTAAATCTGATAGTAAATAATTTTTTCATGAAATCTTGGTGTATGGTCTCAAATCCAACACATTAATATTTTTTTGTCATTGCAAATATACAATTTTTATTTTAACTTAAACTCTTTCTAATAATGTATTTAAGTCATTTAATACATTTATTTTATTTACATCACATAATATAATGATGGATCATGTCCATTTATTCACAAAAAATAGTTTTTAATACTATATTCATAGTTATAAAACTTAATAATTATTGACTTTATTCTGGTGGATTCTGACATTATTTCTCTCTCTTATAGTGTCTTATGGTTTTTTCACTCTTATTCACTTTAATAATATATATGGGGTTTTGTCTTAGTCATAGTTTGGTCGTTTTTTCAAGTTGATAGAAATAATTATTATACAAAATTACACAATTTTTTGGGACTACTTGGGTTCGATACTGTTCACTTCACTTTCCTCTTATGCTAACTTACTATATAAATGATTTCTTTTTATGGAACGTTCTGTGACGTTACATATGCCTCACCGTTAAAGTTGATAATTTTGGAAAAACATATCTTTGGTTTTGATGAAATTATCATCTCTATAATAACCCTTTATTATTAGCTTCTTTATATCTCATTCTTTTATCTTATAATTAAATTCCTGTACTACTCCTTTAATATATTAATCCAACTCAATATTCCTAGTTCGTTCTTTGTCATATCACCTATTCCTTTCCTTTTTACCTTGATGTTTTATAATTAATCTTTGATATAATTCCCTATCAATTCCCTAACTTACATAGAGGGTTGGGAGTCAGAGTGGCTCGCTATGGCATACATTCTCTGTCCCTTCCTGTCTATAACTACTGAAATCAGAGGCAACACATCCCTGTTCAGAAAATAATAATTGCACCTTTGCAACAAATAATAATAATAATAAAAAAAATACAATATTCAAAGATCATAGGCTCCTACACATAAATTCCCTTTCTTAAACTCTTCTGATTAATTCACAATTATATTAATATATCGTTCTCCGCAGGTTAAAATTATCGTTTAAAATCATTCAATGTTAATAGCTATATTCATATTCATCATTACCTCCTTATGTAACACACTGTTTTCCTTTTTTTTTTATTTTTCATTTGTCATTTCCATTTAGTATCATATATGACAGTATTTCTCCCTCTTTTCTCCTTTACTAAGTGTCCATCTTGTAGTATTTATTAATAATAATCTCTCTCCTTCTCTAAGTACGGGTAAGCTGGTAAATATACGTTGACATGGCTATTGGAAATAAATCTATATTTTATATATATCATTATGCCTTTGGTGTAAGGTGTCCTTCTCGTAGTATTTATTAATAATAATCTCTCTCCTTCTCTAAGTACGGGTAAGCTGGTAAATATACGTTGACATGGCTATTGGAAATAAATCTTGCCTATGATGGAATGTGTCCATCTCGTAATATTTATTAATAACAATCTCTCTCCTTCTCTAAGTACGGGTAAGCTGGTAAATATACGTTGACATGGCTATTGGAAATAAATCTTGCCTATGATGGAATGTGTCCATCTCGTAGTATTTATTTATAATAATCTCTCTCCTTCTCTAAGTACGGGTAAGCTGGTAAATATACGTTGACATGGCTATTGGAAATAAATCTTGCCTATGGTGGAATGTGTCCATCTCGTAATATTTATTAATAACAATCTCTCTCCTTCTATAAGTACGGGTAAGCTGGTAAATATACGTTGACTTGGCTATTGGAAATAAATCTTGCCTATGACGGAATGTGTCCATCTCGTAATATTTATTAATAACAATCATAATACAATAATATTTATATTTATTTAAAAATCTCTACCTCCTTTCTAATTATGGCTAAGTTAAAAAATTCACGTTGACATGTTTAGTCAAGGTACCTTCTCTATGATGCTGTATTTGACTTGGGTCTTTGGTCATGGTACTTGGTTACTGATTGAGTATTCGACTTGCGATTTTTTAATCATGGTACTTTTTTAATAAAGTCTGGTTATACGTTCCTTTTACCTTGTTCCTAATTGTGTCAGTTACCTCGTAGGTATTGTTTTCATGTTTGATAATATTTGGGTTATATTTGTCAGTTTGGGTTAATTACGTTGATTATTTCAACCCCTTTTGGTTGTGTTCCTTATATTATGTCCTTATTTATCATTCCCATTCCTTTTTAATTCCTTCTCTTTTCAATATTCGACCTTCGATGTTTATCACCTCTACTCCTTCAAATGCCTGGTCTATGACATTTATTCTGGATGATTAATCCATGGCATTACCATCTCATCACATGTTTGGGCCACAATTTTTCTGCATAGCGGAATTCCTCCTCTCTCTCACTTTCATTTTGGGGATCATTATCTGGTTCTCGGCCAGTTTCTGCCAATACATGGTTTACATAAAATACTCGGGGTTTTTCGTCATTACTTGCCTGATTATGCTGTAATGAAAAACTCGGATTTTCGTGAACTGTTACCCAATTCTCATTATTATTTTGATTAGCGTTTGGCTCTTGTTGGTTGTTACTTTCGTTTCGGGGTGGTTCGTTACTCCTACCCTCTGAAAACTGCTGACGGTTATTCGCCGTATCACCCTGGCTACCTGGCGCCTGTTGAGTCATATACCCGTAACTTGGTAAATTGGGTGGATATGGTCGTCGATTATCGGCCATCATATAATTTACCTGGGGCCTATATTCATTTTGGTTTCTCCTATCGCCTCCTCCTTGGTTTCCCCCGTTGCGATAACCATTACGTTGACCAAAATTACTTCCTCTATAATTATTCCCGCGATAACCGTTTCCCTGGTGGCAGTTCCTACCATAGTTATTCCCGGTGTAATTACCTCTGTTTGGTCCCGGATAGTTGCGGTTAATTGGGCCCTGAGTGTTATCATTTCGGCCGTTTGGTGGGATATTATTATTCTGATTATTGGTGTTTAGATTATTACCGTTCCCACCTCCATTCCGGTTTGGTCCGTTATTATTGTTGTTGTACTCTACCTTACGATTGGGGGGTTGGTAATCCTGGAACCTTCCTGTGGATTCGCAATTTTCCAATAACTTGGCCAGATCGGCTATTTTGCTAATCTGTTGATATAATTGGGCATCCTTGATCCCATAGCTGTAATGTCCAGCTAACTGCCTTACCAAACATTCTTCTGGGATCGGCGGTATCAACTTCCGTGCTAAACATACCTTTCCCAGGAAATAAGACGTCGGGGACTGTCCATAGGACGCGTCGTATTTGCCATAGAAAATGTCCATTCTTACCCTGTTTTGTGCGGTCTCTGACCAATACTTTTCCTTAAACTGGCGTTTAAACTCTGCTAAATTCGTTATTTCTGGTCGTACCGCTATCCACCAGTTATCCTTAGTATTTTTAAACGTCTCGTCAAGCATCTCTCTTATTCTGTCCCACCTTGTTTCTCTACTTCTCCCAATAACCTCCTCCATTCTTTCCAAAAATTCCATTGGGTTTCGTCGATAGTCCTGGAAGTTGATTACTTCCCTGTTTTCACCATGACACGTATGAGTGTTTAGTATTGGTGTGTCTCTCAGCGCCTCTAATCTTTCCTGCAGGTTTTTCTCTCTCTGGTCTATTTCCAGTATACTATTTTTGTTAGATTTTATTTGTTCATCCAGCCTGTTAGCGATGTCATATGTTTCCTGCCTCCTCTCGCTAACGTCTTTCTGGACTTCTCCCACCTCCTGCATGATGGCGTCTTGGTTCTGCCTTACCTTGTTTTCGAGATTTCTAACATCTTGTTTGGTCTCTACTGTTTGTTCCTCTATCGTTTCGAAACGTGTATTGTTTCCCTCCCGTAACCTTTCCAACTGTTTCTCCATGTTTTCGACCTTCCTGTCACTATCGATCTTATTATCATCGATCCTTTTGTTTACTATTTCGTATTTTATGCTAATTTCTTTTTTCAGGGACTCTATGCTTCCTTTTATTTCCTCCTTATCTTCCTGTCTGTTTTTATTCAGGGATTCTATATTTTTGTTCATACCCTCCTTTAAAGATTCCATCCTTTGGAACATTTGCTCATTACTTTTTTTAGTATTTTCGTTCATATCCTCCTTCAGGGATTCTATATTTTTGTTCATATTTTCGTTTAGCGTTTGGAACATCATCATTATTACATTAGCGTCAACGTTCCCTGTTATTTTCTCTGGTTCGGGGTTCTCCGTTTGTTCTACCATTTGTATGGATTCTTCTCCCGTTTGTTCTTCTAATTCCTCTGCCGTTTGTACCAGTCTTTCCATTTCTAGTGTGGGCGGTTCTAATTCCGTTTCCTCCATTTGTACTGCCTCTCCGTCTTCCACACTTAACTCGGGTTCCACAGTCTTCTTCACCTTTTTTCCCTTTGGTTGCGGCATTTTAATATGTTGGTAGTTGCCGGGCTTGTTCCGTCTTTTTCAAGCCTCACTAGTTGGGCTGCCAATTTATAACGAAAGAACAAGTATTGGGTGTTGTACTTGTAAAAGTGTTGTATACTGTCGGGCGTTACCTCCGCGCACTTTTGTTACTTACTCTGTTGATTGGATCCTCTGCAGTGATGTAGTCCTGTAACACAACTTAAAACTATGCTTTTTGTGGGCGCCACTTGGAAACGTTTGTTCCAAGAAAAAAATTAAATGTGATTGATAAAATTTTTAAATCTACGAAAAAATTTAAACAAGTCAGTTTAGCTTTGAAAAATCAGTTAAGTTTAATGGTTCTTTAAAAACAAACAAATCGTCTGAAGGACTATCATTCATAAAAATTATAAAATTGCAGAGAAAAAAATTTTACAAGTTATTATTATTGACAATTTTTTTTATATATATCCAATCAAGTATCGGCTAGTATTTCAGATTCTGACTCAGTTGAAAAGCATGAGTTTAATACATGAAAAAACTTTACTCTCAGGACGTGACTCCTTTGAACTACCAAGACATATCAATTAGATGCCTTACAAGAAAAAAAAAACTAAGTGATTTGAAGGTGTATGTGTGGCGTGTAAAGTACAACTGTGTGATAAATGTAACCAGGTAACAAATGACTTTAATTTTGGTAACTCACGTTCCAATGGTCGTTTATTCTCTCACTGGACACTTCCTTCGGGTAGTTTCTCAATCTCGCCTCTTCGGGTGTACACTGAATCTATTTAAAGTCAAATTTTGCGATCATTACTTTTTCCGCACTTTTTGTCAAAACGTTTGGCAGTAAAATCTCGTTCAAACGCCGCCACTACGAATCATCTGTTTAGCGTTGATTCAGAAATCTGCCACCGCAGCGCTGATTCCCATGCAGTGTTGAGGAAGGCTTAGTTGTATTGTTTGTTTACGTTCGGGGGAATTATTTGTCACGTTAGTCAGTCAATGCGAACACAGCAGAATTCGTTCTCTATTTAAATGTTTGGTCCCTCCTGGGCCGTCGACGTTCTGGCTGCGTAATTTCTATTAAAATTTGCCGTATCGCTGCTCTATTTCAGCAATACTTTTTGGCGTAGACTCTCGTTGAGGTTAAGTCAGTCGGTTATGTCTATGTACGGGAAAAGCCTTCCTGCCGTGTCTTGTCGATTTCTCGCCTCTTTGGTTTCGCCTTAGCTGCGTTGATCAGTGTTGTGTGAGATGCATCAGTTCTGGAGTTCAATCTTCAAGTGTTTTCGGGTCGAATTTGGTCTCGCTTTTATACTAAATCGGGATGACTGTTTTCGTCGACTTCCGGTATATTTGTGTAAAAATTCTTTCTAGATTGTTCGAGAATAAACGAAATGGAATGTCATAGAACAATTTTCACTTCCGTAGAAGCTTTTAGAACGAATTTCTTATTCTTCATACAAAGGATATTTCAAAATTTACACTGGTATTTATCAAACAGTTTCACATTAGTACTTACAATTTGTATGCCATTAATGTATTTAGATTCCTTGTTTTTACTGAATCTAGCGATACTAAATATGATTGGTATCTAATTAACTTAAGTCTAATAAACATTACAATATACAACCCTCACCTTGAGTTGTAGTCATTGAAAACTCAATATTTATAACAAAAATTGTTGTGGAGTTATAAAGTTCCTGCCACAAGCTGAACATCTAATCCTACTACTTTCCTACAACAAAATAAACAAATTTTAACATCAATAAAACACAAATAAATACAATTTTATATGGCCTCTGCTCATGGCCTAGATTCTTGTCAGTTTTCTAATACAATGATTAGTCTTTTTCTTTAATATATGTATTATTTCACCACTATACACACAGAGTTTATTATTTTGTCTATCTTTTGTGATACCTGGTTACTTTGTACATATATTATATTTATCACAAGATGACATAGCATCATTGATTGGTCTTGAGATGTCATTTTTTATGGTGTGACAAATCTCACTCTAATTAGTTAAATTCTTTTAGAATTGACTTTACTTTCAACTGAGTTTGTTTCTTATTAAGGTATTCTGATGTATTGTACCTTTCTATCTTATTTTTGTTAGTATTATGTAAGTATTTAGCCAGATATGATTATTTTTGTACTGGATAATTGGCTTCAGCCATACATGGTATAAGTAAATATTTTGCTGACTTGACTATTACAATGTTAAAGTTGGTCAGGTATATTAGTATAGTTGCTTTATATCATATTACAGCTTTCTAATACAGTTTGGTTGCATTTTGGCAACATTAAATTCATAAATTATACAATATTAGATGCCTATTACATGTTTTTAGTTAACACTGTTTTTGGCTATTTTGGCTGCTTTTTATTCATTTGACAGCTTCCTTTATTTAAGATAAATTGTTCACTATTGTCTGCTTGACAATTACATATAGTTTTTATTTAAATCTGATAGTAAATAATTTTTTCATGAAATCTTGGTGTATGGTCTCAAATCCAACACATTAATATTTTTTTGTCATTGCAAATATACAATTTTTATTTTAACTTAAACTCTTTCTAATAATGTATTTAAGTCATTTAATACATTTATTTTATTTACATCACATAATATAATGATGGATCATGTCCATTTATTCACAAAAAATAGTTTTTAATACTATATTCATAGTTATAAAACTTAATAATTATTGACTTTATTCTGGTGGATTCTGACATTATTTCTCTCTCTTATAGTGTCTTATGGTTTTTTCACTCTTATTCACTTTAATAATATATATGGGGTTTTGTCTTAGTCATAGTTTGGTCGTTTTTTCAAGTTGATAGAAATAATTATTATACAAAATTACACAATTTTTTGGGACTACTTGGGTTCGATACTGTTCACTTCACTTTCCTCTTATGCTAACTTACTATATAAATGATTTCTTTTTATGGAACGTTCTGTGACGTTACAATATATAAAATATATGCATAAAATTAATGGCTTGTATAAGTTAATGATTGATCTCCATTAAGTAGTGCTCAAGTTTCCAAAGTTTTAATATTATGATGTCCGTAATTAAAACATCAGAGCAGGTTTAGTGTGAATGAGGGTACACTGTGGACAAAAATTTTCAACATTTCCTATTGAGCGTTGCTTAGAGTAAAGCTGCGAATCTACAGTGTATGTTTCACAGAACAAACATGCGAAAAAGAAGGAGCGCTCCGAAGTCACTCACCATCTTGCAGAGGGTTCATTCCCTAAAGACGAAAAGTCTGTCTATGAATCGTTCCTCTGTAAACATGTGCAGTTACATTGCCCAGCGATCCACAGGAAGCAAATTGATGTCCATTTTTTCGGATTGCACGCGTTATGTTGGTATGGGTTTCGGCACTTTCCATTTAAAAAGCGTGCAAATGTAAGAAAATAAACATGAGTGAGGCCAAAAATAACGTGAATTGTGTGTGTGTGTGTGTCTTACCTGCCTTTTTATTGCTGTAGGCATAATAATAAAATGGAAACGTAAACATTACATAACTGAGATATGCTTACCTGCCACGAACGATATATTATTTTACATGGAGGAGTTCAGTGACATACACACGTACAGAAGTCATCTTCAAAAATACTAGAAGTCGTCCACGCTTTTATGTTGGCAGTGTAACTTACAGGAAGTTTTTTGATGTTTTTAAAACATCTAGGATGCAAGCTTTTCCCGATAACTAAAAGTTTCCTTTTTTCGGTTCCCGTCATGTTCGCACAAACAAAAACTGTAACTCTTTGTTTAGAGAGCTTCCCACCAACGCACTTTTCATTTTTAAATTTGAAAGTCTTATCTGGAGTTAATTTATAAAAAATTCCGGCTTCATGTCCATTAAAGAAGTCTTCATCTTTATATGATCGTCTAATTTCTGGCCAAGTGTTACGCACCCAATCGCCTGTAACGTTCAGATCTACGCATTTTGCCTCACCACAAATTTTTGCAAAGGAAATCAAGTGTCGGGCCTTAAATCGATCTAGCCATCCGTTGGAACACGTAAAATGGCTGGCGCCGGCAGTCCTGTTACAGTGCTTATCGCTTGCATACAATGTATGTCTGTAGCCATGGGCTAGCGCGCGCGCGCGCACATATATACGTTTATATGAAATTTAGAGTAAAATATCTGAGAAATATTTGACGCTATAACAGAGTAGTACAATATTTAGTGACGTTAAAACCGGGAATTTTTATAATGTTAAAGATATCAGTTTGACCGGACTTATGACAAAATAACGCTACACCCGAGTTGACGTAACAGCCGAGGCCGTAATAACCAAGTTCCACTGTATATATAAAGATATTAACTCAAACATAATTTACATTAAAATGAAAAAATTATAATTTTATTGCCTGGCAACAAAATTATTTTATTTTCAACAATTACCATTGTTTCAAAAAGTTTAAAGAAATTTTCAAGTACTTTACTCTTGTTAAAACGTAAAAGGTTGCAGGTAAACTACCCCTTCCCCTTAACCGATCTTCACCAAAATCGAAAGTCATTGAGACCTCTACAATTCAGGGATGTATGCAAAAAATTATTTGATTCTGTTTGAATTTGCGGCTGTTATCGTTTGCCATAGAAAATACGCTTGATAAAAAAACGTTGCAGGTAAACTACCCCTTCCCCTCAACCGATCTTCACCAAAAACAATAGGTCTTGAGTACTCTACAAATCAGGGCTGTATGCAAAACATTATTTGATTCTGTATGAATTTGCGGCTGTTATCGTTTGCCATAGAAAATACCCTTGTTAAAAAAACGTTGCAGGTAAACTACCCCTTTCCCTCAACCGATCTTCACCAAAAACAATAGGTCTTGAGAACTCTACAATTTAGGGCTCTATGCAAATAATCTTTTGAGTCTGTTTGAATTTGCAGCTGTTATCGTTTGCCATAGGAAATACCCTTGTTAAAACATAAAACGTTACAGGTAAACTACCCCTTTCCCTTAACCGATCTTCACCAAAAACAATAGGTCTTGAGAACTCTACAATTCAGGGCTGTATGCGAAACATTATTTGATTCTGTTTGAATTTGCGGCTGTTATCGTTAGCCAAAAAAAAATTTCCCTTGATAAAAAAAACCGTTGCAGGTAAACTACCCCTTTCCCTCAACCAATCTTCACCAAAAACAATAGGTCGTGAGTACTCTACAAATCAGGGCTGTATGCAAAAAATTATTTGATTCTGTTTGAATTTGCGGCAGTTATCGTTTGCCATAGAAAAAAAATCTACACAAGACAGACAGACACACACACAGACACTTTTCGGAAAACTACTTTTTTTCATGTTTTGAGTGTAGTACAATCAGAATCTGCAATAATCTCGAACACGATTTTTTTTGTCATCACCATACTTCCATTCCTTAAGGAATATGGAAGTAAAAACAATTCACTGGTAAGTAATGTGACTCAACAGGTGGAATGGTGTCCCTTAAGATACTCAATGGTATACAAAGAATTATGGAAGAATTTAGACACCACCACTTTCATTGCTGTTGTAGGCACCAAGGAACTTGCTGTTGGCCAGTGGACTTGTGAAGTCTGTCGATTCCTACATTTCGGAGTTATTTTTGCAAACAAAGACTCTAGTAAAATCTAACTAGAAATAGAAACTGGGATTAGACAAGAGACAAGCCAGTTGGACTCTGTATTTTGGAATATACAGATTAGCACTGAGACAAAGAACAGGATGTTCAGAATGTGTGGAAATGGTTTGATAGATGATAGAACAAATGAGGAAGGTATGGAGATAGGATATTGGAGGCACTGTTGCAGACTATGTTGTGGGGTGTAGTACAGAATGCTGGCATACATGACTGAATGAACACAGGGACAATTATAATTGACATCATAAGGGCTGAGGTGTTATAGTCGCATGTTTTACATGTGTTCAGCTGGTAGGTAGCTGAAGAAGATTCACAGGCCTACTGTTTAGTTCTCTAGATATCTCTATTAACATTAATCCCTTGTGACCTAATTTCCTTTCCTTTTTCTGATGTGTCTTCAGAAATGATGCCTTCTGTTCTCTTTTGTAACATGTCCTACCCAGTCTGTGTTCCTAACTTAATGGCGCCTGAGGGCCACATATAAAGTCATGAACCTACCAGAAGGCTGCATCGTAAGCGGTCAATTTTTTTACAAGTATCCTTGAAATAAAAAAAGGTAGTATTTAATAATTATCAATAAGTAAAAAGAGGTAATTTGCACATTTAACATACCTTACTACGTATCTTTAATGGCACAGTTGTTATTGTGTCAGTACAATTATGAAGATATAAGGAAGATGTTAAACATTGTATGTTTGTATAAAATCTTCAGTGTAAAAACTGAAGTTGATCTGCAGCAGCCACTAAAACAGGAATGTCCAAATCGAGCTGAGTTCTTGCTAATATTGAAGCAGAGAATCTGTAATGGGACTTCTGGTGTAGTTCTTGATTACTTCATTGTGGATAACACCTTTCAGAGGTGTGAGTACTTTCAAACATTGACGTCATTTTCTATCCAAAGCTTCTCAGATTTCATAATCTTTCATGAGATAGCAGCTTAAAGAAATCCAGGATAGCAGCTTAAAGAAATCCAGCCCTTTTTCTTGTCTTGTCTGCAGGAAGGGATCGGCTTGTAAATCACACAATTCTAGTTGTATGTCAGGTGGTTGTTCTTCAGTGGCAGTACCAAGAGGATTATCAAATAGCAAGACACTGTTTTCAGCATTTCAAATTCGTTGAATCTTAATGTTAAACTTGTGAATAATTTCTTGAATATATGAACCAAATTCCGAAAAATCATGTATTTCATTATTTTTAAACTCTTTTGCTACTTGCCACCCAGGTGCCTAATGACCCAATTCAATTTTTCTCAAAGAACCTTTTGAAAATTTTTAAAGTAATTAATATAAAGTAATTTTTAATAAGCAAACAGAGTATAATTGTTAAATTGGTTTTACCAAGATAAGGTTATTGGTTGCGGGATGCTAGTTGGTAATCTATAGAGGATTTAGTATACTTTTTAAATAATTATAAGTATACTACTGCTGATTTGGAACACAAAGTTTTTTATTGGTAAAAATGTAAAACTTTTACCTTGTAGCCTGAACCAGTTTTTCACTTATTACAAGCTTCATCAGAGGCTCACGCCATGGACAACAAAATCCAAGAACTTTTTAAATATTCAATACACTTTTTATATCAAGTGCTGTAAATTTATTAATACTTGCTCTTATCTGTTATATTTCAGTATATGTAGCCTATACATATGTTACTTTCAGACTTAATAACAAGTGTTGTGTTTTACACCCAGCTACAGTTATGGGACACAGCAGGACAAGAGAGGTTCCGCAAGTCAATGGTGCAACACTATTACAGGAACGCACATGCTGTTGTTATTGTGTACGATGTCACAAAATATTCTACTTTCCAGGTAAAATAAAACCCATAAGATTATATTTCACTTACTGAAATAAAATTATGTAGTTGAAGTATTTGCACTGTTTAAGTGCTGTGAAGCTTGAAAGCTCTAATTGAAATAATTTTTCTGTAGTGGTGTGCAACAGTGTTAATTCCATTTGCACTGTTGTTGCAATATGAGACTGGGAGAACAACAGAAAATTGAAGGTCAGTCGAGCCTGTCAATGAGCTGGGACTATATGTGGTGAATGTTGTCTGTTTATATATGGAAACAAGTCATCTTTAAACTTCTCTTGATTTTGCTGGTCTCACATTGTGACAACAGTGCAATTTTTTTTTTGTTACTTTACTTTAAAGTCAAGTGCCACATGCATGGGTATTAAATCTGGATTTATGATCTGGACAACTTGATAATTATGGACATATACCACTCATATTTTATAGACAGAGGCTAAAGATTTGATTTTATACTAAATCAAAAATATTAATTAAAGTAGGATTTGCTGATCAGTATTTCAAAGTAAACAATTATGAGACCAACAGAATATGGAAAGGACAACATTTATTTCCTTATGAACGGAAAAATGGACTCAAAAAAGTCTGTAAGGTAGCATTCGTAATTGACTGTAAAATGTTATTCCACCAGTAGATAATTATTTTAATGAAGTTTATCACTAATTTTCATTATCATTTATACATTAGTTTTGAAACTAATGTAAACACACTTCACATGTTTACACAGGCATATACTTTTGTGTGAGTGTGGTCAGTTGAATCAATTTTTTTTAATTTTTTTTTATTGATGGAAAATATAGTATAGACTAGCTATTACCCTCAGCTTCAAACGTGAATATTTGACTTTTAATAAGTATTTTAATATAATTTTTATTGTCTATATCTATATGGCGCTCTGTCAGTTCGTATAACAATTTTGTACTCGTATAGTCAAATTCTCTCCAAAGCTGTTTTCAACACTTGTATTATTTTAACTGGTACTAAATTATTATGTTGGTGGTAACAGCTTTGGAGATTTAAAAGTACCTGATTATAAAGCCTTTGGAGATATTTATAAAGTACCTGTTAACTCAAAAACGCTAAATGATATTCAAAAACTTACGTTAATAGTTCCGTCAGTGACTTACTTTTTTGTCATTATGACGCGTTTCAAGACGTATGTCTCATCATCAGGTGTTTCACTCGATAGGTGAGGTCATCAGTACATTAAAATAAAATAAACGAACACATAAAAACACAAACGTGAACGGAACATATACGGCCGGTGCGCACCACGTTGAAGTCGAGCCCCCACTGTTTTTATTAATGTACGTTATTTACTCAGTAGGCCGTGTTTTCAATCTTATCTTGGATACTAATAACTACGTCATACAGTGAGTTTGATTGGAACTGCAGTTGATCATTTAATAGGAATTCAGGGATATTCTTACTATTCTTTATATCACTACCTTTAATTTTACTGAGAATTTTTTGTGCCTTATATATTTCAAATTCTTCAGCAGCGTTCATGTATCTGCCTTTCTTACATACATGCAGGGCTCTAAAGTTGGTCTTGAAGTTCGTGTAATTATGGTTGTTATTAACTAAATGGCAAGCAAAACTGGAACTTAGTTTTTTACTGTTTTGTTTGGGGGAGATGTTCTTTGAAACGCTTACCAAAAGATCTACCAGTTTGTCCGATATAATAGCTATTACAGTCGCTACATGAAATCTTCTATACCCCTGTCTTATCTTCTAATGGTGTGGATTGTTTCGATCTAAGTATTTTGCCAATTGTATTAGAAGTGCGGAACGCCATTTTAATATTTGACCTGTTGAACACACTATTTAATATTTTGGGTAAGGTGTTGTCATATTCACATGATATATACCTTGTATTATCTAGATTTTTATGGGGTGTACCGTTCTTTTCCTTTCTCTTTCGATGTTGCCTGATTAGGTTATCTATCATTACCGCCTTATATCCATAGCTATGTGCTTAATTGTCGTTAATTCTTCATTGAAATCACTGGCGTCCCCTGGTATTGTTAATAATCTATGTATTAAACTATTAAAGGGTGCCATTTTTTGTATAAACGGGTGGTGTGAATCAGCATGTATTGTAGTATCTGTGGTGGTTGGCTTTCTATAAATTTTATATTTAAATTTGTTATCCAGCCTTGTGACAGGCAGGTCAAGGAAATTAATCTTGTTATTCATTTCAGTTTCAAGGGTAAACTTTATCGTGTCGTTGATTTCATTCATGTAGTTTTTTAGGTTTTCTGTTTGATGTAAAGTGCCATTGAATATTATGAACGTATCATCGACGTGTCGTGAATATGAAATTATTTTGCTACAAAGTTTATTTCTGTTATTAAGTAAATATGTGTTTTATATAGCTATTGTTGTAAATAGCGATTGTAATAGCTATTATATCGGATAAACTGGTAGATCTTTTGGTAAGCGTTTCAAAGAACATCTCCCCCCCAAAAAAAACCGTAAAAAACTAAGTTCCAGTTTTGCTTGCCATTTAGTTGATAACAACCATAATTACACGAACTTCAAGACGAACTTTAGACCCCTGTATGTATGTAAGAAAGCCAGATACATGAATGCTGCTGAAGAATTTGAAATATATAAGGCACAAAAAATTCTCAGTAAAATTAAAGGTAGTGATATAAATAATAGTAAGAATATCCCTGAGTTCCTATTAAATGATCAACTGCAGTTCCAATCAAACTCACTGTATGACGTAGTTATTAGTATCCAAGATAAGATTGAAAACACGGCCTACTGAGTAAATAACGTACATTAATAAAAACAGTGGGGGCTCGACTTCAACGTGGTGCGCACCGGCCGTATATGTTCCGTTCACGTTTGTGTTTTTATGTGTTCGTTTATTTATTTTATTTTAATGTATTGACGACCTCACCTATCGAGTGAAACACCTGATGATGAGACATACATCTTGAAACGCGTCGTAACGACAAAAAAGTAAGTCACTGACGGAACTATTAACGTAAGTTTTTTAATATAATTTCAAGTGACTTGGATACTTGTGAAAAATGAATCTTAAACGGTAAATTCTTAATTTTAAGTGTTACTGTGTTAGAAGCATTGTATAACACAATAAACGTTATGTTTTCCTCAACCATGGTTTTTATTTATTTCAGTAGTAAACTAAAAACCAAAAACCGTTGTCTTCTAACCTCACAAATGAAAACAACACGTATTTTCGCTTTGCATTAAGTAATAGAACAATTTATTATTAGTACACTTCTTCTTTTCCACATCGTAATATATCGATACAATTGCATATTATATAAAACATCGAAAATATACTGCAGGAATGGATAAATGTACAGTTCCGATGCCGCTGAATAGCTTTTATTTACTTGTTACTGTGGTAATTAATTCTGGTCTCCATGGTGTGTTGACATCTTTAGTAGTAGTATTTAATATATTTCATTACTTATTCATTGCATCATCAGAAATACATATAAACATAAATTTTATAATCGTTTAAGACAATTACAAAATATTTAGACATATCTGTATACAAAAATTACAAAATATATCGATACAATCGCATATTATAAATATTAAAAACTGGAGGAATGGATAAAGGTACAGTTCCGATGCCGCTAAATAGCTTTTGTTTATTTACTTGTTACTATGGTAATTAATTCTGGTCTCCATGGTGTTGTTGACATCTTTATACACATCAATGAAAAGGCATAATTAAAAGGGCCTAAATTGTGCGAACCTGACAAAATATCAAATTCCAAGTTAGACAGTGTTTTTCGCCTTGTGTCGAAGGTTACCTGTGCAAAATTTGGTGACAATCGGTGTAACGATGTGGATTTGTGTTCAGTACACATAAATCCTCAGACTTTGAGTTTTATATATATATATAGATTTATTGAACGTCCAATACATCAGTATGCTTTAAATCTTGTCTCGGGGGCCTTTCGCACCTCTCAGGTTGAGAGTTTACTTACTAAATTGTCAGAATGGCCATTGGATTTTTAACAGAAGTGTCAGTTAGTTAGTTACTGCCCTTGTCTAGCACAAATTGTCTGTTACAGAGCCCATCTGTTCTTTGATCTTCCAAAACGTCTTGTTCCTGATGGTACATAACTCCAGAATTGAACTGTATGTCAGGTTAGGTCCGTTCAGTGTATATGGTCCACCCATCTTCTATTTTTTGTTATTTTATCCTACAAATTGTATATTACGTTCTTATGTTTCTTATCCTGTCTTTTCTTCTACATCCATGTACAGCTCTGAGCAACTTCATTGTAGTGACTGTATACGGTTTTCTTGTCTCTTAGTCAGCACCCATGACTCTCACTTCCATAAAGCAATGTTGGCACTGCAACCCCATATATCTTAATTCTTGAGTCTCTTCGTGTTTTGTGTTTAAGTTTAGGTTTATTACACCACAAATATGACCAAATGCATTGATTTTGTTTTCAAGATCCCTGTTGAATCCGTATGAAATTTCGCACCCAAAGTAGTTAAAACACTCAACCTGTTCAATGTCTGTATCTTCCGTCCGTGACTATTTTTGTCCTGACTGGCTCATTTACCAGGAATGCCATCACTTAGAAACATTTTAATATCTTCTGTTTGAAACAGTTAAAAATGGATAAGCTAATTATATGTGGATTCTCAAAATGTTTCCAGAAAATGAAAAATAAAATAAAAGTGCAGTGTTTTGCGAGAAATGTGACTGTAAAGTGAATTGTATATTTATTCTTACTAATTTGAATTTCTGTTTTCAATGACATTTCAGTCACTTCCAGTGTGGATAGAGGAATGTGAAAAGCACCAGCTGACATCACAAGTACCTCGTATACTTGTTGGCAACAAGTGCGATAAGGTCGACGCACAGGTGGTGTCAACGCATGTCGCACAGAAGTTTGCAGATGCCCACAATATGCCTGTGAGTATGTGAATTTTTATATAATTTGCACTATATACAAAATATTGTAGTATCACATATGGTTTTGGAAAATGATAGTTAAGAGTATAAATATTTTTCAATAAATTGTATTATAAAGAAGCCAGGAAGGCAAAATCGTCATCATCATCTTCTTAACTGTTTTAGGCTTTAGCGCCCTGTTCCTATTCCACAGTCCACCTTTTCCTAGGTCTACCAACTGTTCTTCTGCCTCTAGGGTTGTAATCTTTCCCTATCTTCGGTATTCTACTTTCTTCCATTCTATTGATGCATTGAATACATTTTCTTCTGTATTCTGTAATCCTTTCATTAACTGCAAAAATATCTAACTCACTTCTTTCTTATCTCTTCATTTCTTATATGATCATGTCTATTACGCCTTTTAACTGATCTCAGAAATTTCATTTCTGCTGTTTGTATCTTCTATTCATCTTTTTTCTTTATGACCCAAGTTTCAGAAACATACAGTAGTGTAGGTATTGCCATTGTTTTATACAATTTTATTTGGGTTTCTTTTCTACATTTACTTCCCAACGTTCTCTAAATCGTTCCACACATTCTTGTGAAATTCGTCCCTTTGTTTTCTATGTCCTGTCTTGATTGTAAGGAATGTCATGTCCAAGATAGTTGAAATGTCTTACTTGTTCTATGCATGTGTTGCCTGTGGATATTTTGGTCCGAACCGGTTCATCTCCTATAAAGGCCATTACTTTTGTCTTTGATTCAGATATGTTGCAGTTATATTCTTTTCCTATTTTATGTAAGATGTATACTGCTCACTGGAGATCATCTTCTGAAGTGGCGAATATAGCTTGGTCATCCGCGAAGAGAATGGTTTTCAAGTTTTTATTTCCGTGGATTTTAATGCCATCAGGGGATTGTTTCCATTATCTGAGGAGATCATCTAGATAAAGGTTAAAAAGTAATCAAGGCAAAGTCTGAAAAGGAATACAGGTAAAATCTTTTAAGTAAAATCATTTACTTTTGTTATGACTTTGTTTTACTAGTTGACAAATGCCCAATATTAGAGATGTAATCAAATGACTAAAATAATATTAAAACCATATTTTCTTAACACTTTTGACACCACATCCATGTCTACTACAGGGTTGGTGTTTTAAGCAGCTCATCTTATTTGTCAGTGGTGTCTAGTACAGGCGGGTCGTACGTGATCTTATACAAAATCCACTGGTGACTGTATATGGTCAAAAAGTATCTTGTACAGTTCTTTTAAATGTTAACTGTAATATTGTGCACTGTATCTGTTGAGAATATACTGGAAAACTCTACATTCAATTTTAAGTAAGTATACCTGTCATTGTAGAAGTGAAAGTTTGTATTGTGCGGTGGGAGGTCCAGCTGCCTGGGCGGGGCCTCAACTCGCACACATGCGCGTTTACTGTAAGAGTCTAGAAAAGTAATGTTCTCGAAGTTTTAAATAAAAGGAAAGATCTGGAAGCTGTTTTTCTATATAAATAGAGATGCGCTCGACAAGTACAGTTCTGTTTTAAATGTGCTCTTGTAATGTGTATTTCGTGTGTCTGTTTTATGTATACTTGCTACTAAACTGTTCCTTCAATAAAGCGTGTGTTTGCTCCTGTACTTAAATTATTCATTATTTTTACCCATACCTCAACAGGTTATAGGCCCAGTGGCATTTTAAAATCGGAGTGCAGTGTGTAATTGGAGTGCACGTATAAAATATTTGTGCAAAAATGGAACCGAATATAAAAATTGAAAAACTTCGAGACAAAGATAATTGGCATCAATGGTGCTTCGTAGTGCGCACATTGATGGAAGAGGATGATGATGTGCTGGATGTTTGCGAAGGAAGATTAGCCGAGCCAGCTGCAGGTGCAGAAGATCGTGACGCGTTGTTGGAAAAGTTCAAGAAGGCGGACTAAATTGCCAGAAAGTTAATTTTTACAACAGTGGAGAGAAAGCCTCTCGAACTTATAATGGGTTGTTCTACTGCCAAGGAGATGTGGGACAAATTGAATACAGCATATGATCTAAAATCTGATGAAAATCTGTCGATGATTCAAAAACAATTTTTTGAGTTTAAGTGGACAGAGAGTGAAAGTGTTACGTATAATATTTCAAAAATAGAACAGTTGGCTAGAAAAATGAAAAATCTCGGGGGAAAAATTGAAAAGACTATGGTGATGACTCGTGTTTTAACATCTTTGCCACAAAAGTTTAATCATTTTCACAGTGCTTGGGATTCGGTATCTGACGATAAGAAGAATCTCAAAAATTTGACTGAGCGCTTGATGGCAGAAGAATTTAGATTACACGAGCAAAAGGAAGTATACGAAGAGACGACAGCGTGTAACAGTACATAATGACCCAATACCATAATTATGGGGTTTAAAGGTATTTTTCAATGTTTTATATTGTTTAATCATTAAAGTACAGAATGGTTAGGTCCATTTTCCCTATATACGGAGTAACAAAGCCAATTCAGCGAGAGTATCATACCAAGGTCACCGTAGGACGTGCTGGAATCGGAAAAGGCCATGGCGGTGTTTGTGACGAATGACTTTAATATGCATTGTGATTGGATCATAGCACTGTTCCGTCATAACCAAAAACAATGACGCACTGACTACAATACGTGCAACGAGGCGTTGTCCAGTAAGACAAAGCTGGATGACGTAAGAACCACACACACAAGCGCAAATTTACATTTGCCTCGTTCTCAATTCAACGCAGTTCTTCAAAGGATCAACAGCGATGTATCGCTGTGTGATCAATTTTATAACAAAAGTTTACAATAACTAGATTCAAAATTACCAGTGCAATAGTGGAGTAATAAAGGCTCACATTCAGTAACAGTATGAATTATAATATGTAGAATCAGTGCACATATTTACTTCAATTAAACTCAGCAGAACTAGAGGCGAACACCGGCCATCAACATGGGCGTCAACCACCAGCAGCGAAGGAACAACACCAAACAACAATAAGAGAAGTCCAATTTTACCATTTTCTTATAGTTTAATGAGCTCATTAATCCAGAATAAGTAATTAAAAGAATGTACTTGTTCAAGGGTGAATGTGTGTGAGAGTGAGGGAGTGAACTCATGGCCATAACTACATGCCGAGGGCATTGGTTTGTGTATAAATTAATTACTAAGTAATAAGTGCTTTCAGCTGCAGCTATATAAACATTACACTGATCTTAATTTAGAAAACAAAAGAAGTATAAAGAATAATGTGAGATATTAAACTAACCGCCATTTTGTTTTTGGGTCATCTTATATGACGTCATTTTGACCGCATGGTCGTGTCTGTAAAACATTCTGGAGAATTAAATTTTGATGGTTATTTTCAACAATACAGTGTTATCATTTGTGTCATCATCTGTGTATCAAAATCTCGCTGTAAATGAACCCTGGCACCCCTTAGGTAAAAGTACATTTAAAAAAGAAGAATATGAGCCCGGCAGCGAATGAAATTGGTAAGTACGTAGAAGTACCATATTATGGTATATTTACAAATATGAATACCAATATATATATAGTAATAAATAATAGAGAGGAGGTAGTTCGACAAATGGCGCCCTTACTGTGGACATTATATAAAAATTAAATTATATAAAACAGCCAGATTGAGAAACACAGAGGATGATATAAGACGAGACATAACCTAATGAACGAGAGGTTATGTTGACGAAATTGCATAGTTAATTACAAATTGAGTTAATTGCATAGTTAAGTACAAATAAAAGATAAACAGTCATTTAAATATTTAACTAACGATGGCAGAAAATAATAATAGTCTAGAAATGGACAATACAGACACGGAATCCATTTTAGTAGGAAAACATGTTAGCTCGACACCTAGAGTAGCTGAAAATAAAATCTCGTTAGAAGATTTATTCACGTTAATCAGTGACAAATTTGAACAACAGAATATCAAATTTAGTACATTTAATGTAAAATTAGATAGTTTTGAGAATGAGCTCAAGAAGCAAAATACTTTACAAAATGTCAAATTAGATCAAGTAGAGGAGAAATTTGAAGAATTTGAAAATGAAATGTATAAGCAAAATGTTGAGGTTAACAAGAAAATTAGTGAAATAGAGACACAATATGATAATGTTAAAAAACAAACAGAAATTGTAAATGAGCAAGTTAAAACTAAGATTAGTAATTTAGATGACAAAGTCAAACAAATCAATGAAACCGTTCAAAATCAGATAGAAACCCAAAGTAGAGAAGTCGAAAACAAATATGTAGAGACAATAGAAAAGTTAGAAATCAAAACTAAGAATGAAGTAAATAAGCAGTTAGAATTGAGAACTCATATTTTACAAAATAAAGTAGAACAATGTGAATCAAATGTAGTAGACCTAACCAAAAGTATTCAGACAATAGATAGCACTATATCAAAACATGAAAACAGTACAACCAATAAAATAAGTATGTTGCAGAATAGAATTGAAGAAATAGATAGTTTATGTGTACAAAATTATAACGATGTGCATGATAGATATAACCTAGTTGAGAGTGATTTAACAAAAATGAAAAATGAGTTGCGGGGGGAGATTAGCAGAAATTTAACGGGAAATATGGAAAGGGTTATTATGACGAGAGATTTTTACAATGAAATAGAGTTAGAATTATTCAGTTACGAAAACCACACAATACACCCCATGCGATTTATTAACCAAACCAGGGAGTACCACCATTTTAGTAATAGTAATTGGGAGATACAGTTAACCAAGATAATCAGGTGTTTCAAGGGTAGTGCCGCGGTATGGGCAGAAGCACACAGAATAGAGTGGGGGTAATTATGAGATGTTTGAACAAGCTTTTAAGGGAAAGTATTGGCCAGAGGAGGAACAAGAAGCGTTGAGGAGTAGAATAATGGGGACAGGTAGTTTCGGGAGCCACTCAAATAATAACATAACAATATATGTAACACAGTTGTACAATGAAGTTAAATATTTAGAACCTCAAATTCCTTTTAAATCATTTGTAAGGTATGTTAGTAAACATCTACCTCGAGAAGTACAAATAACATTAATGACTAAGGAAATATCAAATTTAGGCGAACTTGAGAAAGTCCTTGATATTTTGCAGAGTATTAGAGATAGGGAAGTGAATAGGCGATCAACACCGGGTAACTATAAACCAAACCAGGTAGAATATAATTCACAAAGAAACAATTACAATGAACATAATGTGACGAGTAGAGATAATCATTATAAAGCAGGTGAGTGAAGATGTTATAGGTGTCAGCAGGAGAATTTCGCATTCCGTCGACAGTGTTTCAAGTGTAGAACGCCGAGAGAAGTACAACGGAGGAGAGAGGAGGCGAGACAAGACAAACCACAAGGCAGAGAGACACCTGACACAAGAGGAGTGGTGAACAACAACCAGAGGCCAGATAAGGGACACCGAGGCCCCTCCACCAGCAGACACCAGAAAAACTAGAAACGACAGTGGTAGCCAGGACCCAACCACTGTTCAGGGAAACGCAGGAGGTCCAACCAGTCGAGGAGATACACAGCCATGTAATCAAAGCAGATATTGTAGCTGACCTGATGGAAGAAGAAAACAAGGCCAACAGCAAGGTGAGAGCAGGACTGACAGAGATTCAGGTAACTGTAGGAAATAAGAATTTTAAAACATTGATAGATACGGGTAGCGAAATTTCCGTGATAGCAGAGAACATTTTAGTAGACTTAAGAGAGTTTAACAAAGATATTCCAATTTTGCCAGTAGCAGGAGTCACGATAATAGGAGTCACGGGTGTACGTAGCAAGCGAGTAACTAAACAGATACATTTGAGTTTTCTAATAGATAATGTAGAATTTGTAAACACATTTTTGGTAGTAAGAGGGTTAAGTTTAGATGTCATACTGGGTAATGATTTTTTGCAGAGACGAAAGCTGTTATAAATTTTAGAGAGAAGGTGATAGAATTAGATGAGGGTGACCGGTCGGTAAGAGTAAAATTTGAGCACATATTAGATAGAGTTAGAACGTGCGGAGTTAAAATACTACAGAAGGGGGTAAATGAGAATAATTTAGATACCAAGGTAAGTGCATGTATAGAGGCAGAATATATGAGTGAGTTGGAGAGTGAAAAGAGTAATATTAATGATGCTGTATGGGAGTTAAGGGCGGATGAAGTTTGTAGTGAAGGTGAGGTGGTAAGGAGTGGCCAGCGTGTAGCGTTATGGCGGGTGATAGAGCGGTATAGAGGAGTGTTTGCCGAGGTTCCAGGAAGGGCAAGAGAGTATGAATGTGTATTACAAATAAGGGAACACACACCGTTCATGCAAAGGAGCTACCCCGTCCCTTACTCAAAAAGAAGAGCGGTGCAGAGAGAACTCGACAGGATGGTAGAAACAGGTATAATCGAACGGTCAGTATCACATTATTCTAATCCACTGGTAGTAGTAATCAAGAAGGACGGACGAGTACGTTTATGTCTAGATGCTAGAAGAATAAACCAAATCATAATTCCCCACCGAGAGTCACCAGAGCCTATCAGTGAGATCTTCCAGAAGTTCAGTGGAGTAAAATATATGACATCGTTGGATTTAACAGCTGGATATTGGCAGGTTCCGCTAGCAGAGGTTAGTAGAAAGTACACAGCATTTTTGTTTAATGGCAGGAACTACCAGTTTCGACGTCTACCCTTCGGATTGAACACCAGCGTCGCCAGCTTTATAAAGTGTTTAGATAAGATTTTGTGACCCAAGGACTTAGACTTTTTGACGGTCTACGTGGACGATATTTTAATTGCATCTAGGACCTTCGAGGACCATTTGGATCACTTGGAATATGTATTGGCTAAACTAGAGGCAGGAGGACTTACAGTGAATTGGGATAAATCAACGTTTCTGCAGACACAGGTAAAATTTTTAGGATTTATTATCACGCCTGAAGGAATCTCAGCGAACCCCGACAAAGTCGAATCAATCATGCGTTCCCTGAACCGAGGAATGTGAAGCAATTACAAAGTTTCCTTGGGTTATGTAATTTCTACCGAAAATTTCAGCAGAACTACGCAGATTTAACCACAAGATTGAGCTCAGTACTCCAGAAAACCAAACAATGGAAATGGGGAGAGAAGGAGCGCACAGCATTTGAAGAGATAAAGAGGAGATTCAGTCAAATGGTAATGATGAACCACCCAGACTTCGAGAGAGTGTTTTATTTACAAACGGATGCGAGCAATGTGGCCATCGGTGCTGAACTATACCAAGAAGGCGAGGACAAGGAGCATAAGGTAATAGCATTTGCAAGTAGATCATTGATACAGGCAGAGAAGAACTATACGACGACGGAGAAGGAGTTATTGAGTATAGTATTCGCCGTTGGAAAGTTTCGAACATACATTCTAGGAAATCGCACAGTAATTAGGACGGACCACAAGGCTTTGTCATTTTTAAACACATGTAAACTTGCTCATAGCCGTCTAACCAGGTGGGTACTGATATTGCAGGAATATAATTTTGAGTGGGAATATATCAAGGGGTCGGAGAACAAGGTGCCGGACACTCTGTCAAGGATAGACATGCTGCACAACAAAACAGGTAGAGATTTAAAGGAAATCGAGATTTTTCGGATTAGCCGAGAGGATAAAATTTTTGGAGAGGAGATGAGGGACATCCAGGCCATGCAGCGAGCAGAGGACAAGTCAGGTAAGATTATAGAGAGTTTAGAAAAGGAGGTGAGTGGATGAAATACGAAATCGGACAGTTGGTATTGGTGAAGCGGCACGATTTATCAAATGCACAGGAGAAGGAAATTAAGAAGTTCTTCCTGCTGTACGAAGGACCTTATGAGGTAATTGAAGTTAAAATGCAGAATGCCTATGTACTACAAGATAGGGAGACTAAAGAAATAGTAGGTACACAAAATGCTAGTAATTTGAAGCTGTACTGGACAGCATAGAAAGGAATAAGGGTTACTTGATTAGATGTGTGAATGAGAATTAATGGTGTATTGAAAAAAAAAAAAAAAATGTATTCCATTAACACAAGTAGCTTATTTGAAGATGTGAAGTAACAGATGTCAAAATTGTTATAAATACAGAAATAAGTGTTGCTTGTTTTCCATCTGAAAACAAGGAAGTCTATGTGTATGAGGTAAGCAGATCAGGTGATCTATTGTTGTAGTTCCTATCTTGTTATATCAGTGAAAATAGTTGTGAAAAAAGGTAAAGCTCGAACTTGTAAAGTGTCTATGTGAAAATTTTAAATAATTAACGAACTTGTTTTTGCGCAAGAGTGTAGTGTTTTGTAGTTAATTGGTGTTAGTAAATTATAAGTCAAAGTTGGACTGTGAGAACAGCTGATGTGTGAGAAGCTAAAGTGTAAGTAAGGGGCTAGGACAGTAGTGACATGTACTACTGTGGCTAGCGAAATGGGTTGATGAGCAACACATAGACTGCTGCCATCATCGGAGGCCTCATGGGGCGTAAATACACTGTACACCTTGAATGTAATTCATATTATATGTGATTTTAACTGTGCAGTGTATCAGTATTGTAAATGTATAAAACATAAAAAATGAAATTGATTTCCCCGACTTTTCGGGCGATTACTGCCTTACCAGCACTAATCGTGGTTTTGGCGAGCGGTCAGCTATGGCCATAATTTAAGTCCCTTGACCATAGCTGTCTTGAAATTGGTGTATAGTAGAAATTAACAGGGGGGTACACCTAGGGGAAATTCCCCAGAACTATGGAACAGCGGCTGCCACTCTGTTCGAGGAGGAACAGCAGAGCCAGGTGGTAGACCCGTTTAAGGGCGTGTAATTATATAGGTTTGGATATTATCATATCTTGTTGTTTAAATGTAAAGCCAACACAAGGACAAAGGAGATGACAAATTCCTCCACAATTACAGTCCTTGCAGAGGCACCCGAGCGCTACAGTTCGGTTGGGGGGCAATAGAGTGTGTGGTTAGGAGGTCGTTACCGGGGTAATGATGTTAACAAGTGTCAAAAGATAGTAGTTTTTAAAACTTGAAAGTCTAAAGTTACAAATGAATTTGTGCAAAAATATCGTAGTATGCCATTTACAAAATAGATAAATGATTGTAAGTTGAGTAATAAAATTTAAATAATAAAAGTGTCTGCCATCATAGTTGTAGGTTGAATTTATAGTAATAATTAGGTGAAGGTATTTTGGGGGAATATTAGAGAATTGTTTATGTATTGTGTTATTTGTAGTTATCTATATATAGTTTGTTTTCTTACAAGGAAGAAATTGAGTTTGGTGGTGGTAAAGGAATATACATTTTAGAGTCTTGTTGTTGTTATGTTAAACTTTTGAATTAGAACAAACCAATGCCCCAAACACAAACCAATATGTCTAAAGGGGAACATATCAGTTGTAGATATGGAAGTATATTAGACCACTATTTTAAATTTGGTATGCAATGTTTCAGAGTTTTGTGGTGTTGTGACCGCGGTCCTGGGCTGGCTGGAGCGTCAGAACAGGAGCGTAGAATGCCTCATGGCCTTATGGTGTAGGGATCTCTCAGGAGAAGTCCAGTAAGGTCAGAGGGTGCGACCAACATCATTGGACCAAGGGTAAGTGATGATAAATTTTTTATAGTAACATTACAGGGGGTTGTGGTGACATATCTAGACTGATCCTTTTAGGAAAGTGTGAATGAGTCAATGAAAGTTTTTGTGTCTCGACACAAAATCTTTCATTGAGGGGGTTTGTAACAGTACATAATGACCCAATACCATAATTATGGGGTTTAAAGGTATTTTTCAATGTTTTATATTGTTTAATCATTAAAGTACAGAATGGTTAGATCCATTTTCCCTATATACGGAGTAACAAAGCCAATTCAGCGAGAGTATCATACCAAGGTCACCGTAGGACGTGCTGGAATCGGAAAAGGCCATGGCGGTGTTTGTGACGAATGACTTTAATATGCATTGTGATTGGATCATAGCACTGTTCCGTCATAACCAAAAACAATGACGCACTGACTACAATACGTACAACGAGGCGTTGTCCAGTAAGACAAAGCTGGATACGTAAGAACCACACACACAAGCGCAAATTTACATTTGCCTCGTTCTCAATTCAACGCAGTTCTTCAAAGGATCAACAGCGATGTATCGCTGTGTGATCAATTTTATAACAATAGTTTACAATAACTAGATTCAAAATTACCAGTGCAATAGTGGAGTAATAAAGGCTCACATTCAGTAACAGTATGAATTATAATATGTAGAATCAGTGCACATATTTACTTCAATTAAACTCAGCAGAACTAGAGGCGAACACCGGCCATCAACATGGGCGTCAACCACCAGCAGCGAAGGAACAACACCAAACAACAATAAGAGAAGTCCAATTTTACCATTTTCTTATAGCTTAATGAGCTCATTAATCCAGAATAAGTAATTAAAAGAATGTACTTGTTCAAGGGTGAATGTGTGTGAGAGTGAGGGAGTGAACTCATGACCATAACTACATGCCGAGGGCATTGGTTTGTGTATAAATTAATTACTAAGTAATAAATGCTTTCAGCTGCAGCTATATAAACATTACACTGATCTTAATTTAGAAAACAAAAGAAGTATAAAGAATATGAGTGATGTGTATTTAATGAATAATGTGAGATATTAAACTAACCGCCATTTTGTTTTTGGGTCATCTTATATGACGTCATTTTGACCGCATGGTCGTGTCTGTAAAACATTCTGGAGAATTAAATTTTGATGGTTATTTTTAACAATACAGTGTTATCATTTGTGTCATCATCTGTGTATCAAAATCTCGCTGTAAATGAACCCTGGCACCCCTTAGGTAAAAGTACATTTAAAAAAGAAGAATATGAGCCCGGCAGCGAATGAAATTGGTAAGTACGTAGAAGTACCATGTTATGGTATATTTACAAATATGAATACCAATATATATATAGTAATAAATAATAGAGAGGAGGTAGTTCGACAAGCATTGCTAGCTAATCTGAAAATCGGTCATAAGGAACAGAAGAATGACTCTTATAAATATGAGAAGAATGATTTGAAACAAGAGCAGTGTTATAATTGTGGAAGACAAGGTCATTTAAAAAGGGACTGCTTCAGGTGTTATACGTGCAAAAGAAAAGGTCATAAAAGTAACAATTGCTTCATGAATAAGAATAACAGACAGCGAAGATGGTCGAATAATGAAGAAAGAAGTAACTCGTCTTCTGGACAGAAGAAACCAACATCGAGGATAGCACTAATAGGTGAAAAAGGCAGCTGTGGCAATCGGGATGATCTCTGGATTGTGGATTCGGGTGCGATGGATCATATGTCGAAGCATCGAGAATGGTTTTCAACATTCGAAGAATATACAACACCAGTCAGTGTAAGAATGGGCAACGGTATGACAATGTCTGCATATGGTAAAGGTAATATTGACTTTGAAACTTATAAAAATAGCGAACGAGTAGAAGGTACTATCTATAATGTATTATATGTTCCTGATTCAATGTATAATCTGTTTTCTGTTAAATATGCGGGTAAAAGGGGTATAGATTATGAAATAACACATAATGCTACGAGATGTACTTTAAAGCATGGTAATGAAATTCTTGTAACTGGTTCCGAATATGAGCCTGGTAGTTTGCTAAAATTGGGCATTCAAACTTTAATTCGAAAAGAATGTAACGTGGTAGAACAAAAGAGTAGATCGAGCATTGCCAACGGTAATGTTTTACAATTATGCCATCAAAATGTAAAACATGTGAAGAATTTTTTGAAAAATCTAAATATAAAATTTACGGATGAAAATTTCTTTTGTGAAGGTTGCGCTTATGGGAAAAATCATAGATTGCCTTTTCACAAAAAGATCGATCGTGCCACTAAAACTCGCGAAATAATTTATACTGACGTTTGTGGTCCTATGGAAGTAGAGTCTCTTGGTAGAAAGTTATATTTCGTTTCTTTTAAAGACGATTTTTCAAGTTATAGAGGAATTCATTTTATTCGAGAAAAATCTGAAGCAATAGAAAAACTAAAATCATTTTGTATCGGGGTTGAGAATCAATTTGCAACAAATATTAAAGAAATTCATTTTGATGGTGGTAAAGAATACGATAATACAGCTGTGATCTCTTTTTTAAATAGTAAAGGTATAAAATATTCGATTAATGTTCCATGTACGCCCGAACAAAATTCAATTGCAGAGTGCGATAACCGAATCATTGTAGAGGCTGCTCGATCAATGTTATATTCAAATTCAAACTTACCTCTATTCTTATGGGCAGAAGCAATGAATACTGCTGTACATGTAATTAATAGAACAGGCCCAACAAAACAGAATAATAAAACTCCTTATGAGTTATGGAATGAAAAAACAGCTACTGTTGATAGATTTAAAATATTTGGAACCATGTGTTATGTACATATATAAAAAGAAAAGCTTAAGAAACTTGATAAAAAATCGATGAGGGATTATCTGGTCGGATATCATGAGGATTGTAAAGGTTATCGTGTATATGTTCTGGAAGTGTGAGATGTCATTATAAGTAGAGATGTACTTTTTAAACCTGAAAGAGTATTAGCTGATTCAATTATTTTAAATTCTTTGAACAATAATAATAAAGAAACTGAAGAAAATGAAATTATAACTCCTAAAAATAATGAACTTTTACTTAAAAATGAATCAAATGAGTTTGAAGAAAGAGAACCTTTACAATCTTCAAATAGCGATAACAATCAAACTGAACGACAATTGCGCGATAGAACAAAATTAAAACCTACAGAATATTATGGATGTCCGATCACGTTTATTGCTGAAAAGTTACCATCTAATTATAATGAAGCAATTACAAGTAAAGAAAAAGATAGTTGGCAAGCTGTAATGCAGGACGA
Source organism: Magicicada septendecula (assembly GCA_034769895.1). NCBI lineage: Eukaryota > Metazoa > Arthropoda > Insecta > Hemiptera > Cicadidae > Magicicada > Magicicada septendecula. The sequence goes on from CM068369.1 coordinate 555,142,790, forward strand.
AATGAACTCTTTGTATGAAAATAAGACATGGGTATTAGTGGAAAAGCCAAAAGATAAAAAGGTGATTAACAATCGTTGGGTTTTTGTGAAGAAGCTCAATCCAGATGGTACAGAACGTTATAAAGCGCGGTTGGTTATTAAAGGTTATTCACAACAGAAAGATATAGATTATAAAGAAACTTTTAGTCCGGTTGTTCGCTTTGATACAATAAGATTGATACTTAGTATTTCTGCTCGTGAAAATTTACATATCGGTAAATGTGATATAAAAACGGCTTTTTTATACGGTGACTTAAAGGAAGATATGTATGAAACAACCTGAAGGTTTTGATGACGGAAGCTCACGCGTATGTAAATTAATGAAAAGTTTATACGGCTTAAAACAAGCACCAAGGTGCTGGACTGAGCACTTCACTAATTTTCTTGTAAATTTAGATTTTTGTCAAAGTACGGGTGACCCATGTTTATACATATATAACAAAAATAATAATAAGATCTTGGTAGCAATTTATGTTGATGATGGACTTATTGCAGCTTCAAATGAAAGTTTGATTGATAGATTGTTGAATGATTTGAGTAAAAAATTTAAAATTACTAGTACTAAAGAAGTTACTAATTATCTTGGAATGGAAATTTTTAGATTGAAGGATGGGTCTGTTTTCATTCATCAGAGTACTTATATTAACAAAATCTTAGAAACGTTTAATATGTCATAAGCTAATATTGTATCCACGCCAATTGATTGTAATCATGATGAATATTTATCAAAAACTATTGTAAGTAATGTACCTTATCGTGAAGCTGTCGGCAATTTGATGTTTTTGAAAATTGTAAGTCGTCCGGACATAAGTTTCCTGTAAATGTTGTATCTAGAGTTTTAGACAAACCAAGTGTAGCTCATTGGTCAATTGTTAAACGAATTTTACGTTATCTAAAAGGTACGATTAATTTTGGATTACTATATTGTAAGGATGGCAACTTTAAAGCTTATAGTGATGCTGATTATGCTAGCGATACAGTTACACGTAAATCAACTTCTGGCGTAGCTTGTATGTATGCAAATGCTGCAATTATTTGGCGAAGTAAGAAGCAACAATCTGTATCATTATCAACAACCGAGTCAGAATTTGTAAGTGCAGCAATAGCAACAACTGAAATAATGTGGTTAAAGAAGCTATTTAATGAATGCGATTGTAAGACTGATAAATATGATTTATATATAGATAATATGAGTGCATGAAAACTTATAAGTAATCTTGAATTCCATCAAAGGACAAAACATATTGATGTGAAATATAATTATGTACGTGATTGTTTTCAAAATGGAGAAATTGATGTACATTATGTTAAAAGTGATGAACAAGTCACTGATGTACTTACGAAAGCTTTGTCAAAACCGAAATTTGTTTATTTAAGATCTAAACTTGGACTTAAGAGTAAAAATACATTTTTTTTTTAAATTAATGTGATTGTGAGAATGTAGAGTTTTAGGGAGGGTGTTGAAAATATACTGGAAAACTCTACATTCAATTTTAAGTAAGTATACCTGTCATTGTAGAAGTGAAAGTTTGTATTGTGCGGTGGGAGGTCCAGCTGCCTGGGCGGGGCCTCAACCCGCACACATGCGCGTTTACTGTGAGAGTCTAGAAAAGTAATGTTCTCGAAGTTTTAAATAAAAGGAAAGATCTGGAAGCTGTTTTTCTATATAAATAGAGATGCACTCGACAAGTACAGTTCTGTTTTAAATGTGCTCTTGTAATGTGTATTTCGTGTGTCTGTTTTATGTATACTTGCTACTAAACTGTTCCTTCAATAAAGCGTGTGTTTGCTCCTGTATTTAAATTATTCATTATTTTTACCCATACCTCAACAGTATCAACTAACAGAAGTTTTAATTTTGATATAATCTATATCATTGTTCATTGTTGGTGTTCCGTATTTATAGATTGTATAACTTGACATGTATCACACAGTGGCAAAATATCGTTAGAAATTTGAAGATTGATGAATTTTGCTCTTTTTGATTACAGAAAAAAAATATGAACCAGACTAATTAATTCAGTACAAAAGTGTTTTGTAGCTATAAAAATTTTTCATAACTGTAATAATACAAGCGTGAAACGTTTTTCAAAAAATAAAAAGCATGGTTTTGTTTAAGTGACAGTAATTATTTATTAGTGATATGTGTGTATGTTTCATACAGTTTCAGAGAGTCAAGTCAGTTCATTATTGAGTCACTCCTCGACGCATCAGTTGATGCGCTTCGTGGAGACCGTGGCCGAGGCCAGTTGCTCGCGGAGCAGACCGTTGCCATTTTCCTTGATCTCGAGAAGGCGTTCGACCGTGTTTGGCATCCAGGCCTCCTGTACAAACTTACGGAGATTCTGCTTCCGGATTGCTACATTCATTTGATTGCTACCTTTCTTTGGAACAGAACCTTTTGCGTGAGAGTAGATAGCACCCTTTCTACGGCACGGGCTATTACAGCTGGTGTACTTCAGGGAAGCGTTTTGGGCCTCGGTGCTTTTCTCTGTGTACGACAATGACGTGTCCAAGTTGCCTGGCACCAGGTTGGCCATGTTCACTGACGACACAGCGGTGTATGCCGTCGATCGTCGAGCTGACACAGCAGTTATCTGGCTCCAGGAACAATTGGACGAGTACGTTGAGTGGGCAGAGAAATGGAGGGTTGCCATCAACGCGGCCAAGAGACAGCTGTAGTCTTCTCCAGACGCTTAAGGCTCCCAGACAGACTTTACGTTGGCGATACTCTGTTGTCCTGGTCTCGAGAGGTCAAGTACCTCGGGGTCCACCTCGACCGTCATCTCACCTGGTGGACACACTCTGCTCAAGTAGCCTGTAAGACCGCCTGTCGTGTATACCAACTCCGTCCCGTGCTATGCAGCAATGCCATGACCCGCGCCTAGGAAAGCTTATCGTCACCACCTATGTGGTACCGATGGTTACCTACGAGATTCCTGTATGGGGCTACTTGGCCAAGACCCATAAGCGAAAGCTTCAGTCTCTCCTTGACCGAGGATTGCACTGGGCGTGTAAAGCCCACTATCTGACATCCAACAAAACCATCCGAGAAGCCCTGCATGTCCGTTCCCCAGACGCCACCATACGGACACTGTCTCGCAAATTTTATCGCCGCACCGCCCGATTCCAGGGCAACCACCTTGTTAGTGCTTGTTAGTCACTACCAATCTGTGCCAGGAGAATCTTGGACCCGGCCTCGGCGTACACTCACCCTCAATTAATTAATAATTAATTGAAAACGCACGGCCGGTAGCAGACCACACCTTAAATCCAGACCCTATGTATTGTCCCTGCGGCAGGAGCTCTATTTGAAGCTCGGGACGCAGTACATGAGCGGGTGATGGGCATGGTCTTCGTACCTCACAGCCCTCTGGTCTCACTATTGAAATGTTTAGATTATTGTCATTGACCAAAGATTAAGTGAATTTTACTCTTTAAAAGTTCTCTGCTATTGGCCTTTAAAGGTCTTGTAATGGGCCGGCAGTAAAAGTATTAATCTGTGATTCAACAATAGAGTGAAATGTTCCCTTGCTTCTAACATCATAAATTGTGTGTTTTGGAACAAAATGAAATGAGACATACGTCTCGTTTTTGAATGAAATGATACGGTTATTGGCAAACTTACACTGAGCACGAGTTGATAACCGATAGTTGTTGTACGTGGTGATAAGACCATAGCAAGAACTACAGACAGTGAGTCATGAATCAACATAGGGTATGGTCAACCTGGGCTTCATATCATGTGTGCATTAGTGATTGTTTGATTTTAATCTGCCAATTGGGTGTGTGAGAAAGAGAGAGAGAATTCTATTCACAGACTTTTCCAAGATACTCAAAGGAGGGGGTGGGGGAATTCCGCCCTCATTTGCACAAAACCATTTTTCTGTATATTATCGGAAGGGGGAGAGGTAGGTACATTGCAATTTCTGTTAGTGAATTGTAAGGAGTACTGCGAAAACATCATTGGTTCTTTTGTTTTACTATAGACAAATAGTAATGTTTATACAAAGTAATTTTGTACTCACAAAATGGCTATAGCATGTGGCAAATGAAAATGTTCTTACTCACATAATATGTTACCTTAATTATTAAGACATTGAGCCCTAGCCAATTTGGAAGGCTGCCTATTCCTGTGAGTTGAACATTTTAGAAAAAAGAAAAAAAAATTTTTTATTATTCCCAATGTGCATATACTGTCTGAAAGCCCAACTTGTCCTCTTTCACATGATATAATGTGTAACTAATAAACATGTTACATGTAATCCACTGTAGCCATCCAAATTATACAATTTTCAAAAACTATATACATTTTTTTCATAGCAATACCACAAATCAACGTCTTATCCAGAATTATTCAACAAGTTTTATAATCTCATTGTGATATGTGTTTTATAGTAGTACTGTGTGGACAAGTCTTAATAACCTAACGTTAATCAAATAAAGATTTTTAGTAAATGAAAAACATCAACACTTTTTTCAGTCGTCAGCTTTAATCACACTGATAAGTAAACATTTTTCTGTACAAGGCTCTGTTGAAAAGTTTGCGGAGCGACATCTATAGCTCAGTGGCAGAACTAAAATATTTCGCATGAATACCTGTTAATTTCCAGATATATGTCAGTTTCTTCACTTTTTTCACCTGTTTGAAATTTTCCTGTCATGCATGTTTTTAAAATGCACAAAATCAAATATGTTGTGATTAATTCTCTATTAAAAACGTTTTAGCGCCAATGGAAAATCAAAACGAAATTGTAAATGTGTTAGGAGATGGTGTGGCTTCAGAAACAATGGTAAGTGGGTGCACACTCGAGTTTAAACGTGATCATACAAGACCTAAAGATGTAAACTTCCTTATTATTTGATAAATATAAAATTGCTTACTCAGAATTATTCGCAACTCTCACAATGCTTACCTGCACGGGGTCCTGGATCCTGTTACACGAACTCATGGCCTGTAAGAGAGGTTACTGGGTTTTGTTACGTAATAATTACTCGTATTTACTATGTTAATCAACTTGGTTTATTATTCAAATTCAGCATTTTTTCTTTATCTTTTCTTTCTGTTTTACTTTACTTATTGAAAATCAGTTTGTTCTTATCTCTTGATACATTTCTTAGAAGTGGTTTATAAACAACTGGTTGATCTGACTTTTGTGTTTACCTACAGTATGGCTTATTACTTACTGAACAACAGGAATTAGTTAATTATATATCTTAACTACTATAGAGATTATATATATATATATATATATATATATATATAATAAGGCAACCCAGTACTCCACGCATTCATGCTACCCATTCACACTTTTTTACCCCCATTTTTGGTTTAGAGCTCTTTTTTTTAAGTTTTTATATTTATTTAGTTAGTTTTTTAAAAAAAAACAGTTACTTTCCTTTGGTTGTGTCCGACACGTGGTGGCAACACTCGTGTTTTGTTCCTTCATCACTTTGTATGCCGAAATATGTTTTCACTGGTTAAAATTTGTTCACCGAATAGTGTTTGAAGTTTCACTGCTGTTTGAATACTGTATTACATTTTTTATCACTTTTCACATTGTCGGCCGGTCGGTCTACATGGTTATGTAGATTTTAGGCGAACTGCGCATTAACGCCTCAGCGCGGTAATACGGAAGTTATAAGCCGACTGACGCCTATTTAGACTTTTTCAAGATGGCCAGAATCCTCCTTGAGCGTGGCAACTTGCTTTCTCATTGGACGAGAGCATTTCCCGCAAAATCTCGCTATTCACAATCATCTCGTGGCTGGCGACCAGGGAAATTGTACGTGCTCTTCACGATGTCAAGACGGGCACCTGCGCACTCGGACACATTCCGATGCTCCAGATTTCGTCGTACGTTGCCTAGCTTACTGGACAAACTGGCAACTGGGTGTTTCAAAAGTGAACTTCGCTTATTAAAACTGAGGCTCTGTGTGGGTAACTCTACATTATTATAACTGATAAAAGAATAAAATAAATCCCCTACTTCTGTACCGTTACAATACCCCCCCAATCAGAGGTTTTCTGCCGAAACAGAAAAACTCTCATTGCTAAAAACCTAAGAGGACCCGCTAGGATATGGTGCCAACAACCCCCCTTATTTCCTTACTAAATCATGGATAACTTACCCCCCTAGTTTGGCAATTATGGCTGTACCTGAACGACTTTACTGGACTTCCCTCTCGAGATCCCAACACCATAAAGTCAGACAAGCACTCACCACAGTATCACCTAACTCTGTAACATTCCAGATAAATTGTCACTAAATAGTCTTATACCAAACCAGATCCTCAACTGATTTATTTCCCCTTATACATACTGGATTGCCTTTCGCAAAGTACTGGGTGCATACATATGTGCTTTCCTAATATAAACACATAACATTCTCATTCTACAAAACCTAACCTCAAAACAAACATTATCAATTTTAAGTTAAAGTAATCTATGATTCATTAGCATTATACTTCTTATTTTCATTTCTACTAGTCAAACACTTCACCTGTTTATCTTTCCTTATTCCAAATCAAAAATAAATTGTTTAAATTTCACTCATTTATCCCAATAAATCTAAGTTCATGACCAAAAATTCATATTTTAATTTAATTTAAATCACCTCTTTCAGTTAATTACTTTAACTGCATTTTGTATCCATTAACTTCCTTTATCTTTGTGACCTTCGAATCACTACTAGTTAAAACAATCTACTACTAACATTCCAAAAAAAATTTTTTTTTTTTTCAAGAATTAAATGAATTTAAATTTCAGAAAGATATCTATATTTTGACAATTAATAAAAAAGAAACACAATTATTATACCATAAATTCAATTGAAACTATAAATTGGTTACCCAAAACATACATATAACACCATGCGTCAGCTGATGTTTTACCAACATGTGAACATAACCTTACTCTAGGTACACTGAATACAAATAAACCAAATACACATAAGTATCTATAATATAAATCATTAAATGGTTTTGCTAACTATCAAATCACTACAGTATTGAGTACAGTATTTAAAATCATTAATTCTCATCATTGAATGTTCATTAACAATCGTTTATTCACCATTATTGAAAATTAACTTTCCTTTGAACACAAAACAATGCATAATCATTTCAACAGCAAGTGAGTCACAACAATACACACCTCTTTAATCAGAGCCAAGCAAACTTGATTGCACCGTGATTACGGTTTAGTAATTCTTAACTGATTTTTCAGTTATACTCCTACTTCTACATAATTTTATTATACCCCCCTAACCCAGTTACAATTAGGTAAATCACCTGCCGGGTAAACCAGACTAGGCATTTACCTGGTTGCATAGATGCTATATCTATGCCCCTGGCTTGTAACGGCCAGCTCCTTTTCCACACACTCTATTGTTACCTGATGTTGGACTGTAGCGCCCATTTGCATCCACAAGAACTGAAGTTTATTTAGGGTATAGATGCTGCCTACACCGTTCTTGTTTCAGCATTATATAACATTCGGCATTACTGATGTCCGAGGACACCAGTAATCCTACTAAAATTTAATTATATGCCCTTAAACGGTCTACCATCCCATTCGATGGATAGCCGCTGTTCCATAGTTGTGGTGATTCCCCTAATTTACCCCCCGGTTAATTTCTAAATTCACCAATTTTGAAAATTATAACAAGTATGGCTAGGGTACAATATGCCCAACCACCCTTGTTACCAATAATCCAAATCCACGGTCAGGGTTCGGTGACGCCGTGACCGCCCGAAAGTGGGAAATCCCATGTAAATGATATACAATACATGTTTAAGATTCCTACACACTAAGATAATACAATATACACATTCATAAAGAACATAAACCTCATTCCATTAAAATAAACTTCTCATTTGCATCTGAATAAAATTTACAAACATTTCAACTTTAATTTCAGTTGAACCTTTTATTCCTCAACCTTTGATTATTTATCATTTATTGTACCATTAAATTCTCCAAAAAATCAAATGTATTATCAACATTCATTTTACATAACATTTCAAATTTAAATTTTACCAAAAATTCCACACCACAGATTCTTTCAAACTCATTTAATTTCTTTATTAAAACCTTTTACTTTGCTTCCATTTCGTTATAAAATTCATACTTACATATGGTCAAATATTTAATCAAATAAAAAAATGATTACTGTCACAAACTCAAAAAAATATAAACATTTATCACCACAAATAACCCTATGTACCTTCTGATACATTATAATAACCATATGACTCAACAATTAAACACATTTTACTTTTACTCATTTATTATTTATTATAAAGTATAATTCTCAGAAACTCATTTAAATTCATTACCAAAATTCCTCTATGCAACATTTTAAATTAATTAATTTCATCTCCAATTATTTAATTCGATCTTTTTCAAAAACACAAAGTTACTTTAATCACCTTATTCCAAAACAATTACAATTCATTTGCATTATAAACTTCAAAATTACTCTCGTTATTTGTTTAGTTTGATAAAATATTATTATTACTATTATTAAATCCATTCCTATTTCATGCATACATTGTTTACATAAATTACAGAGTATAACAAAACCTATTACACAACTACATTTAACATCAATACAAAAGTATATACAATCCACATTGTTATCTGTTATTATTTACCACAAATCATTTCATAATTCAGTCCATTTTAAAAACCACTACACTCATATAATTAAATGTTCATTAACAATACTCTTTAACCTCCGTCATCAAACAGCAATCTTGTGTTTTTATAACACAATTCACTTTTAATTACTTTCATTTTGTTATCATTATTACAATAACTATTTACTATTTCACATTGTTCCGTTTCACATTGTTGCGCATAACAATCTACAGGACTATCCCACATTATTATCAAATCATATAACCTGTCTACATCATTAATTCTTGTCTTGTCACCATCAGTATTATCTGTCACCCTTAAACATTTTATCCTCTCCTTATTTTCAGAGTCATCTACTATTAATATCCCACATATATGTACAGGTAAGCTTTCAATATAATTATCACCACTGTCATCATCTATTGCTGTACCATTCTCACAACAAGGTAAGTCAACAACATAACTAATTCTCTCTCTATTTATTATCTCTAATAGTTCTTCGTAACTTCGAATAACATCAAATAATACCATCTCTCTCTCTCTCTCAATGTGAATAATTCTATATCTCTCATTCTCTCAAAATCGCTTACACAACCCCATTTTACTATCTCTCTCTCCACACCAAAGGCAACATAACGTTATCATAACACATCCTGGCTCTTCCAGGGAACTCATGACACACAGGGGACCTACTTAGAGACACCTCGTCTCTTACATAACTACTGGAGGAAACCTTGTCCTCATAAATCACTAGCGGAGTCTTTACTCCAAATAAAACAACAGGGAAAATTTGCCCTTCGCCATCCTAACCTCTCATCAACCACTATTTTATTACTACTCTCTATTTCCACTAAAACTTCATCGCCACTATTATTATTCACCATGTTACTCTCTAACACCCCATTTTTAATTATATCACCATTATTCTCACTTACCTTTTCAACTACTACTATATTCTCATCACCACTACTTGTTAACTCATTTTTATAGCTAACACTTACCTCGTTAATTATTTCTTCGTTATTTTTGTTCTCGTTACACTCACCTGTAATTGTACCATTTTCTACCACCACTACACTCTCATCTGTATTGACACTATTGTCGTCTGTTATTTCGTCATTTTTATTTTTGACGCTTACCAACACTTACCTGTTTTAATTCAACTTCTGTATTCTCTTTTGATTTACCTATTTTTCTTTCCCATTTCTCATTGCTTTCGTCAATACGTTTATTAACTTCCTTTATTTCATTTCTAATTTCATTAAAATTACTTTCGTTTGTATCAAAACGATTATTTATCTTATCGAACTTTTCATCAAAATTACTCTTAATTTCATTAAAACTACTTTCACATTTCATTTTTTGTTCATGGATCTCACTTTTTAACTCATTATTTTGTTCTTCCAATTTATTAAACTTACTATTTAATTCATTGAATCTACTTTCACTTTTAACATCTTGCTCTTTGAACTTTTCATTAAAATCATTACTTTGTTTATTAAAATTACTATTTACGTAATTGAAATTAGCTTTCATAAAATTAAACAGGTCATCTAATGACAACTTTTCTACTCTACTGACCGTAGGTGTTGATTCAGCATTTATTTCGCTCATAATCATTAACTCCGTCTCGCTTACTTCATTATTTACTTGACTTTCTTTATTGCTGTCAGTAAAGCTGACGTTCTCGTTACTATCTTTATTCATATTCATTTTGACTGTTTAATTCTTACTTATTTATAATATATATATATCAATCATATTATAACATAACCTTATTTTTCTGTACTTAAATTCATACGTAACTCCCAATAATGTCTCCTACATCCACGAGTAGGCATAGCCTATACAAAAATACAATTTGTATAAACTGTCCAAGTTTGTAGCGCCATTGTAAACTTCCTTATTATTTGATAAATATAAAATTGTTTATTCAGAATTATTCGCAACTCTCACAATGCTTACCTGCACGGGGTCCTGGATCCTGTTACGCGAACTCATGGCCTGTAAGAGAGGTTACTGGGTTTTGTTATGTAATAATTACTCGTATTTACTATGTTAATCAACTTGGTTTATTATTCAAATTCAACATTTTTTCTTTATCGTTTCTTTCTGTTTTACTTTACTTATTGAAAATCAGTTTGTCTTATCTCTGATACATTTCTTAGAAGTGGTTTATAAACAACTGGTTGATCTGACTTTTGTTTTTACCTACAGTATGGCTTATTACTTACTGAATTAGTTAATTATATATCTTAACTACTATAGAGATTATATATTGCGACAAAACATACATTAGGCATAGTAATAATTGAACAATATAGTCAGTTATCTGGAGCAAGGTTGTTTATTTTAAAACAAAATTTTTTAAATGGTTTGTAATTCACAAAAATATTTATTTTACTTCAAAAATTGTCTCTGAATATCAGACTGATCTGTTTTGGAAAAAATGTCAATTTGTTACTTGAACGTGATTCCAAGTATGTTGATTCGTCTTACTGCTGGTCCTGTGATTCGCCACAATCTGCTCCTCTCTCGTCTCCTCCTTTCTGCACACTGCCGCTTCGCTGTCACTCCTCAAGTACGCACGCATGCCGATACAATGATAACCAGTCTACTCTTATCTCAGGGCACAGAAATTGGGTTGTAATTTAATATTATTTATTTTTGGTGCTTTAAGCGTGCACCTTCCCGCATCTTGAGGTGTCCTCGCGATAACATAGGAGTATCCCGGATGGATAAACCTTCCCTATGCGGAAATCTTCACTCACGTGAGACTAGCACTGTTTAAAATTTTAAATAGTTTATTTTATTGAACTAATATTGAGTTCGTACCCAGTCAAGGTATCAGCTAACGGGTAACTCGTCGCTAAATTGTCCTTGATCACTCTTATATAAGCACGTTTCTGTACGAAAAACTCGCACAGAGAGCACGTCCGTAGTATTCGAGCTGCAGGATGGAACTAACTAGATATTCGTCGGTGGAGACCCAATCTTAATGCAAATTGGGGCTGCTGATTGGTCGAAGCAGCTATCATGTGATTGATGGATAAAACTGATAGACGACTTCTTGAAAGGATTTGCAGATTTCTGCAGAAGCAGGTATAGATTTTATCTATAAATTTTCTGACTTCTAAAAGATAAGGAATTTATAGAAGTTACTTTTTACTAACCAAATCCCTACTAATATATTATGTAACAAGTCTCTGACACCCAGAAAATATAGCGCTATTTAAGATGCTTGCGCTGCCCAAATCTCCGTTCGGTACTTTCATTTATAATGGAGTTATTCATAAAAATACGAATGACACACGCACTTGCACATTTAACTCGCACAAGACATGATCACAAATACATTTATGGGCATTTTGATACATAATAGTCTTTTACCCAGTTCTTATTTCAATACTTACATCTAATTTACATACTCAAACAAAAATCAAATTTTGTCTTGTCTACAACGTCATAAACCTGCTATAACAGCATATAGTCCTTGCTACAATTTCCTTTTACTGCAGTGTTCTATTGCAGGAATATCCCCTCCTCGGATAAAACCCTCCTTTTTTTTAAACCTTAAAATAATACCATTTCCTTTCCTTTTTTAAACATTTAATCAAACTAAAAATAAATAAATAAATACTCCTTGTTAAACTAATATATTTTCTTCCAATAAAATTTTGACATTTGTCAGTTCCAATATAAATAAACATAAGCACGAGGTTGATAATCTGTTATCAAGGGGTAGAGAGATAAGCTAGTATGAACAGGTCATAACGTCATAATACCTACTGTCCAGTCACACACTTCTCAACATATTTACCCACATGGTTCAAACAAACATGAATTTACACAATTTACTTACTTTTAACAATTACCTTATGACACTCATTCTTTAATATACCCAGATATACGTGAACGTTAATTTTTGACATAGTACTTGCATAATGACGACGCATGGAATTTGCCAATAGTCTTGTTAGTATTTTGATTTGTAACAATGTAGGTTTGTTTTCCCACCTGTTCAGTTAACATAAATGGACCATTGTAAAGTCTATTGAACTTAGCTGTGGTATTATCAATACTGCTACTTACATTTAAAGCTTTTAGTAAAATGAACTCGCCTACTCTGAACGATTGCAGCTTATGATCAGCATTAAATTTTTCTGACCGCTGTTCGGCAAATTTCCTTATCCTCTCCTTTGCATCCAAATGCTTAACGTCGCTTGGCGTCGGCAAATTTTGAGTGGCTACCCTTTTTATATAATCACTCCAGACACGTTTTGGTTGGACATCTGACTGCAGTTCTGATGGCGTATATCCAGTCGTGGTATTGTAACACCCATTTATGGCGTTCTCGAAAAACTCCAGATACTCTGGCCACTTGCTTTGGTTATTATTACAATAAGTCCTGAATAAACGACCAAGTTCTCTATTCACCCTCTCAGCGAGATTCCCTTGGGGTCTACGAATGGCTGTTAGGACTGCTTGAATGCCCCTCTTCTCTAATTCGGCTTTCCATTTTTTATTCTGGAATTGCGTACCCTGATCAGACAGGATCTTCTTTATATGACCATATTTTGGGATGTACTTTTCCAAAATTATCCTCAGTACCGCATCTGTTGTGGGTCTACCCACCGCATAAAGACTAACATTCTTAGTGAAGGCATCTGTACACACCACCAGATTTCTCATCCCCCTCGCCGCACGTGGTAATGGTCCAAGGAAATCGATGCATAGTAACTCATTTTTTCCATGCATAACAATATTTCCCATCTCCACGTATGTGTGTTGGTTAGGATGTTTGGCTGTCTGGCAGGTGTGGCAGGTATGAAGTACTGATTTAACTTTTCTGGCCATATTCGTCCATATAAAATCCTACCGCAGTGTCAGGTAGCATTTCTAAGCACCAGCATGAGCAAGGCTTTCATGGCATGCCCATGTTAGTTCCTCTATGAGATGGTCGGGAACCACAATTTTCCATTGTCTGTCAATCAGCTTGTACAAAATATTGTTAACAATCTGGAACTTTGGACTTTCTGTAATCTGTATGTCGTTTATTATTTTTCTAATTTTGTCGTCACGTTGTTGTTCAACACTTATGTTCCTTAAATAAGTTTTAATTTCATTTGGTAAAGCGTACTTTATCACCAAGATTTGTATTTCATTCTTATCTGCCGAATGAGTTTCCTGATGCATGGGTGGATAACGACTCAACGTATCCGCCAACTTGTTGTCGCTAGGTTTGCAGTACTTAATGCTAAAATCATATTCCTGCATAGCCATTATCCATCGTGACATTCGGGCATTTGCAAGTTTACACTTTAATAAAAATGACAAAACTTGGTTATCCACTACTAAATAATACCTAAACTTACTATCACAATATACTATAGCTAAAATTTCTTTTTCGGCAGTAAAATAGTTTCGCTCAGCGCCTTTTAACGACCGATTTACATGGGCGATGACTTTAAGTTGACCATTCTTATTTCTTTGATATAAAATTCCACCAACGACATAATCCGAAGCATCACAGTTTAGAACATATGTTCCTTCCTTCTCAGGGTGAAACACATGTAGATTCTCTTTAAATAAGGCCTTCACCACATTAAATGCCTCTTCATGTCTTGCCTCCCATCGCCATTTGGTGTTTTTTCGAAGTAGTTCCAACATTGGTTCTATTGTCTTCGCATACGCAGGTGCGAACCGATGGTAATACCCAGTAAGTCCTAGTAACCCTCTAATGTCCTTCGTTTTTTTAGGTGTAGGAAATCCCGTGATGGATTCTATCTTTTCAGGGTCCGTACTTACACCCTGCGCCGATATAATATGCCCTAAAAATTTTATTTCGGACTTACCGAATTCACATTTCTCATAGTTAAGTACCAAGTTGGCCTAATGGAGTTTACTGAAAACAATATCCAGATGCTTCAAATGCTCATCAAACGATTTAGATATGACTAATATGTTGTCGACGAAAACACTCACAAAGTCTTCCACCTCAGGACCCAACGCTAATTCCAGGCATTTCACCATTGCAGCGAGGCTGGTTACCAGACCAAAGGGCACTACCTTGAACTGGTAGCATTTATTTCTATATAAAAATGCCATGAACTTTCTGCTATCTTGAGCTAATGGGATTTGCCAAAAACCACTTTTTAAATCCAACCGAGACATATATTGGACACCCTGGCATTTTTGTAAACAGGTTTTCTGCATTTGGAGCGCAGTCAAAACATTTTTTTGTGATACTGTTTAGATTACGCATATCAAGACATATCCTAATCTGGTTAGTTTTCTTTTTTACGATCACCATTGGGTTAAGGAAATTGCTGTTGGACCGTTCGATGATGTTCTCGTCCACCATCTTACCGATTTCTTCATCCACCAGTTTCTGATAGTGCAGTGGAATATGATACGTCTTACGCACGAATTTATTTTCGTCCGTCACTTGGATGTCGTGTGTGTATACATGTGTAGTAGTGTGGGTGTTTTGAAATGTCTCCGTATGTCTCTTTATCAGCTGGTTTAATTTGTTCCGTTGACTCGCGGTTAATTGCTCTGTATTATTCATATTATCTTTGTTATTGTTTACAACCACCTTAGCCACCGGCTTGGTTATGCAAATGTACCTCGCTTCAGATTGCTTATCAACGTTATTATTTCCTAATACTATCTTATATTGATTATTATTAACCGTACATACTAATTCATTTTTACTAAAATCATTGATGGCATTTATTTTTTTTAAAGTGTCTGTTCCTATGATGACATCGTAAATTAAATCCTTAACAACTAATACTGGTGTTTCAAGCTCCATACCTTGCGATGAAATGGTTATGTACGCTTGCTTATGTACTTTTTGAACTTCGTTTGTGGCTGTCTTAATAGTTGTATTATTAATCAGTAATATTGGTACTTTCTTAAACTCTACTATGTTCTTACTGATAAAATTTTCACTGATCAATGAAATCTGAGCACCACTGTCTATTAAAACATTTCCCTTACAGTTATTTATCCTAGCTTTTAATACATTACATCTACTATCTAACTTATCACTATCCCTAGGCATATTAGTTACATCGTCATTACTGTCACTTATAAGTTCATTTCGTACATCATTAGGGTATACACCAGATACACAGTAGGTTCTACTCATGTATTTTCTATGTTTTCATTGAATTTCTGATTCTGACTGGTACTTTGTTTATTATTATTATTATTACTTTTATTTGTTTTGCATGGTCTCACACCGTGCACCTTACGCGTTTTTTTTTTACCGTTTTCATTATCTGTGTTATCTTTGGTTATAGTCGCGACTTTATGACTACCCAATTTGGGTGAATTTTGTTCGCGGTCCAGCTTTTTCCATTGCTTATTTCTATATTCATTCTGTTTTGGTGTATTATTGATGTTTATCTTTGTGTGTTTATTGTATGTTTCGGGATTCCCGTTCACATTCTCCCATTTTGTTATTAACAACAGCAGGTCTTCTAATGTTTTGATTCCTTGTGTAATTACAGCCACTTGTATTCCCCTGTTGAAATGATGTGCTAGTTTGCTGACAATTTCAGCTTCTGATATTACCGGCTCCAGGTGTTTCGCCTTGGCTACAAGCTGGATCAAGTATTTCTCCTTACCTCCCTTACCTGGAGTATACTTACCAAACTCCAGCTGTACGCGTACTTTCCGCTGGATTTCTTCGTTCCAATACCTTGCTTTAAAGTGGTTAACCAGATCTTCATATACCACAATTTTATCTTGGACGATCGAAAACCATTCAGCCGCTGTACCCTTCAACTGACGCACCACCCAGTTTATTTTATCAACATCGCTAAGGTTATCAGCGACGTGCTCCATATTACGTTGAGCATATGCAATATTTAAATGATACACACTCTGAAGACAATTGTAATATATCAATACACTACAAAATTTTTTTATAACATACTATTTTGTTGTGCCAAAACGTTGGGTATTGCAATTTAATACTATGTAACAGGTTATACTTAATATATTTCTTGCACTTTTACTGCCCCATCGTAGCGAGCGCCATTTATTATGCGACAAAACATACATTAGGCATAGTAATAATTGAACAATATAGTCAGTTATCTGGAGCAAGGTTGTTTATTTTAAAACAAAATTTTTTAAATGGTTTGTAATTCACAAAAATATTTATTTTACTTCAAAAATTGTCTCTGAATATCAGACTGATCTGTTTTGGAAAAAATGTCAATTTGTTACTTGAACGTGATTCCAAGTATGTTGATTCGTCTCACTGCTGGTCCTGTGATTCGCCGCAATCTGCTCCTCTCTCGTCTCATCCTTTCTGCACACTGCCGCTTCGCTGTCACTCCTCAAGTATGCACGCACGCCGATACATCGATAACCAGTCTACTCTTATCTCAGGGCACAGAAATTGGGTTGTAATTTAATATTATTTATTTTTGGTGGTTTAAGCATGCACCTTCCCGCGTCTTGAGGTGTCCTCGCGATAACATAGGAGTATCCCGGATGGATAAACCTTCCCTATGCGGAAATCTTCACTCACGTGAGACTAGCACTGTTTAAAATTTTAAATAGTTTATTTTATTGAACTAATATTGAGTTCGTACCCAGTCAAGGTATCAGCTAACGGGTAACTCGTCGCTAAATTGTCCTTGTTCACTCTTACATAAGCACGTTTCTGTACGAAAAACTCGCACAGAGAGCACATCCATAATATTCGAGCTGCAGGATGGAACTAACTAGATATTCGCGGCGGAGACCCAATCTTAATGCAAATTGGGGCCGCTGATTGGTCGAAGCAGCTATTATGTGATTGATGGATAAAACTGATAGACGACTTCTTGAAAGGATTTGCAGATTTCTGCAGAAGCAGGTATAGATGTTATCTATAAATTTTCTGACTTCTAAAAGATGAGGAATTTATAGAAGTTACTTTTTACTAACCAAATCCCTACTAATATATTACGTAACAAGTCTCTGACACCCAGAAAATATAGCGCTATTTAAGATGCTTGCGCTGCCCAAATCTCCGTTCAGTACTTTCATTTATAATGGAGTTATTCATAAAAATACGAATGACACGCACTCGCACATTAACTCGCACAAGACATGATCACAAATACATTTATGGGCATTTTGATACATAATAGTCTTTTACCCAGTTATTATTTCAATACTTACATCTAATGTACATACTCAAACAAAAATCAAATTTTATCTTGTCTACGTCGTAAACCTGCTATAACAGCATGGAGTCCTTGCTACAATTTCCTTTTACTGCAATGTTCTATTGCAATATATAATAAGGCAACCCAGTACTCCACGCATTCATGCTTCCCATTCACACTTTTTTACCCCCATTTTTGGTTTAGAGCTCTTTTTGTTAAGTTGTTATATTTATTTAGTTAGTTTTTTTAAAAAACAGTTACTTTCCTTTGGTTGTGTCTGACACGTGGTGGCAACACTCCCGTTTTGTTTCTTGATCACTTTGTATGCCGAAATATGTTTTCACTGGTTAAAATTTGTTCACCGAATATTGTTTGAAGTTTCACTGCTGTTTGAATACTGTATTACATTTTTTATCACTTTTCACATTGTCGGCCGGTCGGTCTACATGGTTACATAGATTTTAGGCGAACCGCGCATTAACGCCTCAGCGCGGTAATTCGGAAGTTATAAGCCGACTGACGTGTACTTAGACGTTTTCAAGATGGCCAGAATCCTCCTTGAGCGTGGTGGCAACTTACTTTCTCATTGGACGAGAGCATTTCCCGCAAAATCTCGCTATTCACAATCGTCTCATGGCCGGCGACCAGGGAAATTGTACGTGCTCTTCACGATGTCAAGACGGGCACCCGCGCACTCGGACACATTCCGATGCTCCAGATTTCGTCGTATGTTGCCTAGCTTACTGGACAAATCGGCAACTGGGTGTTTCAAAAGTGAACTTCGCTTATTAAAACTGAGGCTCTGTGTGGGTAACTCCACATTATTATAACTTATAAAAGAATAAAATAAATCCCCTATTTCTGTACCGTTACAAAGACTATGCCAGCAGTAGATGTCCAAAAAATGCAACAAAAATTGCCATTATTGAAAAAATTTCATAGGGTGTTGAAAGACTGCAGACTGAGGAGTGGATGACGTTGCTGAAATCATAAGCATGTCATATGAGCATGTGCATCATACTTTAACTCAAGAACTTGGTGTGAAAAGTGTTGTGCAAGATGGCTGCCGCATCTAGAGCTACTGCATTTTTTGAGCATCCAGTAGGGGGGGGGGGTCATCTTCAATGCTCGTACGCCCACGTTTAAACTCAAGTGTGTACTTACAAACCGTTGGTTTTGAAGTCACAGCATCTCCTGACACATTTACAATTTCGTTTTGAATTTCCGTTGCTGTTAAACAATTTTTAACAAAGAATCACACCATGATGTTTTATTTTGTTTGTTTTTCAAAACAACCATAACACGTCAATTTTAAACAGCTTTTAAACATTGAATAAATTTATAGATAGATTTAAAAATTAACAGGAGTTCACACAAAATACAAATCCTGCAGCACACGAAATTTTTAGTTTTACCGTTTAGCTACAGTTGTCGCTCTGCGAACTTTTCAACTTTCCCTCATACAGTCATACGAGTTTTAACAAAATATGTGTGCTGTTGTTTCAGCTATTTGAAACGTCCGCCCAGACTGACACAGAAGGAGGAAACATAGATGGTATATTTATGACTTTGGCACACAAACTGATCAAACAGCGTCCGTTAATGCCTGTACCGATGGTGGCATCTTTGCAATTCAACAGTGAGAACTTGCACAGAGCCAATGTCATTTCAATTACACGGTCGCAGAAACCAGCAATAAAAAGTACTGATTCAAATTGTTGGTGTTAACGCAAAGACTGTGGTATATATGTATACAACATAATATACGTATTCGTATACGTATTATATAATTCCATTTATAAATGTGTCTATTTAAAAACTTGTATATAATTGTATAAAATTTGATCAAGTCTTAATAACTTATAAAGAAGTGTCCGTGTAACAATATTGAAATACATAATTATTAAATCTTCATCTTCTTTGTGTAGCCCTTCTGTCTCTGAGTGTCGGGTTATAGGTAAGGAGCCTCCATCTGTAGTCTCCATCTATTCCTGTCCATGCACACAGTTTTCATTTCGTGTAAACTCTTCCCATGGGCCTGTCTCCTGTCCCAAAGTTTCAATGTATGACTGACATGTCATCCTTGGCCCTCCTCTTGGTTTCTGACTCTCCGACATTACTTCAAGGTAATGTTTTATTATACTAAGATAGTCATGAATAATCAGATTTTGAATCAGGTTAGTCAATTTAATTACTTGGGTTGTGATACCTCCTATGGAACCAAAATTGGTTGGGATAGTAAGCTAACTAAATGTAGACGCATCTATGCAACAATTCATAGGTACCTGAAAAATTAAACATGGAAGGATATATGAATTAAATTTTACAAATCTGTGGCTGCCCCCACATTTCTGTATGCTAGTGAGACATGGACTCTTGGTAAAAGGGACGTGCAGAGGATTCAGGCAGCCGAAATGAAATTTCTAAGGTTGATCTCTCTTGGATCGGAGAAGGAACGAGGACATTATACACAATTTAGATATTGTATCATGGCACCAAAGAATTGAAGCCCACAGGAGATGGTGTGAACACTTGAATCGCATGCCTGATATCCATCCACCCTACTTGGAAGAGAGATGTTGGTAGATTGAGGAGGAGATAGGTTACGGAACAGGTCTAAGGCCTAGTCCTTGGAGTGGTGATATTTTATTTTTCTTAGTTCATCTGCCGTACTTGCATGCCCCAACAACTTCAGTTGCCTCACATCCAGCAAATCCTTCAGTGCTTTATTCCCAAATTTCATCTGATCATCTCACGTCTAAGGCAATCTGTCCATGTTTTTCCTGTTATTTGTCTGAGAAACTTCATTTCTACTGATATTATTCTACTTGCGTGTTTGCCCAGGGTAGTCAAACTTTGTGCTCCATACATTATTATTGGTAGGTACACAGATTTAAATATCTGTAGTTTTGCTTTCTTACCTACCTCTCCTTTTCCTATAAGTGGTTGTTTATTGTAAACATATGTAGAGTTTCCTCACAAGATTTGATATTTCCTGATCTATTCTCCATCCTTATCAAAAATGACACCCAAGTATTCACATTCCTTGACTTGAATCAACAGTTCATCGTCACGTAGTTCTCAGGGACTGATCTCCTTTTTTCCCAATTCCTTTTCCCATTCTACCATGTATTCCTGTTCTATCACTTAGTTGTCTTGGGGTCCTTCGTGTGGGGTTATCAAGGTCAGAAATATCAAAATCAGAAATTATCATTCATATAGTTTGTAGCAATTCCTGAGCACCTGTCTGGAAAGTGATGGATTATTCTCGAATCTCAGCAGGGAATAGATTTTGTAACATAACAAGATTATGCCCTAGAGTAAATATAATGTAATCATTGTAACGGTACAAACTGATGGGGGTCTAAAATTTAAAGCTTTTCACCTTTTTATTTAACCAGAGTATATTTTTGGTCACCGACTATAGTTCCGTGACTGGCACAGCATGTTACAAAAATCCGAATTGTCAGTAGGGTGCGTATTCATGCGTACGAGCGCACGTGTGGGCCAACGTTCCCAGCGTGAAGGACACGTACAAAAAATTCCATAGCCGATCATGCGAAAAACAAAGAATCACAGAGTACAAGTTGACGGCGATGCCTAACGCCTGGCGGGTAGGCAACCAAGCGCACACACACAGTTGACAGTCGTCGCAGAGCAGTTCGCTATAACTCATCACACGATACTGTCGCACATACAGCGGCCTCGGAAATTTCGGTAGACCCAAGTGAATTGAGTAGCCGAGGTCTACTGAAACTGGTGTAAATATAAAGAAGAATACAAGGAAGATAGAGTGATAGTAAATTAAATGAACTGTTAAAGTTAAAAGAAGTAAAACAGTGTCAGTGACGACGGAAGTGAACGGGAAGTACAAGTGATAGTGGACAAGGGAATGCACGTGCAGGTAAAACGTAAAAGTAATCAGTTCAAATCAAAATGATATAACGGTAATAAAAGAGCTCGATACAAAGGGGGTAAAAAGTATATATTGTAATATTCAGTTTTTGACGTTAGCCCCACTGTTGGGTTCGCCAAATGTAATATTCAATAAATATAATCCTCCTTATGTATTCTGTGAATGTGGAAGGCCCCACTTTTGAGCGTCAAAATGTAATATTCAGTTAATACCTTCCTATTCATTCGTCGTTGATACTTTTATATTGTTCAGCCCTGTGTGGGGATCACCAATATGTAATATTAAAATAATTAGTATCTCTGAAGTTGATTTGTAACTAAATAAAAAAAATCTGTGTTTTGTTTTTAAATAGAGGATTATTTATCTGAATCTCAGGGTTAACATACAAGTATTGTTAAAGTCTGGTACAATTTACACATAGAACAGACAATATAATTTTTATGCATGAGACTTGGTAATATAGTGTTGTTAATGTCTGTTGAATGTTTGTGGGTTCTTTTAAACAACTAGAAACTATAACAAAAAACTCTTATGATTAACGACTATTTTCATAATAGAGTACTAAAGTAATTCACAATTATTATTATTTATTTATTTTTGTTATTGTTTTTTTCAGTTATTGTTTTTGTGGTATGATCTCACCAACTTTGCAGTTTTCCCAATGGATTTATTCGTTGATTCTGCTCCTGGACACCTGGTTTTTTGGTCTCTCTCTGTCAAAACATCATTCCTCTAGGTCTTGGGTTGGTTTTCCTGGTCATCTCAGCTTTTATCGATCTTCAATTTCCATCAACTCAGCAGTCATTTATCTTAAACGTTCTGGCTTGCTATTCACAATTTTTAACAAAAAATAATCTTCCACTCAGACCATTAATTTCTTTAGTTAAAGGCCATGGCTATATTTTTTATGGGTCACAGGTTTGGTGTACCATTTCTAATTAATAATATTCTGTTGAACTTTACTTTATTTTTCCTTCGTAACTATATTATTATAAGTTTTTTAACGTAAGAGTTTCTATCTTTTAAATTATTTACTTTGTTTGATTTCACTATATGGGTTATATACCTGTTTCATATAGATTATATATTTCTTCAATGCTCATTATAATTATGTTCAATCACTTTCATTATACACAATTTTTCCTTTTTACTGTATTTCACTGTTATTCTCACTTTCTAGCACTGTCATACCATACCACTTTTATAATTATAGTTTGATCTTATTATATTTGTAAAACTTAAATACTTCACTTTTATGTAAATTTTTTTTCTTGATAAATAAAATAACGGTCTGAGGTGTGCAGACCGCCCCATAGTTAAATTAGATTAATTTACATTTTAACTAGTAATGAAGTTTTCAATAATAATATAAATTGTCTTATTACAATGAATTAGTTTAACACAAATAAAAACATATGTAAATGTACTGAACAGCGTGATTAATTACTTATTTATTTACATCTTTTGTCCTGGGATCATTAACTTCTTGGTTTTTGGTCATTGTCAGCCATAGTTTGTTACAGTCAGTAAATTATCTTTTAGTTAGTATGTTATGTTTTATGTTTGGTGAAACAACACGTTACATAAAGCCCCCCGTTTAAGACAAGTTATTTCAGTAATGGTAGTTTTAGGAGTTACTGAAATAAATGGCAAAAATCTACAAAAACTGTCTTCACTTTTCATAAAACCTCTTTATCTCGGTTTGGTTATATATTCCTTGGGGTATTGCTACAATGAGGCTGGTAATTGACAAACTACTTTTTCGTATAATATCTTCTTTTATCATGCGCTGGATTTACTTTCTTTAACAACTGTTTAACCGGATATTATTTAAATTCTTCGCTTTATTCGGTGAGTTGGAGAATACGATGCAGTAGTTATTGTAATTGTTCACTAACCTCTTCTTTGCCACACTCATGATCTCTGTATATCTTTTTCCTTGGAATGCCCTGATTTCCTGCAGTCTTTCCTGCCATGATTCTGGTTCTGTTACGGTTTATTTGTTTCCTATGGGTACCCTAACATTTTCCCTAACTTAGTATGAATTCCTGTCCTGAGGGGCACTTGTGCTTCCTATTATCTCAGCGGATCATTCATAATCGCAGAGTGGCGCCGTAGCATACAACACTCTGTTTATACCTTAAAGAGTAACCCTTGGGTTACTAATAACACCATAGGAATTCCTATTCCTTTTGTCGTAACATTCAGGTTTATTTTCTGCTTTTGGGTTTTATATTATTTACCTGTGGCTCCTATAATTGTATCTGGTTTATGGACAGCGTGCGTATTCTCTCCGTTTTATTCTCCTGCGTTTCGTTTCATTCCTGAAGTGTTCGCTCATGTTTTGATCAAGACTGTTGTCAGCACCCCTTGTAGTGTTTACTTTGATGTACTCTATGTCTCAGTTTGTTTTCGCTTTACCCTGTTTTCTTTCTAATGAATCCCTTGTTATATTTTTCTAAATAATATTTTGTCTTGATTAATTGTTAGTTTAATACTTTTTTCTTCTTATTTTTCTGTTTATATTCCCCTTTTGTTCCTTATCAGCTTTTCTTCAGTTTTGGTTATGTTTTCTTAATTATCATTATTTTTTCTTAAGTCTAGAGTGATTATTTATTTTATTTTTGTTTTAATTATCATTATTTTCTTCTTCCTTTCTTAAATGGTTTGCTTGATCGGTACCCAGAAAAGCAGTCCCTTCTTTCGATGGCGCTATCTTACTTAGTTTATCCGTGGTCGATCTCAATTGCCCTTATTGTTCGGTCTGCTATTGTTTTCAGAACTATTTCAGTCCTAGTTAAGTACCTCTCTATTACCTTATACGGCAATGTTTCTAATACAAAATTTTCACTTGTATTAAATCTTATTTCTATCACTCTATCATCTAGTTTACTAAACAAATATGTCAATTTATATTGTAACGAGATAGATGTTAAGACGTCCTCGTCTTTATTTAAGCCTCACGTTGGAGTCGTCAATCTGTAACTATCTGAAAGCTGGGCTGGTTGTAATCTGTAAAATGTGTACACCTGTTTTTTATGTGTAGACAGTGTTAGTGTGGTGTGTCCGTCTCACACCAGTCGTTACATTAATGGTTGTTACTACTGAAGTCTGTAGCGTGGTCTCAATTATCAGTACAACCTACCTGTTTATTCATAGGGATTGCGAATCTCGGGTGGCGCCAAATTGTTTATTTTAAAACAATTAAATTTGTGAATTTACTAGTTATATTGGTGTTGTCAGCGTTGACAGTTGGAGCGTTCAAATGATTCCCGCCTCTGTACAGCTTGTTGTATTGCCCACTTGGCAAGAGGGCTAGTTGTTTACTCAGTGGAATTGATAACACACACATATATTATACAACTTCCTACGAAATAAAACAATGGTAATGCTCTGTACTGTAATTTTAATTATGATTTAGTCATTATTCAATGTGACAAAAGTATTATAAATTATTTTTCAATAAAGTTGCTCCGGCTTAGAACATGAAACATATATCTCTAGGTTGACGAAATTGATTTTGAAATGAGTTATACTACTGCCGACATGGTGTCTGTTTATACACAATATATTAATCTGTTCAAAATCTGGGGCTCTTTGGATTATAAAGCAAACATAAAAGTTGGTTACATTAAAAAAAAATACACTATCGTACCTTATCCGTACTTAAATGGTAAAAAGTGTGTTTACAAATTGTTCGGTAATGTCGTAATAGTTGTTACAAATGTTGCACACTAGTGCGAGGTTATTTCTAAGTTAACAATTTGTTTTATGCAAGTTTATTATCATTCAATCCTTGAAAGAAAATTAATTTTACTTGATAGTGAGAATTTTTGATTGATTTGAGAAATATTTAAAGTGATTTGGTTTCTGGGATTATTGAATTTAGTTGATACTTATCAGTTCAGAAGGTTACGATGTGTCGTCGTTCTGGGGTAATGGAAATTCATCAATTTTGGGGTGACTTAGGCTGCTGGCATCTTCTTCTATTTTGTCTTGGGAATTTCTGCTATTTAATTTTGTTTATTTGGTTCCTGGACATCTGTTAATATTTGAAGCTCTTCATCTCCTCGTCATTGTTTCTTGCTGTCGACTTCTAAACGTTTTTTGAACTGTTTAAATTAAAATTTTGGTCATCTCAATCTTGCGTACCTCTTACTCAAGCGTCATTTTTTCAAGTCTCATGAATTTAACGGAAAATTAGTAACCAACGGCCCGTTTCTATGGTAACAGTAATCCTTTGATTGGTTAAGGCCTCGATTAAAAGCATTGTCATGATATTTGAAATTTTTATTCATATTTATTATATTTTTTCTGAATGATTTTATTCTTCTGTCATCCCTTTTGGGTATTAAATATTATCACTATTGTATTTCTTTCCTTTCAAAGATTAAAACAATACCTCATAAGGTCATGTTCTATTGTATATTAATTTTTGTCTAATTATGTTGACATTTGATAATTACATATCTCTTTTAAATTAAACTTTTATAGTAACATCTTTCTTTTAAAATGATTTATACATAATTATTGGCTAGTTACTTGCCTTAGATTTGTACATTTCTTTGTTATTTTGTTATAATTTGTATTTGTGTGTTTCTGACAGTTAGGCATTTTCATAGGCATAAGTAGCCATTATGGTATTTTACTTATTTCATTTAATTACATTTCATTTCAGCCTGATGGGCTTTGTTTTGTTATCATAATTGGTTGAGTTTTGTTTTGAGTCTGTTTGTGTTCCGATTACAAGTCAATATTATTTTCTATTTCTTAATATTTAAAACATAACAATTAGGCCTATGGACTGCAAGTTTCTTTCAGCCATATCCTGTTCATAACATTTAAAACGAACAATTCTTTATAAGTTATTATTTACTGTTGGTTTAACATTCATTTAATTCTTTTGACTATTATTTTGAGTGAGAAACATCATCACTTCTTTCAAACTTATTAAATTTATTTTCCCTTCTAACATTGGGTGTTTTTTAATTATATATTTAAATTCTTATTTTATTACTACTTCTTTTCTCCACTCCATGTTAACACAAACTGTTTTTACATGGGTTTTCTCCCTGAATAACATTACATTCTTTACTTATCTCTATTTTAAATACTATTTCTAACTATCCTTAATTATATAATTTTCCATAAGCTCACTTAAATCATTTATTGGTTCTTTAATGATTTACTAAGTGTTTTCTTATCTACTACTACCTTTTATTATTTATAATATCTTTTTCCACTTATCACCTTCACCTTTAATTAATTGGTGTTTATCACTGATACACTCACTATTTTGGGGTATTTACACATACACTATTGCACTTTTTCACTGTTTATATTAAGTGTTCTTTAGTGGGTAATCCCTATAATTATTTCTCTTTCTCACTTTCTCACTATTTCTTTCATTAGAAAATTATACATAATATTAATGATATTTTGTTATATATTTCTCTATATCTAACTTTAATATTTGGGTTAGTGTACTTTTCTTTACTAAGTTACTTTTTACTGTTTTTGTTTAAAACAGGTGTATAAAATATCTCATTTACAATAATATTTATTTCCATTAGTGGTTAATTATTGGTTTTATTTACAATATTCTATATTTGAGTATACCATTTCTCCCTTTTATATGTGGTGTTTGTTATTTCTTGGTTTCACTTCGTTTCCTCTTCTTCTTCTCCTTCATCTTCTTCATTTTCAATTGTCTTTATTTTAATTCGGTTCTCCTCTTCTCGTCTGGTTTGATTTCATTTAGTTATAGGAATTCGTTCACTTCCTTTAATTGTCTTTATTCTTCTTTGGTTCTGGTTTCTTCCCTTCTTTTGTTAGTTCCTGTTTGTTTGGTCAGTCACTTTCTTTCTTGTTTATTTTTTGTGGTTCCCTTCTTTTTTTGTTTCCTGTTGTTGGGTCAATCACTTGGGTTGGGTAATGTCGTCGTTTGTCATGTCACCGTGTTTATATTTTATTTATATTTAATCATTTTATTTGATATGAAGTATATTTACATTTAGAATTATATTTTTTATCCCTGGTACTGGGGTGGCTTATTTGTGTTGTAACAATATCAATCATTGTTGCTATCCATGACATTTTATGATGCATTTTTATTTCTGGTGTATTCAATTTACCTATCGACCTTTTTAATTTGTTATACACCGTTTTATTGTGAATTATTTCTAGAATTTCTATTAAGTTCCTACTATAATTTTTGTCATTACCTATTTCCCTATGGTCGGTTATTGGGAGATTAATTACATTAAATAGTCCATTGTTTATCATCTCCAACTCCTCCCTTGTTTTTATTAGTTCCTTTTTCCATATTTTCTTCGTCTTCTTTTCCGGGTGCTTAATATCCTTTTGGTTTTCTCCTATTGGTATGTGTGTGTAATTCATCGGTCTATTTTGTAGAATTACCAGTTCTTCCTGGATTTGGCCTACCTGCCCTTTTTCTTGTCCTACATCACCCTTGATGGTTTCGATTTGACCACCTATTGTTTCCTTTATTTCATCTAGCTTCTTTTGTGTTTCTGCTCGTACCTCAGTTATACCAATTTTGTTATTATTTTCTACCTGATCTATTCTGGCATCTACTTCTATTCTGGACTGTACAAATGTTTCTTCAGTTTTCTCTAGCCTGTCCTGTGTATCGGCTATCTGCTGTCCAACTTCCTCCTTACACTTGTCCATCCTCTGGCTAAGTGTCTTACTGACGTCTTCAATTTTCTCATTGAGAGTTTCCCTTAACACCTTGTTAGAGTTCTCAATTTTCTTATTAATTTGCCTAAAATCTTCCTTAGTACCCTCTTTAATGCTGTCCATCTTTTCATTCATCTGTCTTAAACTTTCTTCATTTCGTTCAAACTTTTCGTTTTGTTTTCTAAAGTTCTCATTATTTTCTTCATTCAATTATCTTAAACTTTCATCATTCCTGTCCAATCTTTCATTCATTTGTTTTAATAAATTCTCATTAGTTTGTTTATTTTGTTCAGTTATTTTTTCCTCCTGTTTCCTAAAATTCTCATTAGTTTCTTCTTTATTCCTATCCAATCTTTCATTCATTTGTTTTAATAAATTCTCATTAGTTTGTTTATTATCTTCTTTAATTAATTCCCATAATTTTTGTAAATCCAGGCCTCCTCTGGCTTCCTCCTTGTCACCCGCCTGTTGTTCCATTTCGCTGTCTTTGACTGTTTCTTCTTCTTGTTCCCGCCTATCTTCTTCTGTCTCTGGCTTTTGTCCTCTCTTCTGAGAAGCTAACGTCGTCGCATTTTTTAGTCTTCTAGCAGTTGCCAGCTAAAATTAGGTCAATCGTTATTTCACTAATTGTGTTTCGGTTAGTTGGTTTTGCCTAATTTCAGCTCTACCGGTTGGGCGCCAATATGGAATATTCAGTTTTTATACGTTAGCCCCACTGTTGGGTTCGCCAAATGTAATATTCAATAAATATAATCCTCCTTATGTATTCTGTGAATGTGGAAGGCCCCACTTTTGAGCGTCAAAATGTAATATTCAGTTAATACCTTCCTATTCGTTCGTCGTTGATACTTTTATTTTGTTCAGCCCTGTGTGGGGATCACCAATATGTAATATTACAATAATTAGTATCTCTGAAGTTGATTTGTAAGTAAATAAAAAAAAAATCTGTGTTTTGTTTTTAAATAGAGGATTATTTATCTGAATCTCAGGGTTAACATACAAGTATCGTTAAAGTCTGGTAAAATTTACACATAGAACAGACAATATAATTTTTATGGATGAGACTTGGTAATATAGTGTTGTTAATGTCTGTTGAATGTTTGTGGGTTCTTTTAAACAACTAGAAACTATAACAAAAACTCTTATGATTAACGACTATTTTCATAATAGTGTACTAAAGTAATTCACAATTATTATTATTTATTTATTTTTGTTATTGTTTTTTTCAGTTATTGTTTTTGTGGTATGATCTCACCAACTTTGCAGTTTTCCCAATGGATTTATTCGCTGATTCTGCTCCTGGACACCTGGTTTTTTGGTCTCTCTCTGTCAAAACATCATTCCTCTAGGTCTTGGGTTGGTTTTCCTGGTCATCTCAGCTTTTATCGATCTTCAATTTCCATCAACTCAGCAGTCATTTATCTTAAACGTTCTGGCTTGCAATTCACAATTTTTAACAAAAAATAATCTTCCACTCAGACCATTAATTTCTTTAGTTAAAGGCCATGGCTATATATTTTATGGGTCACAGGTTTGGTGTACCATTTCTAATTAATAATATTCTGTTGACCTTTACTTTATTTTTCCTTTGTAACTATATTATTATAAGTTTTTTAACGTAAGAGTTTCTATCTTTTAAATTATTTACTTTGTTTGATTTCACTATATGGGTTATATACCTGTTTCATATAGATTATATATTTCTTCAATGCTCATTATAATTATGTTCAATCACTTTCATTATACACAATTTTTCCTTTTTACTGTATTTCACTGTTATTCTCACTTTCTAGCACTGTCATACCATACCACTTTTATAATTGTAGTTTGATCTTATTATATTTGTAAAACTTAAATAATTCACTTTTATGTAAATTTTTTTCTTGATAAATAAAATAACGGTCTGAGGTGCGCAGACCTCCCCATAGTTAAATTAGATTAATTTACATTTTAACTAGTAATGAAGTTTTCAATAATAATATAAATTGTCTTATTACAATGAATTAGTTTAACACAAATAAAAACATATGTAAATGTACTGAACAGCGTGATTAATTACTTATTTATTTACATCTTTTGTCCTGGGATCATTAACTTCTTGGTTTTTGGTCATTGTCAGCCATAGTTTGTTACAGTCAGTAAATTATCTTTTAGTTAGTATGTTATGTTTTATGTTTGGTGAAACGACACGTTACAATATTATTATACAACTCGTGTGTCATCTTCGTCATTTGTATACCTCTGTAAAATATAACAGTGTGTCTGAGTGTAAATTGTGTCTGTGTTTCTTACCACTTCGTCCTCGTACGGCGGTGTAACTCACGATGTTTGGGTCTGTAGCGAACGTACTGGTGACCAGGTATCGTGGTTCCCGATCTGAGGTTCACATGTAGTGGATGATCCCCGGGTGGCGCCAAATTGTTTGTATAAAACAATTAAAATTGTCTCCTTATCAGTGTTCTATTCGAACGATGTGGCGAATTCAATCCGTCCCGCCTTTTATAAATTTTTGTTAATCGAGTTAGCAGTTACGGTATTCGCTACTTGCGCGCTAGGCGTCGCATCAGAAACATACGCTATACATTATAATTTTAAACATACAACTT
Organism: Magicicada septendecula; assembly: GCA_034769895.1. NCBI lineage: Eukaryota > Metazoa > Arthropoda > Insecta > Hemiptera > Cicadidae > Magicicada > Magicicada septendecula. Next base: position 555,173,873 of record CM068369.1, read on the forward strand.
TCTAATGAAAATAAAACACAATTTAATACACACAGTGTAGATTTATTATTAATTTGAAGTTAATATTTTATAGACACAAGTCGTAATTAATTTTTCATATACAATTCTGCACCGGATAATTCTTTATAAGACTCTACTCAAGGGTTAACCAATCGGTTTTGAATACATATAAACAGCATGGCTTTCTCTGACGCCAATCAACAAATATTTCGATCGATGGTTGTGAGATCTTTTGGCCACGTTAAAAGGTTCAGATGCAATTACAATATTAAAAATACACAACCTTACAATGTTTTTTCTTAAGTATGGTAATGTGTAATGGTAATTGTTTTGTTTGAGTGTCGTACAAGTGGTTTAAAAGTCGTACATAAATATGAGGTTAGTTCTATAGTTTAACAAATTTTCAGTGTCTTAATATTACGATTTGGTCTTTGCAAGAGAATAAAAGTGATCCAGTGGTATTCAACATATATTGAGAAATATTCAAAGTGCGTTTATTTTTTGGAAGTTGAAATAATTTAATTGATACTTAACAGCGTTGTAGTACGGAATTACTCTGTAGGTCGGGAAGGAATGTTTGTGGCATCAGTATAATTCATTTGTTCTTTATTCAAGCTTCGGCATCTTTTTCAAAGTTGTTTGAATTTATTTAGATATTTCGTCTTCAATTAAACGTCTTCTCCCTCTGGTAAAGGTGTTCGGTATTCATCAGACTTCTTTACGATCAATTTCTATACATTATTTTACTTTTAAGATGTTTTAAATATGAAAATGTGTTGTACAGAATTTTCGCTCCTGGTTTTGGTGAGCATCACTTTTCAAGTAATTGTATTCAACGGTAATTATCCCGTCAAACCGCCGTTTCCATGGTTACATCATTAATTTCATTGGGCGAGCTGAACATGAATACATTGTTATCAATATTTGAATTCCTTTCAAATCTTCCCATATCTTCTGACTTCCTTCCTCCTCTTGTCTTCCTTCTTAGTTATTATCTATTTGCACTGTCATTTATATTTTCTCACAAAGATTATTTTGGTACCCCACAATATTGGGTTTTTTCAAGTTTTCTAAGTTTACAATTAATTTCATACTTACTAATTACATTTCTCTGTTTATATAATTCCTTAATTTAATATTTGGTTTTTAATCAAACTACCATTCATACTTTGTGAATTAGTCACCTTGGATTTATCCATTACATGGTGATTTTTATACAATCAGTAATTGTTTATGTTTGACCGTTAGGCCTGTTTCACATTTAAGTAGCCATTACTGGATTTTTATGGCTTCATACACAATATATTTCATTTAGTCCCAAATTGTTATTTTGCATTTATATTTAGGTTTAATGTCTCTGGATGTGTTTTAATTTAGTCTTTTTGTGCTCTTTGTTTGTAACAACTGTGTTATTCAATATTACTTGCTAATTATTTGCTATTCATTTCCAATATAACATATAACATCTAGGTCTATGGTCTGTATGACTCTTACAGCCATATCCAATTCATAAACAATAGTTTATACAATTCATTATTTCTTATTTGTTGTTCTGGTGATAAACAGTCTCACCTCTATTGAACTTTTTTCATTAAACTCCCCTTATAACATGGGTATTTACTTAATGTTAATACAGACTTATTTTCTAATGCTTTTTGCTCTCCCTTCCATGTTAACACCATCTTATTACTTTTCCTTGTGAAACACACCTTTAAACTTTTACAATACATTCTTAAGTTATAACAATACTATTTCCTAGTCATCACAGTGAATATCACTACTTAGTGTTCATTATTTACTGAATCAATGTTCTATTCTAAATATTATTCATTGTAGCTTTGTTAAATGTTATTGTTCACTCTTAAAACTTAACCATAGGTTATTTTACTAAGTCTTTATCTTAGCCTACTCTCCTCTTACTATTTTTATGATAGACAATATTTGTATTTATTTCTCACTTGCACTTTCTTAAATTATTTAGTGTTCATTATAATTTACTTAGTGTTTCTTTAGTATTATATCACTCTAGGATAAATCACTTTCACTAGTTCAACTTCCATTTATTTCTCATCATTTTATTCTCTTTCTCTACACACTATCTATATAAAATTATTAATATTATGTCTTTCTTTGTTAACAAATTACATATATCCCCAACTCTTTGGTTAGTGTACTTTTATCTATTGTTTCATATTACTGACTATTTATAATCGTCATTCAATCAATACTAACATTCATTAATAGTTTTGGTTCTTAACCGATTTCATTTTCTTTATTATTTTGGATTACATTATTTCTCCCTTCTCTATTTTTTATTCCTTGTTTGGTTATCTCGACGTGTTTCATTTTGTTTTCTTCCTCGTGGGTTTGTTCTCTCTTGGTTTTCATTCTTCTTCTCCTTCACTTGTCTTGTTTTCTTTATTTTGGTTTCTTAACTGGCCAATCTCTGGGGTTGGGTCAATGTTGTTTGTCTGTCAGTCTATTATTTGAGTTTCTTTATTAATCACTTTTGGTTTATTACTCCTTCTCCTTCCATGTTAATCACCTTTTATATATATTTTTCTCTCCACATTATTTATTTATTCAAATATAGTATTATTTAGGATTTTTTATACATACTTATTGTTATCAAAATTGATCTGAATTTGGCGATGTTATAATATATAAATCTGTAAAGAGTGAGAGAGTGTATGTAAGGAAAAAGGGGAGAAATCATTAATAAAAGTACTGGTTACTAGATAATAAGTAGTTGTTAAAAATCTTTTGTTTAAACAAATTCATGTTTCTAGATGTATTTGATAAAATAAAACCATATTTGTTTAGTGATATAAATATGTGTTAGCGTAGTTATTTCGCCGTTACCATTTCCTAGTGTTCTGTGCTGAAAAACTCGTCTAAACGTTTCCGGGGAATTTTCTGAATTGAGAGAAGTCAGATTGCAAAATTGTCCAATGTTTTAATTAAAGGAAAGTATAAAGGTCTCCATATCTATCCTTCAAAGACATTGGTGGCGGCCCTGAACTTCTGTTGGAATTTACAAAAAGGTAAGTCAGCGAGAGAAAGATCGCAAGGTAAAGTTCTGGCAGAATATTTTTTTTATCTATTAATAAATTAATAAATTTGTTTGTTTCTTCACAATTGGCGAGTCCCTGCCAGGACATTCGTATATATTGTAATAAAACAAATAATATATAATTGAATAATTAGATAATAAAAAAAAAATTTTTATTTATTTCTTTTTTATTTTTTGGATTTAATTAATTTTAATTAGTGTAGTTGTTTTTAATTGTTTAGACTCAATTAATAAAAAATAAACTGTTTAATGACTGTGTGTGTTCTGATGTAAAATTATTTATTTCTTCACTTCAAATAGATTATCTAAGCCGTATCGATTGCATGTAGCAGCCAATTTAAAATCTGTTCTTCTTCTTCTAGCTCGTCTACTTAAGAAGTTCACTTTTTACTCTTAAATAATTAAAGTAATTCAATTTAAGGCTTAGCTGATCAATAAAACAGTATTAAAACAATAAATAAGTTTATTTGTCAAACAATTATTTGAATTTGCCGCACAGGCTTGAATCTGATTCGATAAGAAGTTACAGTTCGATTAATTTTTATATGCAAAATATTTCAATGTAATTATTATATTATAAGGTTCTTTTAACTGTTGAAATAGTCAGGAAAGGCAAGAGAACTCAATACTTACAAGGTATTAAAAAACATATTCATGAAACAGACAAAAATGATAAAGTGTAATGTATATAAAGAGTTGATATTACGGTACTGTTGACTGCTCTGACGTCACTCGTCACGTTACCAGCATCTTCTTCAACTGGAATCAAAAATGGCTGCCTTAATAAGTTGAACTGCGATGTAAATTCAGCTACGAGTTCTTTCTTCAAATAAATGTCTCCGCTGGTTATTTCCTCTTCTGTGATGTTGTTCTTGGACGATCCACGAGTTGTAGAGTGTAGTGTTGTTTACCAACTAGGTTTTGGTTCGGTAATAGTAGTGTTATGTCCCAAAAGGTTCCCTTCACTCGGTGTACGTTTATTTGAGTTCAATTTGTTCTGCTGTCGTGTCTAGATGTAGTGACGTTTTAATTTGATATTATTTAATTTAGTTTTAATGTTCAGTGATCAATATTATAACAGTCTTCACTTTGGTTTATTTTCTATTCATCTTTATATGGCTTCGTCATATATCTTGTAACGGTACGGATTTGTGAGCCACCCCAGTTTAATTTCATATTAATTCAAATCATCATTTTAAGCACTTTCCAAATTGACAGACTTTCACCTGTAAGGAGCCTCCAGTACAGCAATGCAACATACACACAGTCAGTCAAAACAATTGCCAGACGCATTGCGCAATCACATAGCAGCAGCCTTGTGACAGTCTCCAGTCTGCTGTGTGTCATCAGAGAGAGTGGTAATAAGCAGCATACAGTGCAGATAAAAATTACATAGTGGCCTCGGGTGTAAGATAGGCCGCAGTTAAGAGTAGGCCTATCTTTGTAAATACTAAAACTAATATAAAAACTGTATAACGCGCGGCCAACCTAAGCGAACTAAGTGTTCGAAAATATATGTCGGCCGACAAAACAAAACGAAATATTATTTTAAAGAAAATAATAGTGGCGCATCAACTTAATTTGAAATAAGCAATAACAGTACCGCGGTTAAACAGTGAAAACTAAATCATGGTGTGTTAAACAGTGCGTTCACAGCAGAGGTGCAAAACAGCGGAGTTCTTCAGACGTTAAGTATTAACTGAGTTTTAAACAAGATTATTTTCCCCTTTTCCACAGAGTATATGTCAACATAAATAAATTGTAAATCTAAAATGTACATCAGAGATCTCAAAGTGGGGTTTAATAGAACGATAAAATCAAAGAACGAATGTGTGTGAGTGTGTAGCTAAAGCACGTATTGGTTCATGGCAAATAGTAAATAGTAGGGGTATACCATAGTTGTCATAAGCTAGCTAATTAAGAAATATTTTATTACTATGTTTGATTTCACAAATTGTTGCTCATTCTACAAGTATTGTATAGTTACGTTATTTTTGAATTTATAGATACGATATATTATATCTCACAAATGTGTTTACAAAAACTAAGACGCCATCTATGCAATTAACTAAGTCATGGGCCAGAAGTTCGTTACGCGAAGTCATAGGAAACGGAAATTGCTTGAAATAACAAAACAGCTGTTCTAATTGTTACCAATGAAATACCCCTTTTTATTCTTTACTTTGTTACATAACATTTTTTTAAAACCAACTGTAACCCTTCCAAAAACATAATGTGTAATAATAAATTTGATTAAGTTTAATGATTATATGATTAAATGATTATACAATAATAACATATATATATTTATATTTATATAGTGGTGCTCAACCCAGCACTTAGAATAATTACGCACTCACACAACCACGCACCCTTTCATTCTCATGGTACAGACTTTAAATTTTTTGGAGCTCCTTTTATATAGATTGAAAATTTGAATAATTTGTTAAATGATTGATTTCTACAATAACATATTGGGGAATAAAGGATTCAAAATATATAAGGAACGCTCTCACCAATTTCCGTGTTGGCTTCCTCGCACTGCCAGTTTCGTTCGTATATCGGCACAATCGGTGTATTTTACTGCGCTTGACGGGACACCTTTGGTCAACCCACGTAACCCACCGTCGTGGGACCGATTCTATACGTCGATCTTGTTTACGAACGATTTAATCGGTCGAGGACGCCTACACCAAACCGAACTATTACTTTCCTTAATACATTTTGATAGTAGATATTATACTGTTTATTAACCACCTACAGTGGTCTAAAAAGTTAAAATTCACTCGTAAGTGAATGGGCGGCCGGCCGGCTCAAATCAGAGCTGCAGATGAAATGACGGCAATTCCTGGTTGAAATCTGCGGAAGTTGGGTGTATTGACGTCACATTCCTTTGTCTAAGTTGTTGACATCGCTGTTTGTAGTTGTCAACACATTCTCCGCCTCTGACGTAACGAAGGCTTGGCTCTGCTTATCTCAATAACTGCACACTGTTTTTGTGATGTGACACCGTTTTTTGCCATGAATTAGTTCAAATCCTGGCAAATACTGTAATATAGTCCACTCACCGTAAATTCTATATCGGGTGTTTGAGGTTGGATTGGGTATGTCAAAAAATAGGAAAATACAATATTTATGATCTCTTTACCATATTTTAGGTAATTATGAAATGTACCATGATTGTACCATCACAAAACCCCCTCAATGAAAGATGGTGTGACGAAGCACACAAACTTTTATTGACCCTTTCATACTTCCTAAAGGGATCAGTCAGGACAAGTCGCCACAACCCCCTTACAATTTTATATAAAAAATAACAATAACTCACCCTTGGTCTGGTGATAATGACTGTACCTTCATGACCTTACTGGACTTCTCCTGCGAGATCCCAACACCATAAGGCCACTTAGGCTCTTAACGCCCCTGCTCTGACGCGTTGGCCAGCTCAGGACCGCTGTCACACCCCAAACACTGAAACAATTTATAAAAAATATGAACATAGTGGCTTATTGAATCACTACCTCCTTAACTGATATGGTTCCCCTTAGCTAAGTGCTGGTTTGTGCCAATAAGCACTGGGTTGGCTTACTATTTATAAAATTATAAATTATATTAAATAAAATTAGAAAGTATAAAAATTATAAAAATAATAAATCTCAAGGATTAAAAAGAATATCTTGCCTGCATATTACAAACCCTAGCTTGAATAATAGTTTCGATTCCTATCGATAATAATTATCTTCGTTCTATAATTACTATAATTGTAACATAAGCACAAAATTATAAAAAATTGAATAAAATATATTTGAAAATATAAAATATATATAATATAAAATATAATTATCTATCTCCCAAACTTGGAGAAAAACAAATCAAGAAATTTAGTGAATCGATTTATTTACTTATAACTTTTAAAATAAACTTTTATTATGATTATTAGTATTATTATTATTATTATTATTAACAGTTAATCATCTGGCTGATAAATATTATTAACAGCGCCATTTAAAATTTTTTCTCTTCCTACACATATTATAAAATCATGTTAAAAAGTTTTCAAATAAATACATAATACATTAATAATTAACACTGATATATTAATAATACAGTTAATACATTTTAAATACTCAATCATATTTAATCATATCTTAATAAATAATTAAGATATATCAAAATTGAAATATCATTTAAAAAATATCGGTATGGAGAACCATACATGACTTCCATATTCTAAGATTTATATTTAAAATCATTTTCAGCCAAACAGCCAGGCTGTGCCTTACCTGCCTTTTTATTGCTGTATTAAATGAAAAATATTATATTACATTAAAATGAAAAAATTATAATTTTATTGCCTGGCAACAAAATTATTTTATTTTTAACAATTACCATTGTTTCAAAAAGTTTAAATAAATTTTCAAGTACTTTACTCTTGTTAAAACGTATAAGGTTGCAGGTAAACTACCCCTTCCCCTTAACCGATCTTCACCAAAATCGAAAGTCATTGAGACCTCTACAATTCAGGGACGTATGCAAAAAATTATTTGATTCTGTTTGAATTTGCGGCTGTTATCGTTTGCCATAGAAAATACGCTTGATAAAAAAACGTTGCAGGTAAACTACCTCTTCCCCTTAACCGATCTTCACCAAAAACAATAGGTCTTGAGTACTCTACAAATCAGGACTGTATGCAAAACATTATTTGATTCTGTTTGAATTTGCGGCTGTTATCGTTTGCCATAGAAAATACCCTTGTTAAAAAAACGTTGCAGGTAAACTACCCCTTTCCCTCAACCGATCTTCACCAAAAACAATAGGTCTTGAGAAATCTACAATTCAGGGCTGTATGCGAAACATTATTTGATTCTGTTTGAATTTGCGGCTGTTATCGTTTGCCAAAAAAAAAAAAATTTCCCTTGATAAAAAAAAGCGTTGCAGGTAAACTACCCCTTCCCCTCAACCGATCTTCACCAAAAACAATAGGTCGCGAGTACTCTACAAATCAGGGCTGTATGCAAAAAATTATTTGATTCTGTTTGAATTTGCGGCAGTTGTCGTTTGCCATAGAAAATACGCATGATAAAAAACGTTGCTGGTAAACTACCCCTTCCCCTCAACCGATCTTCACCAAAAACAATAGGTCTTGAGTACTCTACAAATCAGGGCTGTATGCAGAAAATTATTTGATTCTGTTTGAATTTGCGGCTGTTATCGTTTGCCATAGAAAATACCCTTGCTAAAAAAACGTTGTAGGTAAACTACCCCTTTCCCTTAACCGATCTTCACCAAAAACAAAAGGTATTGAGAACTCTACAATTTAGGGCTGTATGCAAATAATCTTTTCATTCTGTTTGAATTTGCGGCTGTTATCGTTTGCCATAGGAAATACCCTTGTTAAAACATAAAACGTTACAGGTAAACTACCCCTTTCCCTTAACCGATCTTCACCAAAAACAATAGGTCTTGAGAACTCTACAATTCAGGGCTGTATGCGAAACATTATTTGATTCTGTTTGAATTTGCGGCTGTTATCGTTTGCCAAACAAACAAAATTACCCTTGCTAAAAAAAAACCGTTGCAGGTAAACTACCCCTTTCCCTCAACCGATCTTCACCAAAAACAATAGGTCGCGAGAACTCTGCAAAACCGGGCTGTATGCAAAAAATTATTTGATTCTGTTTGAATTTGCGGCAGTTATCGTTTGCCATAGAAAAAAAATCTACAGACAGACAGACACACAGACAGACAGACAGACAGACAGACACACAGACACTTTTCGGAAAACGACTTTTTTTCATGTTTTGAGTGTAGTAGAATCAGAATCTGCAATAATCTCGAACACGATTTTTTTTGCCATCACCATACTTCCATTCCTTAAGGAATATGGAAGTAAAAATGTTAATTTTTTCATTAGTTACATTAATAAATTTGTAGACACTTTCCAAGTCCAAAACATCACTTTTCTAACACTCCAGGAAAACAATGGATCTTCTGATATACTTAGTTACATAAAAAAAATATACAACTCCTTAATGAGTTAACCTCTTAAGTTACACAAATTTCAACTTTTCTATTCTATAAAATTTTAGAATAAAACAAGATTCAAGGGATCAATGCCAAAATATAGATATTTTTTTTTTTTTTTTTTTTTTATATCCCAAGAATTAGGGGACCCCCTCCCCGTTCAATAATAAGATTAAATTTTCAAATTTCTACCAATTTTGTGTGGAGGAAGACCATCGTTGCTTTTACTTCCTTACGTCAGTTCCGCCAACCATGGTCCGCCTCCCAAACTCTAAATCCACGATCAGAGGTGGTGAATCTGTGATCGCCCGAAAATGGGGGAGAGTCCCTTCTGTAAACCAATAACTAAATTAATACTCATATACTCCAAATATAAAACATCAATATAAAATAACTAAGTCGACCAGTACAACTTTAAATTTGTAGCATTGTGTGTTCCTACTATCTCTCCAGTTACGTTGTTCTGTAATACATAAGAATTTTGCATCTTAACTTCTATGACCTCATATGGCCCTTCGTATAAGAGAAAGAATTTCTTAATTTCTTTGTCTTGTGCACTCGATAAGTCATGTCTTTTAACTAATACCATTTGTCCTACATTATACTTAATCCACTTACCTCTTGCGTCGTGTCTACGTTTTCTCTGTTCACCCTTACTAATTAAATTTTCATTCGCCAACCGGATTTTAATGTTTATTTCAGTTGTTCTACCTTCAGGTGGATAGTCGAATAATTGTTCTAAGATTCTTGGGGGGCGTGTTCCCCTAACTAATTCATAAGGTGTATAGCCAGTAGACTCGTGGGTGGTACTGTTCAGCCAAGTTTCCACCTTTCGTACGTACAACGGCCACTCGCTGTGTTTAGCATGACAATAGGCTCTGAAGATCCTGCCTATTTCTCTCATTACACGCTCAGCCTGGTTGGACTGGGGATGATACACAGCCGTATGCTTCGTGAGGATGCCTTCCCATCCTAAGGTCTGACGCCATCTTCCGCTGATGAACTGCGGCCCATGGTCTGATAAAATCACTTTTGGCTTACCCACGTTAATCATATAGTCTTTAGTTATTTTTTCACTCAATACCTTACTGGTAGCTCTTTTTACGCTATACAATTTTACATATTTTGAGAAAGTGTCAAGCAATACAAATATATAAACTACTCCGCCTCTACCCTTCGGCAATGGTCCAAACAAATCCACAGCAACTAAATCAAAAGGTCGATCTACCTTAATATAATTTAACTCACCTTCTACTCTGTAGTTAACCACCTTCGACTTTTGACACAAATCACAACTCCTCAGCAACTGCCTCACTCGCCTCTCCATATTTCTGAAAATACATGATTCTTTTAAAACATTGACACACTTTTTAGCCCCAAAATGACCATATCGTATATGACAATCCCAAATGATTTTCTCTTCCAACACTGCTGGTATCACTAATTTCCAGTCACGCTCACCCCCTACTACCTTCTTAAACAATAACCCTTTGTAGATTTTAAAATATTGATTGTACTCAGACTCATCCAGCTCCGTCTCTAAACTGTGTATTATTTTTCCAGACTTACCATCTGCTCTCTGCATGGTGTTAATATCCTTCAGCTCCTCTCCAAAGATTCTGTCTTCTCTACTAATCTGAAAAATTTCAATTTCTTTTAAGTCCCTACCTGTTTTGTTATTTTCACAATCTACTCTGGATAGAGTGTCGGGTACCTTATTTTCTGTTCCTTTAATGTACTCCCACTCGAAGTTGTACTCCTGTAAAACAAGTACCCACCTAGTTAATCGACTATGAGCAAGTTTACAAGTGTTGAGGAATGACAATGCTTTATGATCAGTTCTAATGATCGTTTTGTTTCCTAAGATGTACGTTCGAAATTTACCAACTGCAAACACAATACTGAGTAATTCCTTCTCGGTGGTCGTATAATTCTTTTCAGCCGGCAGTAAAGATCGACTAGCGAACGCAATTGTCTTATGTTCCTTCTCCTCATCTTCCTGATACAGCTCTGCTCCTACAGCGACATTGCTGGCATCCGTCTGTAAATAAAACATTTTATCAAAATCCGGGTGGTTCATCATAATCATGTCACTAAATTTTCGTTTTATTTCTTCAAAGGCTCCACGCTCCACTTCTCCCCATTTCCATTGTCGGTTCTTCTGCAATACCGCACTTAACTTAGCGGTTAGGTAGGCGTAGTTCCTCTGAAATTTCCTATAAAAGTTGCACAGCCCAAGAAAACTCTGAAGTTGTTTGATGTTTCGCGGTTCAGGGAAACGCATAATAGATTCGACTTTGTCCGGGTTTGCGGAAATTCCTTCCGATGTAATAATGAATCCTAAAAAATTAATCTTCGTTTGTAGAAATTTGGACTTATCCCAATTTACGGTTAATCCTCCCGCTTCTAATTTTCCTAAAACATATTTTAAATGTTCTAAATGGTCTTCAAATGTACGTGAAGCTATTAAAATATCATCTACATAAACTGTGAGAAAATCTAAATCTTTTGGTCTCAAAATTCTATCCAAACATTTAATGAAACTAGCTACGCTGGTATTTAGCCCAAATGGTAGTCGCTTAAACTGATAATTTTTTCCATTAAATAAAAATGCTGTGTATTGCCTACTTACCTCGGCTAAAGGTACCTGCCAATATCCAGCAGTCAGATCTAAGGAGTCATAAATCTTACGCCACTAAACTTTTGAAAGATCTCATTTATAGATTCTGGTGATTCTCGGTCTGGTATAATAATTTGGTTAATTTTCCTTGCGTCTAGGCATAATCTTACTCCTCCTTCCTTCTTGATTACCACCACTAACGGATTTGAGTAGTGAGACACTGACCTCTCTATGATACCATTATCTAACATCTTGTCCAACTCTTCTTGCACCGCTCGTCTTTTAGAGTAAGGCACTGGATAGCTCCGCTGCATGAATGGTGTGTGTTCCTTTATCTGTAACATACATTCATAATTTTTTGCCCTTCCTGGAATATCGGCAAACACTCCCTTAAACTGCTCTATTACCTGCCATAACGCTATACGTTGGCCACTCCTTATCACCTCACCCCCACTACAGAATTCATCCGCCCTTATCTCCCATACTTCATTATTAATATTACTCATTTCATTATCAACATCTTCTAAATACTCACCCTCTATACAAAAATTTACTTTAGTATCTAAGTGATTCTCAACTACTTGTTTCTGTAACAATTTCACACCAGTGGTTCTAACTTTATTTATCACGTTTTCAAAATTAATTTTCACAGACCGCTCACCCCCATCTAACTCCAAAATTTTTTCTTTAAAATTTATTACAGCTTTATTTCTTTGTAAAAAATCATTTCCCAAAATGATGTCTAAACTTAACCCCTTGACTACCAAAAATGTATTATCAAAATTCATATCTCCAATTGAGAAGCTTAAATGTATCTGTTTTGTCACCCTTTTACTACGTACCCCCGTGACTCCTATTACTATAACCCCTGCTACGGGTAAAACTGGAATATTCTTATTCAATTCTTTCAATTCACTTAAAATGTTCTCGGCTATTACTGAAATTTCGCTCCCTGTATCGACAGGTGTTTTAAAGTTTCTATTATCTATTGTTACCTGTATTTCCGTGAGTCCAGCTCTCACCTCCAATGTCGTGTTACACTCCTCCTCCAATAAATCTGCAACGATGTCTGCTTTTATAACGTTGGATTTTAAGTTCTCGATGGGTCGGACCTCATGAGTTTCCCTGAACAGTGGTCGGGTCCTACTTACCACTGTTGACTTCAGTTTTCCGGCTGTGTCCTATTATGACTTGTTGATGGCACAGGGTGTCCGCGTGTTGGTCCCTGATGGTGGTACGGTGCTCCTCTGTTACTCGGGGCTCCTCTGTTCGCAGGTATGAATTGCTTTACTTGGTTATTTCTTGGTGCTTTACAGAAATAACAATGCTGCATGTGACCCCGATTCTCCTTCCTGCAACTAGAACAACTCCAACCGCCTGGTGTCGGTAAATCATTTCTAACATTATATTTATTGCCAGTATGATTAAAATAAGGCCTTGGCCGATTAAACTCATTGTTATTATTGTTATGGTTATACATATTTGGTCGTATAGGGCGTCTACCCATTTCACGATCATTTATACTTTGTAGTATATCTAATACCCTTTCCAGTTCATCAAGATTTTCTATTTCTTTAGTCATCAGAGTGACCTGCACTTCTCTAGGTAAGTGCTTACTAACATACCTAACAAATGACTTAAATGGTATAGGAGGCTCTAAATATTTAGCTTCGTTGTACAATCTTGTTACATAAATAGTAATGTTATTATTACTAACGTTACGTCCCATGAAATTACCCGTTCCCATAATACGGCTTCTTAAAGTCTCCTGCTCTTCTTCTGTCCAATATTTACCCTTAAAAGCTTTTTCAAAAGTATTATAACAATCCCATTCTAACCTATGAGCTTCAGCCCATATGACTGAGTTACCCTTGAAACATTTAATAATTTTATTTAATTTCACTTCCCAGCTACTACTACTAAAATGATTATAATCCCTAGTCTGATTAAGGAATCGCATGGGATGTATTACTCTGTTTTCATGACTAAAATTCTCTAGTTCTATTTCATTATAGAAATCTCTAGTTACTACTACTCTATCAGTTATGCTTGAAACATTTTTATTTATTTCTCCCTGTAATTCGTTTTTTACACTGGTCAAATTATTTGCAATCATATCATATTTATCATGCACATCCATACTATTTTGTACAGTTAAGTCATCAATTTCTTTAATCTTACTTTGTAACAAATTAAATCTACTCTTGGTATTTTTCTCATGTTCAGTCATAGTACTATCTATAGCTTCTAAATTTTTAGTAATATCTATCACGTTTATTTCAATGTTTTCTAAATGATTTTGCAACACATTGGTTTTAACTTCTACTTGACTTTCTACAAAATGTAAACATTTCTGTTGTATTTCTGTACTGCTTGTCGCTAATTGACTTTTAATCGTGTTATTTACTGTGCCATAAACTAGATCGATTTTAGTGTCTAAATCATTTATGGTACTACTGAACTTGTCATCAACAATGGCTAGTGTGGTTTTCTGTATGTTATCACAACGTGTTTCTACTGTGTTAATTCTCTCCTCAAATTGACAATTTTGTCTTTTTATTTCATTCTTTAATTCATTGAATTTAATATTAGAATCGATTTTCTGTTCATCTAGTTTTTTATCAAAACTGTCAAATTTATTCAATAAAAGTTGCATCATTGCATTAGTTTCATCCTGCTTACTATCTAAACTAGTTGAAATGGATGTATTGACTTTCGTTATTTCTACAGATACAGGCGTATGCACCTCGTCAATCTGACTAGTTTGAGGTGTTTGTACATCCATCTCGCAGTCAAATTTACATTAGTTGTACCTATTTCTAACGTAATATTGTCATTAGTACTCATTTTGGCAATTGTGTAATGCACGCATGCATACAATTGTCTAACCTAATTGTGGGGTTATGTATACTAGTTATAAAATTTTGTCTGTTACCTCAAGCAAATTTTTTCCCGTGTTCTTTCTAGGCGTATCCCACATAATATTACATAAGGTCCCTGTTCCAGAAGCCACCTGTATAGTTACGTTATTTTTGAATTTATAGATACGATATATTATATCTCACAAATGTGTTTACAAAAACTAAGACGCCATCTATGCAATTAACTAAGTCATGGGCCAGAAGTTCGTTACGCGAAGTCATAGGAAACGGAAATTGCTTGAAATAACAAAACAGCTGTTCTAATTGTTACCAATGAAATACCCCTTTTTATTCTTTACTTTGTTACATAACATTTTTTAAAACCAACTGTAACCCTTCCAAAAACATAATGTGTAATAATAAATTTGATTAAGTTTAATGATTATATGATTAAATGATTATACAATAATAACATATATATATTTATATTTATATAGTGGTGCTCAACCCAGCACTTAGAATAATTACGCACTCACACAACCACGCACCCTTTCATTCTCATGGTACAGACTTTAAATTTTTTGGAGCTCCTTTTATATAGATTGAAAATTTGAATAATTTGTTAAATGATTGATTTCTACAATAACATATTGGGAAATAAAGGATTCAAAATATATAAGGAACGCTCTCACCAATTTCCGTGTTGGCTTCCTCGCACTGCCAGTTTCGTTCGTATATCGGCACAATCGGTGTATTTTACTGCGCTTGACGGGACACCTTTGGTCAACCCACGTAACCCACCGTCGTGGGCCACGGTCCCTGTTCGGGCGCCAATGAAACTCTACGGATTACATTACAAAAGTATAATTATATTTATCTCTTACCTTCGGGTTTTTATTCCAAAGTCTTTCAGACGAAAACAGCTGCAAAAAGGATTATTTGGATTTGATATAGGCAAAGATCAAATACACCGTTTGTGCTAAAACAAGTTGCCTCTGATTTATTATTCAAAATAACTACTTCGTCTCTCTTTCATGACATTTAGAGCAAATACTTGTAGAATGAGCAACAATTTGTGAAATCAAACATAGTAATAAAATATTTCTTAATTAGCTAGCTTATGACAACTATGGTATACCCCTACTATTTACTATTTGCCATGAACCAATACGTGCTTTAGCTACACACTCACACACATTCGTTCTTTGATTTTATCGTTCTATTAAACCCCACTTTGAGATCTCTGATGTACATTTTAGATTTACAATTTATTTATGTTGACATATACTCTGTGGAAAAGGGGAAAATAATCTTGTTTAAAACTCAGTTAATACTTAACGTCTGAAGAACTCCGCTGTTTTGCACCTCTGCTGTGAACGCACTGTTTAACACACCATGATTTAGTTTTCACTGTTTAACCGCGGTACTGTTATTGCTTATTTCAAATTAAGTTGATGCGCCACTATTATTTTCTTTAAAATAATATTTCGTTTTGTTTTGTCGGCCGACATATATTTTCGAACACTTAGTTCGCTTAGGTTGGCCGCGCGTTATACAGTTTTTATATTAGTTTTAGTATTTACAAAGATAGGCCTACTCTTAACTGCGGCCTATCTTACACCCGAGGCCACTATGTAATTTTTATCTGCACTGTATGCTGCTTATTACCACTCTCTCTGATGACACACAGCAGACTGGAGACTGTCACAAGGCTGCTGCTATGTGATTGCTCAATGCGTCTGGCAATTGTTTTGACTGACTGTGTGTATGTTGCATTGCTGTACTGGAGGCTCCTTACAGGTGAAAGTCTGTCAATTTGGAAAGTGCTTAAAATGATGATTTGACTTAATATGAAATTAAACTGGGGTGGCTCACAAATCCGTACCGTTACAATCTCGGTTAGTGTTAGTAAAATTTCCGTTAATATTTCTTTGAGAAGTCTTTTGACACGTTTATCTCGTTTGGCTTTTAACAATCAACTAACTGATTTTTGTTCCTTCATATAGAAGATTTATAATATTTCGGTATCATTTCTCATTGTTCAGCCATCAGCTGTTGTCTTTGAATTCAATCTTATATATAAAAAATATTGACATTTTTATGTTTAAATGACTATAAATTATTTGTTTAGTACCTTTATGTAAATTTAATTATATAACGATATTCCTGATTTCATTTTATACACTTTAATACTAAATTTTCCCTATTTTGGTTTGAACTGTGCTTCTGAATTACATTCTTTGAAATTTATCTGTAAGCCTTATCTTGACTTACAGAATTACCTATTACTTGGTTTAAAATATGTCTTACGTTACAATTTACTTTTCACTTGATGCCTAATTAAATATCTGTAATTTACCTAATTTACATCTGGCTATTATTTTAAACATTTAACGAATTATTTGCATTTTTCACCTTCCTGATTATGGCCTTGTCTGGTACAAACACCTATTTTAAGTTAATTTCACATGTTGATTCCTCTCATTACTATTATAGGTCGTGGTTATTATTATGATAATGGATTTGTATATTGAATAGGGTAATTTACATCAAATTAGTCTAGGTTCTATTAACTTGTATTCTTTGATTAGATTTCTATGGTCAAATTTGAATTTGTTTTGGTCATCAATTTCCAATTTTCCTAGCAAAGTTATTATTAATTCATCTTATTATGTTCATATTTTTTGATCCACTATTTCTGGTTTGTTTGAATTATTAATTTGCCTTTCCTTACTTTACAAAACATAATATTAATTAACATGATTAAAATACAATAAATTCTTACATTCTAACATCTAGCATTGTAACCCCTTTTTCAATCTTTTAGACTTTATAAAAAAAAACCCTTTTCATCATTTTTTTTTTTTTTTTTTTTTTGAAAGAGGGGCCACCAGTTATTTAAAACTAGGCAAGAGCCTAGAGAAGCCAACATTGCGCTGGGTCCAGTATGACGGGACTTGCAATTAAACTCGAAGGCTAAACAACAATAACAAACTTTATTAGCAATACCAAATTCAGACATTCAATGTATCCTTAATTGTATTAAAAAATTTCATTTTAAAAAAACTTACTCAACTCCCTAACATTATCACATTCTGAAAATATAAACAGGTAACATCATAGTTCATAGTTAAATAATTTCTCAACAATACACATAAATACCACATCAATCAATATACCTACATGAATACACATAAAACACACATACCTATATATATGTACATATATCGCACACACATGTTCACCTGGCAGACAGCCTATATATATATATTTTCACCATACCTCAGGATAATATGAGACCGGTATCTGTCACCAAGACCCCCATCCCAAACTCCCGTAAACGGATAAAGTACCCAGCCTGTTTTAAAAACTTTTCATTTAAAACAAAATCCATTAACTCATCGGATTATAACAGAGTTACAACAAAGGACATTATTAGAAGTATTCAAAATTTAGGAATGTTCCCCCAAATATTAATGTGCCATCGCAAGGTCAACATGACTGCACGGTCTCATAAAATGCATAACAAATTTCTAATTGAAAAGAAAGAATCGGTAGTGTGCTCATATTAACAATTCAACAATTAATGCACTGGCTATGGCAGTAAAGAAATGATAAAAATTTACTTATTACTGAATTATCAAACAGCTAACATAAATTTAAAAAAGCTATAATAAAATTTATAATTACAAAGTAAGAACCGGTAGTGTGCTCATATTAACAATTCAATAATTAATGCACTGGCTATGGCAGTAAGGAAATGATAAAAATTTACTTATTACTGAATTATCAAACTACCCACATAAATAAAAAAAAAATGTATAAAAACAATTTTAATTAAGAAAAATTTATAATATAAAACTTGATAAAACATATTTGAGTCGTTCATACAGAATTGGGTAGACCTCCAGCAAGGGCATGCGCCAAACCAGATGTAACAGAATTTAACAAGTCAGAAACCTGTGGATGACCGCACTGACAGGTGATGATGACAGGTCAAAGCACCCCCCCCAACCTCTAAATCTTAAAAGCAAAACCCATATAAATCTATGAATACCATCAAGAAAATGCCCAACCAAGTAATGCAAGTATAATTAACAGCCCTACAAATCAGTAACCCTTAAGTTACGCACACTTTTGCAATGAGAGAAAATTTTAACAGCAAAATCGGGTGAAGCATGACCCCGTCCGGGTTTACACTTACTCTGGGGGGCATAAGCATTTGAAAAATAAATCTGACAAAAGTTATAATCACTAAATGTCCCGCTGGACTCGTGCACAAACCAAATCATTTAACTGGAGCTGTTCCAGGAATTAAATCACAAGTTCTACATTGTAGCGGCCCAAAAATATTTCTGAAAGGTATAAATGTCACCTGGCTATAGTCCGTCACAAAACCTGAGGTAATTGCAGCATGTAGTTCACGTCCTCCTCCCGGCGGCTCAGACCGCTAGTGGCGGAGAATCGCTAGTTTGTAACGTGTCAAAATTTTGGGTCATTTTATTTTTTACCGTATGGGGTGTTTACATTGTTTTTTATTTTCAATTGTGCGGGAGTTTTATAAAAATATTGTGAAATCTTATTATGCGGCAACCGTTATTGCGATTACAATAGAACTCATGGTAAGCTGAACAGTGCTGAGACAAAGGAGAGACGCAGTTACTGTATTGTGTAACTAGGCAAAGGAATTCGCATCTCCCCGAATTTCTAAGAACTCTGTATATGTGTGATCACACTCGCACTTAACGTTTCGAGGCGGGGCGCTGAAGTGACGCCGCTCAACTCCAAAGTCGAGGCCAGAAAATGGCGCTGGAGTGAACAGTTTGTAGCTCCTACCCGAAAACTACAGGAAACGCGGTTAAACCCCGCCCACTGCTAGTGACGTCAATAGAGCTGATGCAAATATCGTCCCTTGTTATCACGCATATAACTCTTATATTCCATGTATAGAAGGAATAAGCGACAGCAATGAAGCATGAACGGCGACGAAAATCTGGTGGCAGTGAACCGCTTTTTCCTCCCGCTCAAACAAGCACATTCCCCAGTTCGTCACTGATGGTGTCAACGCCGACACGGAGCCAAGCGAGCTTGGCCAAATTTTATAACTTTGTTAATCAAAAAGTAGTTTCAAAGTAATCAACAGGAGTCAGTGTTAGTAGTGAGCATGGGAGAGTAATCGCATCAGTTATACGCTACCGCTACGAAATTATTAACATAAAGGAAACGAACTCGAACAGTCACCGCGTGCCGGCCGTAAGGGGTATTCTTATAAATGTTAAGGGCGGGGTAATTTTCTGTGTGTTTGAGTGAGTGTTAAAAAATATGCAGGCTGGGCTCTGTCTGTATGTATGTCCGTATAAGTACAAGGTAAGCTAGAATATAAGTTAGAGTAAGAACGCTGAGTATGTAACCAAGCAATAGATTTTTTTTCTCACAGAATTATTTCAGATGCCGTAGAATGTAAAGAAATTTCGAATGAGTCAAAATTAAAGTGAAAGGTAATTCTCTTCTCAAACATGTGTTATGTAAATTATTTACGAAACCTGTAAACCATGTTTGTATCTGGCGTACATGTGATCGAACCCTGGAACCCGACAGAAGAGATCGAGACGGTAGGTGGAAGTTAAATAATATTTGATAATTAATATATATAATTCAGTATAGAGTATAACAATGGCGCCGCGAAACAGGCACGAATTATAATTAAATATATTTAATTAAATTCCACATCTACAAAGATACAAACATGGGTTAGGTTAGCGTAGCAAAATAACATTGCATTATGGACGCAAAGCTATACCGAAAATACATTACAAAAAACTAATGAAATTAATTAACTAGATTAATTAAAATATTGAATATCAATTATAAAAAATGGCAGGTAATAACGAATATGTCAGCTTAACTGACGTCGAAAACGAAAGCAAAATGAATCTCGAATTAACGGATGATAACAATAATATGATGAAATATTTATGTAGCATGCAGGCGATGTTAGAGTTAAAATTTAACGAAATAAAGAGTGATTCTGACGTTAAATTCAATATATTAAAAAATCGGAATAATGAGTTGAAATATGAGATTCAAGAATTAAACAAATGTTTAGAAAGTACTAATGAAACAATAAGAACTAATTTGAATAAATTAGAACAGAGTGTGGAGAGAATGGAAGTAGTTGTGATGAATCCAGAGAAAAATAAAACAAATGAAAATTGTAATGACAAGTGTGAAAATAGAGAATTAATAAATAAAAATGATGTTGAAAATAATGAGAATAATAACATAATTGAAAAAGTCATATCAGAAAGTACTGATGAGTTTGTAGAATGGGATTATGAGATGTAAGATGTGTTAGTGAGTTAGAGAGAGAGAGGAAAAATAATGTTGTTAGATTTCCCCGACTTTTCGGGCGATTACTGCCTTACCAGCACTAATCGTGGATTTGGCTAGCTGCCAGCTATGGTCATATCAAGTCCCTTGACCATAGCTGACTTGAAATTGGTATATATTAGAAATTCAATGGGGGGAGACAATTAGGGGAAATCTCCCGGAACTATGGAACAGCGGCTACCACTCTGCCCGCTTGGGGGTAGCATAGCCAGGTGGTAGACCGGCATTAAGGGTATGTAATTATAGACCAGAACATGTTGATGTTCAAAACTTTTAAAATGTAATAGTGGAAGCAAAGACACGGAGAGGTAAAACTACTCCAAAATATGCCGTCTTTGCCGAAGCGAAAAGGGCGATACAGTCCTCCATAACTTGAAATAGTGTGTGTGGATATGGGGGTGGCTCAGAGGAGCCACGAATTTAAATTTTACAACATAAAAAATTTTTTTACTAATTCAAATTTGATCTTATAAAAATGCTTGTGCTCTGTTAAATAACTAGCTGCTCAGACACTCAATATAAGGTGTTCATGCTGTATTTTAAATGTATTATTTTATTGTCGTAGGTTAGATATAAGCATTGGTAAGAATATGTGTTTTCATCATGTGTGTATATTTTAAACTAAGCCAATAATTAAACGTCTGGCAGGCGGGTAACACAAAATAATCAGAATCAGAAAAAGGGGAAACAATGAGGTGAGAAGTAATGATAAATAAAAATATATATATTTCATGTAATTTGTTCAATTTTGAGATGTGTTTTCATTGTGTTAGTAAGGAAATCAGCTGATCAGCAATAACAGGTCACTGGTACATTGGTTATAAATGTTCTGAGTAATTAGTGTTCAATGTAATGTTTTAATGTATTACAGATGTGTTAAAGTAATGATGAAAATAATTGATAAAGTGAGAAGTAAAGTAATAATTTATGCAAGTTAACAAGAGATAGTTTTGGGTGATAAATATTTTATGGGACACATAGATCTGTCCAAGTTGAAATCAAAGTTAGAGAAATAGTAGAGATGAAGATAATGTAATGGTGTTTTGAGTTAATATATGTTATAGAATTTTGAGAAATATTGATGTTGACACAGTAGTTGTGGAGAATTTATGTGGAGTTTTGAGTGATATATTGTTGTTTATAATTAATGATGTTATTTTGTTGTATTGGTAGTGAGGTAATGAGATTGAGATTTTGGGGATGGCAAGTTTGTAGTAGGGGGTAGTGTAATGTGGGAGTCCAACATAATGATACGTTAGGACGGGATAGGAATCGATTTTAGTGAGGTGGGGCCGCCTTAGGTGGAATCCAGGGGCCAAATAAGGGAATTGAGTTTTTGGGGGCGGGGAAACACGTATCCTATGTACAAAGGGTTAGAGAGTATTTTTTTATATATGTAGAGAAGGTGGCGATTTGAGTCTAATGATAAGTTGGGGTTAGAGAGTGTCTTGATTAGTAGAGATTTTGATAGAGATGGATGTCATGTAGTTGAAGTCGTTAGCAGTTAGAGTCAAAGGGAGAAAGATTATATATGTAGACAGATCAAGTAGTAAATTAAATGAGATACATATTTACATCACCCACAGTAAGTGAGAATAAGATTGTTGAACAAAGAAAGAGATTTATAATAGAATATAAAATTTTATTTTTTGAAACCAGTGACAGAATTTTGATGGAATTTGGAACTGATGTAAAGTTAAGAATTGTTTATTTTGAATAATTTAAATGTCAATTTGCTTATTAATTATAATAATATTTTGTTATTCTAAATATTTTATTTTATTATGTTCTGTGTTCAAATTAGATTGTTACAGATGTTAAATGTATTTTCAGATAGAGTGTACATAACATGTGGGTCAAGGTTAGTGAACTTGACCTAGTCTCGATCAGCTGATGAGGTCATATACATACTAAGCTTGTGCAGTAGGAAGTCAATTCAGTTTGTTTATTTAATCAATTTAAACCAAATTTTAAATAATTTCTGCATATAAAGGAAACATTTAAATAAAATTAAAATTTTTTCTTGAATTTTAAAATTTTTTGGAAATTTTAATTTTTGAAAAAAAAAATCTTGATTTTCGCCTGCCAGTTAATGAATATTTTGAGTATTGATTATTTTTATTATTTGTGTATTAACCGTGTTTATTTTATTGATTTATTTGGTATTGCATTGTATTGTTAGACTCTAAGTATTCACATGTTAGAGTAAGGATATGTTTTGATTAGGAGAAATGTCTAAATTAGGCCATTTTAAATAACAAGGAAGAGAATTTTTTTTGATAAAGTATATTATTTTGAATTTTGAATTTTTTTAATTTTTTGTAAATTTTAAAGAATTTGTCAAGGTGTAATATGTAATGTGAGTGTGTGTGAGCCCAGTATCTGCTAAAGGCAGCCCAGCTTGCATAAAAGGGGAAACATATCGGTGGAGGATCTGGCATAATTTAAGCCAGGGATTGAGGATTTTGGGGGTAGCATGTTAAAAGGCGAGGTGTGCTGTGGTACTTAGCTGTTCGATTTCTCGGTGTTGGGATCTCTTACAGAGAAGGCCAGTGATCTCGTTCAGATGGGTCCATAGTCGCCAAGCCAGGTGGGTCGTGTACCTATGTAGATTAAGAACAAGGGGGTTGTTGGCACCAGTTCCCCACCGGTCCTCTTCGGGGTTTGTCAATGAGATTTCTTCTGTTATGGACAGCAGAATTCTCATTGAGGGGGTATTGTAACGTGTCAAAATTTTGGGTCATTTTATTTTTTACCGTATGGGGTGTTTACATTGTTTTTTATTTTCAATTGTGCGGGAGTTTTATAAAAATATTGTGAAATCTTATTATGCGGCAACCGTTATTGCGATTACAATAGAACTCATGGTAAGCTGAACAGTGCTGAGACAAAGGAGAGACGCAGTTACTGTATTGTGTAACTAGGCAAAGGAATTCGCATCTCCCCGAATTTCTAAGAACTCTGTATATGTGTGATCACACTCGCACTTAACGTTTCGAGGCGGGGCGCTGAAGTGACGCCGCTCAACTCCAAAGTCGAGGCCAGAAAATGGCGCTGGAGCGAACAGTTTGTAGCTCCTACCCGACCACTACAGGAAACGCGGTTAAACCCCGCCCACTGCTAGTGACGTCAATAGAGCTGATGCAAATATCGTCCCTTGTTATCACGCATATAACTCTTATATTCCATGTATAGAAGGAATAAGCGACAGCAATGAAGCATGAACGGCGACGAAAATCTGGTGGCAGTGAACTGCTTTTTCCTCCCGCTCAAACAAGCACATTCCCCAGTTCATCACTGATGGTGTCAACGCCGACACGGAGCCAAGCGAGCTTGGCCAAATTTTATAACTTTGTTAATCAAAAAGTAGTTTCAAAGTAATCAACAGGAGTCAGTGTTAGTAGTGAGCATGGGAGAGTAATCGCATCAGTTATACGCTACCGCTACGAAATTATTAACATAAAGGAAACGAACTCGAACAGTCACCGCGTGCCGGCCGTAAGGGGTATTCTTATAAATGTTAAGGGCGGGGTAATTTTCTGTGTGTTTGAGTGAGTGTTAAAAAATATGCAGGCTGGGCTCTGTCTGTATGTATGTCCGTATAAGTACAAGGTAAGCTAGAATATAAGTTAGAGTAAGAACGCTGAGTATGTAATCAAGCAATAGATTTTTTTTCTCACAGAATTATTTCAGATGCCGTAGAATGTAAAGAAATTTCGAATGAGTCAAAATTAAAGTGAAAGGTAATTCTCTTCTCAAACATGTGTTATGTAAATTATTTACGAAACCTGTAAACCATGTTTGTATCTGGCGTACATGTGATCGAACCCTGGAACCCGACAGAAGAGATCGAGACGGTAGGTGGAAGTTAAATAATATTTGACAATTAATGTATATAATTCAGTATAGAGTATAACAAGTTTAATGCCATTGGTGGCAGGTGATTGGCCACCAGCTGGAGTGAATCAGGAGATCGGCTTAAATCAGGAACCCTGGACAATTATATATATGGGCACTTACTCAAATGTTACGTAATTCACAATACCCCTAGACTCCAGCATAACTCACACACCACCCAATGCTCAGATTTAAATTAACAAACCTTGAAATTTAAGTATGCACAGAAATTACCTTCAGTAAAAAATATAGAATTAAATAACTAGTTATACCTAGACTGTTCGTCCGCTAATTAATCACTTAATGCAATTTCGAAATAAGTTGCAAACTCAAACAGGTTCATAAGCACGTTGTTTCAACCAAAAAACAAAATAAATTTTCTTACGCCCCACTTGATATAATTAGAAAAAAAATATACAGACATAAATACTCTATAAATACCTTGCAACTACTTTATCTTAGCCAGTGTTAACCTTCAAGGCATGAATAATTAGAAATTAACCTGTGCTTCCCACGTGGTAACTTCATGTATTTATATCGCCGTGCATCGGCGTTGATTTAAGTTAAAATACAATTCTTTTTGTCAAATACTAAGTAGAATACCTTAAATACACTTACCGGAGAGTCGCTGAGCGATTATTTATGCATAGCAGATAGACAATTAAAGCAGTATGGGTTTAAAATAAATAGTAACCATCTAAAAATCTGTGCCTATTAAAAGCGGCAACTGAAATTTTGCTTGTTTTTTAAAATGAAAAAACTTAGACTGGTATCACTTACCTTCTTCGCGAATGACCAGGGTGTCGTCTGATGTACTTAGGCAGAGAAAAACAACAGGTAATACAATGACAAATACATATTTTGCGAACACAAATAAAATGTTATTTTATTTGTTTAGCATGACATTTTTTTTTCTGTTTACTTTGTTATTAAAATTGTGACAAAACTCCTACTTCGCACCTCGATTATTTTTCTTAATGAATTACTGATATTCTGATTTTTTACTTACATAACCAACACGCTATCAACTAGTTACAATTATAATTTAATTAAATTATTAAGACAGCCCAGCAATGCCCACACTCAACTCACATTCCGTTTTAATTCCCCATTTTATTTATTATTAATTTTGCCAAAACTAGAGCTCTTTTACATGAAATTATTTATATAATGAAACTAGGTGTTGTTACTTCACCATCAGCGTCCTCCTCGCCACGTGTTGCACTGATTACATGTCCGAAACGTTTGTCAATTCACCACATTTTAATCTTCTTTCTACACCACACTTACTTCATTCCGAAATGTTAGTTCACTTTTTAGTACTGTTCCGGGTTCTCACCGGTTAGGTCAGCCGACCTTGGAAAAAACTCTTAGTAAAATTTTATACGGACCGCTTGCGGTCTGTAGGTGAGATGAACTGGGACTGCATGCGTAGCAGGCGCCGCTAACTTGATTGTGTCGTTTTTGGTGTGGAAACCAATGCCTCACAGTTAGTCGTCACAACTTTGTCTCGTTTAAACCATGTAAGTTTTTGTGTTCAGATCGTCTATGATATTGGTGCGGCACTGGCTAACGTCACGAGATGGGCGTGACTTAATTTTTATGTCTGGCCGCATGGCAGATGAAAGCGACCAAAAATTGCTTCTTAGCCATCTTGAATGGTACAAGTAGCGTCACCCCACGCGTATACTCGTGTCATGCATACGAGCGCCCGGTCACACACAAACAAAGTTCTTGGAAATTAAGGCTGAGTAAATTCTTATTTGTCGATTGCACAATGTGATATTGCGTCGCCTTTGTTAAAAACTGTTCTTATAACACGTGTTCTGTCACAATGGAAATAAAATTTACACATTTTTATAAATCCCCGAAAATGCAATAAAATAAAATACCCATAAATTTGGCCCGTTACAATCCCCTCAATGAGAGGTCTTCTGTCAAAACAGAAGAAGTCTCTTTGTTAAAAACCCCTAAGAGGACCGGTGAGGAACTGGTGCCAACAACCCCCTTTTGTTCTTACACTTCATGGGTAAACGACCCCCCTGGCTCGGCGACTATGGCCGCATCTGAACGAGATCACTGGACTTCTCGGTAAGAGATTCCAACACCGAAAAATCGAACAGATACGCACCACAGCGCACCTCACCTTCTACCATGCTACCCCAAAAAATCCAACTCCCTGGCTTAGATCATGCCAGATCCTCAACCGATGTGTTCCCCCTTATCATGCACACTGGGTCGTCTTCAGCAATACTGGGCTCATACATATACTTGTTAATCTCTTTTTTAAATTCAAAAATATTTATTGCTAAATCAAACTCATTTAGTCTAACATTTGATTATACCCACATACTACACCACACAATTCTATAAAAAACACTAGTACTACACCTAACCAATAATACAATCAGAAGTCAAAAACATCAATTAGATGGCAGGCACAAAATCAAGATTTTTTTTTTATTCTCAAAAAAAATTTTAAATTCAAAAAAATTTAAATTTATTAAAATATTTTCCCTTTTTTCAATCTTGAAATTATTCTGAATTATTCAAATTGATTAAAAACAAAATTGGCTTTGTTCCCTTGCTAAACGTCTCTAGTATATAACCTCACCTATCAGCTGATCAAAACTGGGTCAAGTCAATAACCTTGACCTACATACGTTATACACAAGTTACATCTGTAAAACTCTATCTTGAAACACAAAAACATAATAAAATAAAACATTTAAAATTAACAAAATATTATTATAAATAGCACTCAAATTGACATTTAAATTATTCAAAATAAACACTTTATAGCTTTGCATTATTTCCAAACTCTATCAAAAATTTGTCACTGGTTTCAATCGAATTTTATATATTCTTGTTATAAATCTCTTTTCGCTTACTTTGGGTGATTTAATTATTTATTTTAGCTTGATATGCCACTTGGCAGGTATATGTATATAATCTTTCTCCCTCTCTCTCTAATACCACTAACAACTGTAGCGGGTCGAATTTTGGGTGTTTTTATTTTAACCGTTTGGGGTATATATTTATATTTTTATTTATTTCGTTTTCGGGCGGACTGGTATAAAGTATGGTAAAAATGTATTATTGTGCAACGTATGTGTCAATATAACAGTCAGTGTAACAGAACAGTGAAACAACGCTAGAAGACGCAGTTGTTGTTGAGGAATGCGGCAGAGCATTTGCACCTCCACCAAATTTCCAAGAACTATGCGAGAGTGTGGCATTGCGCTCCCATGCGCACACCAAGCATGGGCGCCTACCCAAGCTCTGACAAAAAACCAAGATGGCCAGAGAGTGAAATTTTCACCGTTCATTTGGTTTCACTACGGAAGTGTCGTTTAGACCACGCCCACTTAAATGACATCAGCAGAGCCAAGCCCAATATTAAGCTCTGGTCATCCACATATGTCAGCTCCATTCCCTATATAAAATGGTTACACGACAGCAGAGGAACAAGGAGCGACGACGAAAACATCGTGGCATTGAAGAACAACTTCCATGCAGGAACAGGTAGATGTACCTGTTACGCACACAGACACACGGTCGACGCCATACAGTCAGCTAGAGCCGCATTCAGTAACAGACGCCTATACATTTTGTGTCGGGCCCGGTCGGTCGAGTTTTCGCCAAATGTAGTTAATCCAAGAAAGCCGACCGGGACCCGAAGAATTGAACTAAGTTATAAACAGTTGCCGGGCAGTGACAGTGGCAGATTTAAAGGAATAACGAACAATGTAACTGAAAACGAAAACACGTGTTCGGTCGGCGTCGGTAACCGGGTTACCGCGGATAAAGAAACAGACTTCGTAAAACACAAATAAGGGGGAATATATTCAATTGTATGAGTGTGTGTAAGAGCAAACTGGGCTGTTATTTTGATGTTATTTTCATTTATACTTAATTATAAAACGGTAAGCTATATGTAATGGATTCAAAAGGTGTTGTAATATCTATTGTGTTGTGTTTGTAGTAAGGAATTCCAGTCATGTAAGTAAATAGTGGTATCTCATAACCAAAATGTGTTAGTCTAAGTTATTTCGTCATTGCCATTTCCTCATTTCTGTGTTAAAAATTCGTCTAACGTTCCGGAACTTTCTGAGTTATTAATTGGGTGGGTCAGATTGCTAAATTGTCCGTTTTATTTAGGGTGGAGTGTAAAGGTTTTCGATATTTTATCCTATAAAAAATAATCGTGGCGACCTTGGTCTTCTGGTAAAATTTCAATAACAGGTAAGTGTTGTAATTGCGTGCAGGTAAGTCCTGGTAGGGTATTTTATTTATTTTATATATTTAGGCCTATTTTTTATTGTTACACAACTTTAATTTGGACTGATTCAAACGTTTTACTCAAACAATTACTATCACCCAATTTCTGTCTTTTACCACCCATTGAACACTTTTAATTATCTCAAATTTATTTCATTATTCATTGAAATTCTTTAAACACATTGAAAACTTATTTTATAAAATATTATCCTATTTTGTAATCCTTATTCCTAACATACTACATGCAATTAACACAATAAGACATAATAAACACAATATAGGAAGTATCTAGTGCCTCTATTCTGCAAATCAAAACAAAATTATTTAGTTATCTCAGTAGCGAGTCATCATTATTAAAACACAACAAATTTCTAATTCGTTACCCCCCTGGGTAACCTCCCTGCCACACACACTATGACCCCCCCTAGACTGTGGCGTCTAGTTGAGTCCACAATGACTGAAATTTTGGAGGAATTTTGACATCTCCGTGTCTTTGCTTCGGCTTGACATTTTAACGATTGTGGATATCGACATATCCTTGTTTTATATTTACTCGCCCTTAAAACGGGTCTACCACCTGGCTATGCTGTCCCCACGTGGACAGAGTGGCAGCCGCTGTTCCATAGTTTGGTGATTCCCCTAAATTACCCCCCTGTCAATTTCAAAATTCACCTTGACAACGATAACAGCTATGGCCAGTTAAGGCAGAACGTGACGCAATGAGCCCCAACCATAGCTGTTAAAGCTAAACCAATTCCACGGTCAGGGTTCGGTGAGGCCGTGACCGCCCGAAAAGTTGGGGAATCACAAGTAAAGTATATTTTGTAAAATTAAAATTAACAATTTACATTACATGACATTTCTAGTCTTGGTGGTGTTTTAACTCCATACATTTCTTTCTTAACTTTCCCTACTTTGACCTTCATTAACATAAAATAATAAGTACAACAAAATATTTACTTGGTCACTTAAATTAATCTATTTACACTTGATGATGTTGTTATTACATGAAAATAAACCATTCACTTTTTAGATTTACCAAAATTACATAACTTACACTTTTAATTTCATTTTCAAATTCTATTTACTCGTGACCTTGTTACATTTTATTATTGCATAATAGATTTTATTACATAAGAGTAAATTTTGTTTAAACACACTGCCTCACATATCATAATAAAATATAAAAATGTTTGTGTAAGAAAATTTTAATAATCACCAAAATATCTATCATCACTCAGCTAGATAATACTTTTTTAATTGGGTCACATTATAGGTTCCTTTTATTTCTCGAGTTTGCAAATCTACTAAAACATAAGCATTCTCCATTTTCACTTGTCTAACCTCATATGGACCGTCATACAATAGGAAGAATTTTTTAATTTCTTTGTCCAACGCTGATGATTGATCGTGATTTTTTATTAATACTAGTTGTCCTACCTCGTATCGTATGGGTGTTAAATTCCGGTCATGTCTCCGTTTCCGCTGTTCAGCCTTACTCAGCAGGCGCTCCCTAGCGATTACCAATTTCCTATAATGTGGTATTTCCGTCCGGGTTGGAAATTTTACTAGCTCTTCTAATATCGTGACGGCCTTCTCTGAAAGATTAACTCACATGGGCTGTAACTAGTGCATTCATGTAAACTGTTGTTAATATACCCCTCTATCTTGCACACAAAAGTAGCCCACAAAGAATGTTTTTTATGGCAAAAGGTCCTAAACATCCTCCCTAACTCCCGCATAACACGTTCACGTGGATTTGACTGTGGATGATACACTGATGTATGTTTAATTAAAATATTTTCCCAACCTAAAGTTTCCTGCCAGGTGTTGCTGGTGAACTGCGAACCATGATCTGATAATACTATTTTAGGCTTACCTACTTCAATAAGGTATTCATTTACTATCTTCCTAGCCAATACTGATGAGGTTGCCTTTTTAATCGGGTACAATTTTACAAATTTGGTAAAAACATCTAACACAACAAATAAATAATTTACCCCGCCACGACCTTTGGGTAAGGGGCCATATAAATCAACGGCAACTAATGCTAAAGGACTGTCTGGCATTATATGCTGCATTAAACCCTCCTGTTTACGATTGGTTACTTTAGCTTTCTGACAAATTTCACATGTTTGTAATATTTTACGCACCGTTCTTTCCATATTATTAAATTTACATGACTCCTTTAATATATCACTACATTTCTTGGGGCCTATATGACCATACCTTAGATGGCAATCTCTCACTACTTCAGGTATTATAACTTTAGGGATACACACCTTCCAATCATCTCCCTGTTCATGTGCCCGGTGAAATAAGTGTTTATTAAACAAACTAAAATGTTTCTCCCACTTGTGAGGTACGTTGGGTATTTGACTCAAAGCTAATATTATTTTATTAAGTTCGGTGTCTCTCTCTTGTTCTGCTGCTGTTACTTATTAATTTTTTCATATTTACTTCCCCCACTTCTTTTACTATAAATATTTTATATGTATTTGCTACGTCTACTTCGGCATTATTATCAAAATCTGTTCTGGATAGGACATCAGCTACTATATTTTCTTTACCCTTACAATACTCAATCGTTAAGTCATATTCTTGTAATATTAGCATCCACCGCACTAACCTACCATGTGTTAATTTACAGTTTTTTAAAAACGTTAAAGCTTGATGGTCGGATCTTATGATTACCTTATTTCCTAATAAGTACGTTCTGAACTTTCTACAGGCGAAAACTATGGATAACGCCTCCTTCTCTGTCGTAGTATAGTTCTTTTCACTAGTTAATAGAGATCTACTTGCAAAAGCCACTACTCTGTGGTTACCACTCCCATCTAACTGAAACAACTCTACTCCCAATTTAATGTCTGACGCGTCTGTGTGTGTATAAAATGGTTCTGAAAAATTAGGATGAGCTAATATAACTGTGTTTAAGAATTTATTTTTTATCAGCTCGAATATATTTTGCTCTTTTAAATTCCACTGCCATCGATTGTCTTTATTTAATAAATGTCCCAATTGTACTGTTAAATATGAATATATGTCTACAAATTGCCTATAATAATTGCACAAGCCTAAGAAACTTTGCAACTGTTTAACATTTTTTGGTATCGGAAAATTTTGTATTATTTCTACTTTTTTAGGGTCTGTACTGATACCCCTTGCCGAAATTATATGTCCTAAAAAATTAACTTGTTCTTTCAAAAATTCTGACTTCTTAAATTTAACTGTTATGCCATGTTCATGCAGTCTACTTAGTACCCTATCTAACCTTTCACAGTGTGTATCAATGTCTGGTGACGTAATTACTATATCGTCTACATAAACGGTTGTGAATTCTAAAATCTCTCTCCCTAGCACATAATCCAGGCATTTGATAAAAATTGAAACACTTACGTTGAGTCCAAAAGGTAGTCTTCGAAATTGGTAATTCCTACCGTTGTATAGAAATGCCACATACTGCTGAGACTCCTCTTCCAGCTCTATCTGCCAGTAAACTGCAGTCAAGTCTAAAGTGGTGATGTATTTGGTCCCACTAAAACGTTGCAGAATTTCGCTTACTGGTTCCGGTGAGTCTCTGTCTGGAACAATTATTCTGTTTACTTGTCTAGCGTCTAAACATAATCTTATCGATAAATCTTTCTTTGTCACCACTACTAAAGGGTTGGAATACGGTGAGGTAGATTTTTCTATTATACCTTCCCTCAACATTTTATTTATTTCCTCCTGCACTAAGCCCCTCTTGGAGTATGGTACCGGATAGGTTTTAGGTGCAAAGGGTGTTTTTTCTTTAACGACCAATTTACCTTTAAAATTCTTTACTAAACCGGGTTCATCTGAAAAAACTGATTTATTATTAGTACTATTTTTTCTCTGTCTTGGTAGCTAAATTCCCCCTCTTGATATAGGATTGTATTCATTTTCTCCTCCCAGTTATCTTCATTTTCAAATAATTCGTTACTATTTACTCTCAAGTTACAATAATTTATCATTAAGGGCCTACACTCGTTTATATCATTGTCAGAAATTAACATTCCCTTACTAATTATTTTTAAAGCTTTCATTCCTACAGTTCTCTTTTGGATGAATGGTATTTCAATTGGTTAATTTCATAGTCTGTGTGTAATAGTTTAACTCTACTTTGAAACTATTTAAAAAATCATTACCTATTATAGCTCCCATATTTAATCCTGGAATAACTAAGAAAGGTACATTTATTGTGTTCTCATTTACTTTTAATTATAGCATTATTTGTTTAGTTACTTTTTTACTGCGAACACCCATTACTCCTATAACACTAATTCCCAGTACTGGTAATTGTGGAATTGTCTCTGTGGTCTGATTTTTTATTTTTTCAAACATTCTATCGTCTATAGCAGTCAGTTCACTCCCTGAATCTACTAGAAAAATGTATTTAGAATTAAACACTTCGGCTTCAAATTCTGCCATCCCGAAAGCATTATTACTCTCTCCCGCTTCTTCGTCAGATAAATCATTATGTATATTGGTAATTAGTGACCCTATTGTTAGGTGATTACTAGACGGCTGGGGGCTTTCTTTTTCAACCGCCCTGATTAGTTTAACGGTATTGGAGGTGGTGGTTCACTGTAAACCCCCCTACTGTTTTGATTATGAGCTGGTGCTCCCACGCCCCGAGTTTCATTTGGGTTACTAACATATCCCCCTCTTCCTCTATGATTAAAATTTCCTGACACTCCCCGATTACTGGTAAAACCTCTCCCTCTATGATTCCCTCTAAATTGATCGCAACCCCTATTATAATTCTCCACTCTCCCTTGGGCACTACTCCTCGGACCCTGACACCGGTAACATTGATTCCGCAACCCATTATAATTACTAGCTCCACAACTAGGGTTTGGACACAACCATGCCCCCTCCCCTGATCTATTCACCTTACTAATAAAATGGTCTGGTTGTCTTATTTCTGTATTTATTTGACTTGATTCACTAATTCTAAACTGGTATTTATTATCTTCTTCCTCTTTCATACTCTGGTATGCTTCTAGTATTTTTTCTAATTCGGCAATATTAGCAAAATCTCGGGTTCTGATTGTGGACCGTATGTCCTTTGGTAAATGTTTACTAATATATCATATAAAAGATGAAAGAGGCATTGGTGGTTCTAAATATTTAACCTGACTATACAGTCTCGTCACATACGACGTAATACTCATGTGCTTAATATTAAAATTGCCCCACCCCATTATGGTACTGCGTAACCCCTCTTGTTTCTCTTCTGACCAGTACTTATTTCTAAATGCTTGCTCAAACTCATTAAAATCTACCCAGTTATCGTTATGAGCATCAGCCCATATTTTAGCATACCCTTTAAAGTACTTTAAAACTCTTACTAATTTAATCTCCCAACTTTCTTGGTTATATTTATTAAAACTTTTTATAGAGTTTAAAAACTGTATGGGGTTCACCCCCTACTTTCATTACTAAAATAGCTTAACTCTACTTCCATGCTCACTCTCTCACTCATACTAGTAAATTTTTGGTTAATTGCTACACTTAAATCTTCTCTGACTTTGGTTATTTCTTTTTCGTGTTCTGTGTGTTTACTTTTCAAACTAGTTACATCAGTTTTAATTACATCAATCTGCTCAAAGTTACTTCTGAATTCATCATTTATATTTTCTTGTATTTCACTTGCTCGTTTGATTTGTTTACACTTATTAATTATACATTGAACATTATTGTCAATTTTGTCATTTTGCTTTTTAATTTTATCATTAAATTTACTTGTCAATGTGTCAAATTTTTTATTTGTCTCTAATATTTTCTCTTTCTGTTTTTCGTTAATTATTTTTATATCATTTTTCATTTCGTTTTGTACCTTATTTATATCACTAGTCAGTTCATCTCTCACTCCAACAATAGTCTCATTCATACTTTCCAAACGGCTGTTCATATTTATTTCACTCGCTCTCAATTCGCTCCTCACGTTCATGAATTCATTATTTAATTCAGTAAGTTTAATATTTACAGAACTTATTTCCGATTTGATTTCAGTTTTTAAATTATTATTTTCTGTTTTCATTTTCTCGTCTTGTTTGTCAAGTTTATCATTCATTCCTGACATCATCTCCATCATCAATGCTAATTGGTTAAATATATTTACATTATCGCTTATTTTTGCGTCTACTGTCTCAATCGTTAATTCGTGTGTTGTATTGTCTACGCTCTCGTTAATATTTGTCGATATTAAATCGTCTTGCGTAACATTTAAAATTGACCCATCCACAATATCTTCACATAAATTTGCACTCTCGCTTTTCTCTGCCATTTCGATCAGTTTGTAAATTAATTAACTTAATTTACAAAGTCCCTGTTCGGGCGCCAACTGAAGCAGTACGGGTTTAAAATAAATAGTAACCATCTAAAAATCTGTGCCTATTAAAAGCGGCAACTGAAATTTTGCTTGTTTTTTAAAATGAAAAAACTTAGACTGGTATCACTTACCTTCTTCGCGAATGACCAGGGTGTCGTCTGATGTACTTAGGCAGAGAAAAACAACAGGTAATACAATGACAAATACATATTTTGCGAACACAAATAAAATGTTATTTTATTTGTTTAGCATGACATTTTTTTTCTGTTTACTTTGTTATTAAAATTGTGACAAAACTCCTACTTCGCATCTCGATTATTTTTCTTAATGAATTACTGATATTCTGATTTTTTACTTACATAACCAACACGCTATCAACTAGTTACAATTATAATTTAATTAAATTATTAAGACAGCCCAGCAATGCCCACACTCAACTCACATTCCGTTTTAATTCCCCATTTTATTTATTATTAATTTTGCCAAAACTAGAGCTCTTTTACATGAAATTATTTATATAATGAAACTAGGTGTTGTTACTTCACCATCAGCGTCCTCCTCGCCACGTGTTGCACTGATTACATGTCCGAAACGTTTGTCAATTCACCACATTTTAATCTTCTTTCTACACCACACTTACTTCATTCCGAAATGTTAGTTCACTTTTTAGTACTGTTCCGGGTTCTCACCGGTTAGGTCGGCCGACCTTGGAAAAAACTCTTAGTAAAATTTTATACGGACCGCTTGCGGTCTGTAGGTGAGATGAACTGGGACCGCATGCGTAGCAGGCGCCGCTAACTTGATTGTGTCGTTTTTGGTGTGGAAACCAATGCCTCACAGTTAGTCGTCACAACTTTGTCTCGTTTAAACCATGTAAGTTTTTGTGTTCAGATCGTCTATGATATTGGTGCGGCACTGGCTAACGTCACGAGATGGGCGTGACTTAATTTTTATGTCCGGCTGCATGGCAGATGAAAGCGACCAAAAATTGCTTCTTAGCCATCTTGAATGGTACAAGTAGCGTCACCCCGCGCATATACTCGTGTCATACATACGAGCGCCCGGTCACACACAAAGTTCTTGGAAATTAAGGCTGAGTAAATTCTTGTTTGTCGATTGCACAATATGATATTGCGTCGCCTTTGTTAAAAACTGTTCTTATAACACGTGTTCAGTCACAATGGAAATAAAATTTACACATTTTTATAAATCCCCGAAAATGCAATAAAATAAAATACCCATAAATTTGGCCCGTTACACAATTTAAAGATCCAAATCTCACTGCTGCTGGGAGTACGACTGTCCAATTCAAGCGCTGTAAGTGAACTGCCTAAGCATGCATGGAAAAATTAACTACGCCGCCTCGATCCCAGAGCGCGCGCGGATCAACATAGCGAAAGTAATGATAACGTAGCGGCACCGCTAAGATAATTAATTAACATGTACAGCAATGACCGTAACATCATTAACTAGAAAATAGCAGAGTTATTCCAAAACTCGGCACAGCATTTACTAGCATCAACATAACTTGTATGGTAATCACAAACAATAATAACATAACATGGTAAACAATTATATAAATAAATACATTAAAACTTTATATTAATAATAGTTCTTTTGTTGTCCTTTTTGACAAATTGGTTTGGGGTGTTCCCCTTAATCACATTTATTCTAAGTATAATTAATTTTTTACATTATTTTTAATTATATGCATTGGATTCTCTTGTTTGGGCTAGTCATTTCATTTAAATTGATATAGTTAATAGAATTCAATTTCCCTTGAACCATTTATTTGCTGCTCTAGAGGTTTTTTGTCATTATAATAGATCTTTGGGTATCTGGATTATTATTTCCCTTCAATTCATTAGTCCTGGGCTGTTATTCTTCACTGTTTCCTATTTTAAAATTGTCATTTCTATTTTATTTGTCCTGGGCTGTTACTCTTCACTACTTCATATCTTACTGGGTTCACTAATTATTATTCTGATATGATACTCTTATTATTTATTTTTCAACACTTTATGGCTATGATTTGATTACATATAATTCCTTTGAATCGACCTTTCTAGTTCTGTCAAGTTCTTTTGTTTATAATTGTAAATACTTTTCTGTTGATTTTTATTTAAGTTGATATTATTCCTTCTAGATGACTTCTTCCCTTCCTTTCATATATTATCTTATTTTATAGAACAAGGAAAAACTTCGTTGTGCTACAAATGCCCCCTATAAAAGTGATTAGTTCAGCACATACTTTTAGTTTGGGTGAACTAATTGCTTCTGATATCCTTCTTTATTCTATTCTTCTTGGCTTCGTTTACCCTGATATACCTGTTTCTTCTGGTTGAGCTCTAAATGGATATGCATTCTTGTTGCCTTTACTTTTTATTCTACTCTTATGAGATAGTTCTTTTTAATCTGATTCATCCTTTTATTATTTAATATATCTATATTTTTCCCTTCTTATTTAGTGTTTCTTCATTTATATATTTACTCCCTAACATTCCCTAACATGTGAGCTGGAACAGTTCAGAGTGGCACTTTTTCGGCTTCATTTCTCTGCTGACCAATACATCACTTCTTTGAGTTCAGAGGAATTATCATCTCTGCTCAATAATAAAAAACTGGTGGAATTATCTACATCCAGTTATTAAAATATCAATTATAATAAGTAGTCCATTTTGATATTAATAAATATACTTAGATTCATCACTTCATAATTACTCAGATTATTTAATATTTCTATCCATATGGTTATTCTTACATTTCAAAGCTCATTCTATATTACTTATCAATAGGTATCTGGCATAATATCCATTTCAGCCTTCTTTTTTGTGAAATTCGGCGACTGTAGTTCGTTTTTGTCACAGACTGTTTCTTGTTTACATTTTGGGTAGCACATGTTTATGTATATAGTTTTTTTTCTTCATTTGTTGTTTCATTAATTAGTTTACTGTTCATGGCATAATATCTGGTTTTAATACCTTTTCCTTATCTGTTTTAGTTAATTGGTTCTCCTCTTTATTCTTCGATAATCTTATTTTTGGTTCAGAAATCTCATCAACTTATTACATTGAAAATATATACAATATCTGGATTCATATTTACCTTTTTACTTTA
The DNA here is from genome assembly GCA_034769895.1 of Magicicada septendecula. Taxonomy (NCBI): domain Eukaryota; kingdom Metazoa; phylum Arthropoda; class Insecta; order Hemiptera; family Cicadidae; genus Magicicada; species Magicicada septendecula. Next base: position 555,212,494 of record CM068369.1, read on the forward strand.
AAGTCCTGTAACATTTTTGTTTCGATGAGTATTTCATTTATATAGTTGTCTTGAGTACTCACTGTTTAGCCTTCATTATTGTGATAAAAAATTTTCCTTTGTAAAATTATTTCATTCAAATTCTTTAATGTTGTTGTACTTATTATTTTTTAAACCTGAGATATCTTCTTTCATTACTTCTACTTATTAATTGATCCAAAACAAAGTTCTTCTGAAATATATTCTGTAAACTGTTCTTATTTATTTTAATATTGAAATAATTTATTTATCTTCCCTTCTCATTTTATTTAAAATAATTTCCTTGATATGAACTATAAGATGTACTTATTTATTCTTAGAATTTAGATGGTATTTATTTATTCGCTTCAAAATATTTTCTCCTAGATAATCTGTAAGATGTACTTACTCGGTTTAGAATTTTTATGATTTTTTTTTCCTTCATCAAAATATTTTTTATTATTATTTTCATAAGACCTCCTGGTTTTGTTTCTTTATTTTTCTTATTCTTTTTATTTTTCTTCTCTTTCCAACGGGTTTTTCTGTAATCGGTTATCATAACATCCGTCCCTTTTCTTGATGGTGTGTGATATTTAATTTAGCCGTGGTCCATAATCTCAGTTGCCCTTATTGTCCGGACTACCATTGTCTTCAAAATTATTTCTTTTCTTGTGACATTTCTCGCTTCTTCCTCGTATTTCATTTTTTCTTTTGTTATCCTTTCGCTTGTTTCAAATTTTATTTGAATCATTTTATTATATGGTTCATTAAACCAGGATGTCACTGGTACATCAATGATTAATGATAATACTGATGTTTTACCATATATTTCTATTTCTGTTGTATTTAATTCATCTATATTACTTTTAAAGCGGTAACATACTGTTTTATTGTAAATTATTTTTGAAATTTGTTTTGATCTGCTTCTATAATCTATGGAATTCATGATGTCTTTTTCACTGGTCATTGGTACATCCATGGTTAGTGATCTCACGGATTTTTTATAATATACTAGCGAGTACCCGGCATGCGTTGCAATGCCACTCAAAGAAAGAAAGTGTTTGTATATATATAATATATAAAGATTTCGTTCGCGTGGTCTTCAATTTAATGCGATAATATATTTAGAACAGAATCTATTCCATTGGGTTGCCATAGTAACCAGATCTAATAAGTTAGTTTTTTAAGACTCCAAAGGACCCCCCAGAGGATCGTACCAAAAAAAAACACCTGTCCTATGTTGGTTCTCCCGTTGCGTAAAATATTTGTGCCAAGTTTGGTTGAAATCGGTCCAGTGGTTTAGGAGGAGATGTGGAAGACCCCAAAGAACCCCCAAAAGAACCCCATCGAAAAAACACCTATCCTATGTTGGTTCTCCCTTTGCGTAAAATATTTGTGCCAAGTTTGGTTGAAATCGGTCCAGTGGTTTAGGAGGAGATGTGAAAGACCCCAAAGGACCCCCCGAAGTATCATATCGAAAAAACACATATCCTATGTTGGTTCTCCCGTTGCGTAAAATATTTGTGCCAAGTTTGGTTGAAATCGGTCCAGTGGTTTAGGAGGAGATGTGGAAGACCCCAAAGAACCCCATCGAAAAAACACCTATCCTATGTTGGTTCTCCCTTTGCGTAAAATATTTGTGCCAAGTTTGGTTGAAATCGGTCCACTGGTTTAGGAGGAGATGTAGAAGACCCCAAAGGACCCCCCGAAGTATCATATCGAAAAAACATATCCTATGTTGGTTCTCCCGTTGCGTAAAATATTTGTGCCAAGTTTGGTTGAAATCGGTCCAGTGGTTTAGGAGGAGATGTGGAAGACCCCAAAGAACCCCCAAAAGAACCCCATTGAAAAACACCTATCCTGTGTTGGTTCTCCCTTCGCGTAAAATATTTGTGCCAAGTTTGGTTGAAATCGGTCCAGTGGTTTAGGAGGAGATGTGAAAGACCCCAAAGGACCCCCGAAGGATCATATCGAAAAAACACCTATCCTATGTTGGTTCTCCCGTTGCGTAAAATATTTGTGCCAAGTTTGGTTGAAATCGGTCCAGTGGTTTAAGAGGAGATGTGGAAGACCCCAAAGGACCCCCCGAAGTATCATATCGAAAAAACACATATCCTATGTTGGTTCTCCCGTTGCGTAAAATATTTGTGCCAAGTTTGGTTGAAATCGGTCCAGTGGTTTAGGAGGAGATGTGGAAGACCCCAAAGAACCCCCAAAAGAACCCCATTGAAAAAACACCTATCCTATGTTGGTTCTCCCTTTGCGTAAAATATTTGTGGCAAGTTTGGTTGAAATCGGTCCAGTGGTTTAGGAGGAGATGTGAAAGATCCCAAAGGACCCCCAAAAGGACCCCCCGAAGTATCATATCGAAAAAACACATATCCTATGTTGGTTCTCCCGTTGCGTAAAATATTTATGCCAAGTTTGGTTGAAATCGGTCCAGTGGTTTAGGAGGAGATGTGGAAGACCCCAAAGGACCCACCAATGGACCCCGTCGAAAAAAACACCTATCCTATGTTGGTTCTCCCGTTGCGTAAAATATTTGAGCCAAGTTTGGTTGAAATCGGTCCAGTGGTTTAGGAGGAGATGTGGAAGACCCCAAAGGACCCCATCGAAAAAACACCTACCCTATGTTGGTTCTCCCGTTGCATAAAATATTTGTGCCAAGTTTGGTTGAAATCGGTCCAGTGGTTTAGGAGGAGATGTGGAAGACCCCAAGAACCCCCCAAAGGGCCCCATTGAAAAAAATTCATAAACCTTCGCGGGCGTGCGCACAACAACTCACCGAAGTTTCATCGCAATCGGATGAATGGTATAGGAACGCATACGGGACAAAGAAAGAAAGAAAGAAACAAACATTCATTTTTATAGATATAGATTTCTATTTCGGGTATATTCCTTTCGAACATCTTCATTAAGTTCCTTCTGTAATTCTTCACATTCATTTCTTCTCTCTGATTGATAATTGAGAGATTATCTATATTAACTAGACCACTCCTAACCATATCCAATTCTTCCCGTGTATTTTTTAGTTTGTTGGGACGTATGATTCCTCTTTCTGCCGTTTTCTTAATTATTTGGTTCTTCACTCTATTATCTTCTATTTTCTGATTCAGATGTTCGATGTTTTTATCTTTTGGTATTTCTTCTGTTCCCAGTTTTCTATCATTTTTTATGTCTTTGGTCCTATCATTTCTTAATTCTTCCATCCACAGTTTATTATTATTTATTATATCGTCCATTTTCCGGCAATAATTTTTGGTCATATCATCCAAATTCTTATTGATATTTTTAAGTTGGTTACTCAATTCTTCGTTTCCTTCCTTTATCGATTTGAATTCATCCTTAGTTGTTTTGTTGTTCTCATCCATTTTCTTACTCCTGGATTTGTTATCCTCTCTCATTTCCTTACTGGTTTCCTCCATTTTCTCCATCATTATCCTGAACATTACTTGCATAGTTGTGTTCTCTGTTTGTTTTGGTTTTTCCTGTTGTTCCTCTTGTTGTTGTATGGGTTGGTTAGTTTCCGCCGGGGGTAATATAATTTCCCTATCTTCCACTGCATTCTCCTCCTTGTCCTCCATGTCTGTCTCCTCCTCAGGTTCTGCTGCCCTTTCCTTGGACGTCGCTCTCTTTCGCATTTCGATCGTTTTCCTGATTTGTTAAACAGCTGCCAAGCTCAAATAGGAAATTGGGCAACTCGTCTTTCTCTTCTAGGCCTACCAATTCCTATTTTAAGCCCCTAAAGTTGAGCGCCAATTTGTAATAAAACAAATAATATATAATTGGATAATTAGATGATTAAAAAAAAATTATTTTATTTTATTTTTTTTTTATTTTTTGGATTTAATTAATTTTAATTAGTGTAGTTGTTTTTTAATTGTTTAGACTCAATTAATAAAAAATATACTGTTTAATGACTGTGTGTGTTCTGATGTAAAATTATTTATTTCTTCACTGCAAATAGTTTATCTAAGCCATATCGATTGCATGTAGCAGCCAATTTAAAATCTGTTCTTCTTCTTCTTCTAGCTCGTCTACTTAAGAAGTTCACTTTTTACTCTTAAATAATTAAAGTAATTCAATTTAAGGCTTAGGTGATCAATAAAACAGTATTAAAACAATAAATAAGTTTATTTGTCAAACAATTATTTGAATTTGCCGCACAGGCTTGAATCTGATTCGATAAGAAGTTACAGTTCGATTAATTTTTATATGCAAAATATTTCAATGTAATTATTATATTATAAGGTTCTTTTAACTGTTGAAATAGACAGGAAAGGCAAGAGAATTCAATACTTACAAGGTATTAAAAAACATATTCATGAAACGGACAAAAATGATAAAGTGTAATGTATATAAAGAGTTGATATTACGGTGCTGTTGACTGCTCTGACGTAACTCGTCACGTTACCAGCATCCTCTTCGACTGGAATCAAAAATGGCTGCCTTAATAAGTTGAACTGCGATGTAAATTCAGCTACGAGTTCTTTCTTCAAATAAATGTCTCCGCTGGTTATTTCCTCTTCTGTGATGTTGTTCTTGGATGATCCACGAGTTGTAGAGTGTAGTGTTGTTTACCAACTAGGTTTTGGTTCGGTAATAGTAGTGTTATGTCCTAAAAGGTTCCCTTCACTCGGTGTACGTTTATTTGAGTTCAATTTGTTCTGCTGTCGTATCTAGATGTAGTGACATTTTAATTTGATATTATTTAATTTAGTTTTAATGTTCAGTGATCAATATTATAACAGTCTTCACTTTGGTTTATTTTCTATTCATCTTTATATGGCTTCGTCATATATCTCGGTTAGTGTTAGTAAAATTTCCGTTAATATTTCTTTGAGAAGTCTTTTGACACGTCTATCTCGTTTGGCTTTTAACAATCAACTAACTGATTTTTGTTCCTTCATATAGAAGATTTATAATATTTCGGTATCATTTCTCATTGTTCAGCCATCAGCTGTTGTCTTTGAATTCAATCTTATATATAAAAAATATTGACATTTTTATGTTTAAATGACTATAAATTATTTGTTTAGTACCTTTATGTAAATTTAATTATATAACGATATTCCTGATTTCATTTTATACACTTTAATACTAAATTTTCCCTATTTTGGTTTGAACTGTGCTTCTGAATTGCATTCTTTGAAATTTATCTGTAGGCCTTATCTTGACTTACAGAATTACCTATTACTTGGTTTAAAATATGTCTTATGTTACAATTTACTTTTCACTCGATTCCTAATTAAATATCTGTAATTTACCTAATTTACATCTGGCTATTATTTTTAACATTTAACGAATTATTTGCATTTTTCACCTTCCTGATTATGGCCTTGTCTGGTACAAACACCTATTTTAACTAAATATCACTATAATATTGACGACTCGGAACACAAAGTTTTTTATAAGTAAAAACGTAAAGTTTTACCTTACAGCCTAAACCGGCTTTCACCTATAGAAGGCTTCATCAGAGGCTGTCGTTAGTAGCGCTGCTCGTCTTGTTGTTGGCGACGAGAAAGTGTTTCGAAAGATTGAAGCTGTGTGTGTGTGGTGAGATGTGTTCGAATAATGCGTGCGATTTGAATTGTGTCTGTTCGTTTAGGATGTCGTTTTTATTTGTTTTTGTGTGTTTGTATATTTCTAATTGTTCTAGAGTGTCTAGTTTTCGGCCTTTTGTGTGTACGTGTAGTATGTTCATGTTATTGTCGATGTTTTTATATGTGTGGTTTGCTTCAATGAGGTGGTTTGCGAAGGTAGATTCTGTAGTGGTGTGGAGTGCTTTTGTGTGTTCAATGTATCTCTGTTTGAAGCTACGTCCTGTCTGGCCTATGTAGAATTTATGCCTCTGATGAAGCCTTCTATAGGTGAAAGCCGGTTTAGGCTGTAAGGTAAAACTTTACGTTTTTACTTATAAAAAACTTTGTGTTCCGAGTCGTCAATATTATAGTGATATTTAGTTAAGTAACGGACACGTCATGGACAACGAAATCCAAGAACCTATTTTAAGTTAATTTCACATGTTGATTCCTCTCATTACTATTATAGGTCGTGGTTATTATTATGATAATGGATTTGTATATTGAATAGGGTAATTTACATCAAATTAGTCTAGGTTCTATTAACTTGTATTCTTTGATTAGATTTCTATGGTCAAATTTGAATTTGTTTTGGTCATCAATTTCCAATTTTCCTAGCAAAGTTATTATTAATTCATTTTATTATGTTCATATTTTTTGATCCACTATTTCTGGTTTGTTTGAATTATTAATTTGCCTTTCCTTACTTTACAAAACATAATATTAATTAACATGATTAAAATACAATAAATTCTTACATTCTAACATCTAGCATTTACTACCATCAACATAACTTGTATGGTAATCACAAACAATAATAACATAACATGGTAAATAATTATATAAATAAATACATTAAAACTTTATATTAATAATAGTCCTTTTGTTGTCCTTTTTGACAAATTGGTTTGGGGTGTTCCCCTTAATCACATTTATTCTAAGTATAATTAATTTTTTACATTATTTTTAATTATATGCATTGGATTCTCTTGTTTGGGCTAGTCATTTCATTTAAATTGATATAGTTAATAGAATTTAATTTCCCTTGAACCATTTATTTGCTGCTCTAGAGGTTTTTTGTCATTATAATAGATCTTTGGGTATCTGGATTATTATTTCCCTTCAATTCATTAGTCCTGGGCTGTTATTCTTCACTGTTTCCTATTTTAAAATTGTCATTTCTATTTTATTTGTCCTGGGCTGTTACTCTTCACTACTTCATATCTTACTGGGTTCACTAATTATTATTATTCTGATATGATACTCTTATTATTTATTTTTCAACACTTTATGGCTATGATTTGACTACATATAATTCCTTTGAATCGACCTTTCTAGTTCTGTCAAGTTCTTTTGTTTATAATTGTAAATACTTTTCTGTTGATTTTTATTTAAGTTGATATTATTCCTTCTAGATGACTTCTTCCCTTCCTTTCATATATTATCTTATTTCGTAGAACAAGGTAAAAACTTCATTGTGCTACAATATTATATGAATTAGACCTGTTTTAAGCACAGAAAATAGGATTTGGGTAATGGCGTATTTGTACAATTGTGAAATTAACGTATAGATTTACGTACATATGTTAAGGTTATGTTTTGGTAGCGTCAATGTTGTGTTTACTTTTACGCATTGCTAACGATTTTAGGTAGTGGGTATTTTTACGGTAGTTAATGTGAATAATTATTGTAGTTTTTATAAAGGGGTATGAGATAAAAATTTCTTAAGCATGGCTGACGTAAGAGAAACCGAAGAAAAAGCATGTTCATTGGCTGATGTAGTGAATCTTCTGAAAACAGTGTATGATGATATGAATACTAGATTTGATGCATTAATTAAACGTATTGACGAAAGCAATGAGAAGTGGGAAAGAGATATAGGTAAATCAAAAGAGAATACTGAAGTTGAATTAAAACAGGTAAGTGTTTGTAAAAGTAACAAAAATAAAAATGACGAAATAGCAGACAACATTGGTGTAAATACAGGTAAGAATAGTGGTGACATGATGTTGAAAAACGAAGAAATAATTAACGAGGTAAGTGATAGTTATAAAAATGAGTTAACAAGTAGTAGTGGTAAGATAGTTGAAAAGGTAAGTGAGAATAATGATGATATAATTAAAAATGGGGTGTTAGAGAGTAACATGGTGAATAATAATAGTGGCGATGAAGTTTTAGTGGAAATAGAGAGTAGTAATAAGATAGTGGTTGATGAGAGGTTAGGTTGGCAAAGGGCAAATTTTCCCTGTTGTTTAAGTGGAGTAAAGACTCCACTAGTGATTTATGAGGACAAAGTTTCCTCCCGTGGTGATAGAGACAAGGTGTCTCTAAGTAGGTCCCCTAGGTATCATGAGTTCCCTGGAAAAGCCAGAATGTGTTATGATAACGTTGTGTTGTTGCCGTTTGTGTGGATTGAGAGAGAGAAAGAGGAATGGTGTTATGATGAGAGATATTTTGAGAGAGAGAGAATGATAGAGATGTTCAAGTTAAATAGAGGTTATGAGGGGTTAGTTAAGAGGTTAAAATTGGAGAAAGTAGACTATATGACTGACTTACCTTGTGCAGTAAATGTTGAGGATTATTTTGATGATACCACTGTCGGTGATAAGCACATACCTTGCAATGTAATTAAGGTAGTAGATGAATATGATAATGAGATTATAACTTACCTGGGAATAACGAATAATACTAAGGGAGAACTGACCATACCAAATGTCAGGTTTTATGAATTAATAGTAGGCAATGATGTTGTCAGATACTATGTTGATACAATTGATGATAATGGTTATAATCCTAACAATATGTATTTAATTATAGATGAATTATGTAGACATAAGATAAGATTATTATTCGATGATGGTGGTTAAACAATTAGTTTTCATAAACATTTAATTGTGTGAGTAGGGGGTTCTGAAATGGATTATATTATGAAATGATAAATTATTTACCTTAAATTATCCGCCGTGTGATTTCTTGTAACTTCGTCTATAACACGTTTCAGAGCTTATGCTCCATCATCAGATATTAAAAAGGTAAAACTATCACTCTTGCGAGATCGTTAAGTAGTAAAAATGTCAAAATTTGCATGTGAACCGTACGCGGATTTGGGTGCGCACCCATTCAAGTTCATTCTGCCACTGAGCGGTTGCTACCTTATCGTAGCCCCAGCGAGCAGACTCAAGGCGGTATCGTACAATCGGTTGGATACAAAGTTCAGGTGGTCATTTAACACGATATCGCGACTCCTTGGGTTTGCATATGCACTGTAAATTTCAAATTCTTCCAAGGCATTCATGAAACGGCCCTTCTTACACACATGTAACGGTATTAAATTGGAACTAAAATCTGTGTAATTATGATTGTGTGAAGTCAGGTGTCGGGCATAATTTGATTTGATGTTGTCAATGTTTCTTATTTTCTTAGGTAAATGTTCTCGAAATCATTTAAGGAAACCTCTCCCAGTCTGTCCAATGTAGAAGCACTCGCAATCATTGCATGTTAACTTATATTAACTTAGTTTTTTCTTCTGGAGGCGTGTGTATTTTCGGTTTGAGAATGTCCAGTAATTTATTATTAGTCCTGAATGAAATAGTGAAACTATTATTATTCAATATAGAAGACAAAACCTTAGGCATAAAGCTAGTGTAATTAGTAGATATAAAAATTTTTTGCATGTTATTTATTCGGGGTTTAAGCATTCTTTTTTCATGTTTTCTCAACAGTTTGTCAATGGTTAAACTATTGTAACCATTGGCAACCGCGATATATTTTATGACATTTAGCTCATCACGAAACTCATTATCATCCAAAGGAATTGTCAATAATCTATGAATGAAACTACTGTACGCTGCCATTTTATGTGAAAAAGGATGATGAGAGTCTGCGTGTATTGTGGTGTCAGTGGTAGTAGTCGGTTTCCTATAAATGTTGAACTTTAGTTTATTCATCTGTTGAGTGATGGTTAAATCTAGAAAGTTTATCTTGTTTTCAACCTCTGTTTCAAGAGTAAACTGGATGTTTCTATTTATTTTATTTAAACAGTTTTTAAAATTCGATTTGTCTTATAGTACCATCAAAAATTAAAAACGTATCGTCTACATACCGTGCATAAAATATTATTTTATTTGCGTATATATTATTGTTCAACAAGTGAGTATTCTCATAATAATTCAAATAAATATCGGCCAGTAGCCCGGAGAGGGGTGAGCCCGTAGCTAGGCCATCATCTTGAATGAAAAACGAGCCGTTAAAAGTGAAATAGTTTTGTTTCAAAACAACCTCGAGTAAATTAATTAACTCATTTATCGTCTGTGTGTTCATGCAACTATTGTCAGATAAATTGTTTCTCAAAATCTGTAATGTATCTATGACTGGGTGTTATACTCTATAACAATTTAAATTTATTAAATACAAAATTACATAATTTCTACCTACCTGCCAAGGTTCTATTACGGTCCAGGATCCAATCACATGAACATCAGATACAAACATGTGTTAAGGTTATCGAAATAACTGATTCAACACATTGTTATGAAGAGAAATAATTAGTTTTAATTATTAATTATTGCCAATTTAAAAATTTTGTGTATCAAATATAGTCACTTACATGTTTTCGGATATGGTGTAATGCTTGCCTATAACACTTATTTTCTCTAAACTTACATACTGTTACTTACACTTAAGATAGCCCAGCCTGCGCACACACTACTCACATTCTTAAAACCACTTTTTAATATAAAAACACCCCATTTTATTTTAATTAATGACCATAATGCTTTCAGTGTGAAACGTTACGTGTGTGGCGTCCTCTTCCCCGACCACGTGGTGCGTCTTCCAAAGTCTTTCATTCTCCGGATGTTCACAAAGTTTATAATATTTAACAACGTTCAATATTCACTCTTAATCACTGGAGGCACTGTTATACATGTTTTTATAGAATCACATAGATATTTTGTCGGCCGACTTAAGAAAAATATGAAGATTTGCCCGGGCAGAAAACTGATAGTTGCCACGCGTGGCCTAGGTTGCTAGTCGACTGGGAAGAAAATTATCAATCTGCCTCCCTCCAAACACTCGGACGGAGCGGAAGTTTCAATGCCTCATGATCGGATCTTCCGTCACTGTTCATTCAACACAGGTGTTTTTGTGTGGTAACTGTGGGCGATATTTGTTAAGCACGGGTTGACGTCACGAGATGGGCGGCTCTTAGCTGCATTTCCTGCAGGTCGGCCAAGGAGACAGTGAATAGATTTGTTCTCCCGGCATCTTGGTTTTCGGACGACAGCGTCACTCTGAGCGCGGACTTGCACTGCGCATGAGTGCGTGGTCACACTTATGCAAAGTTCTGAGAAATTTAGGGTGGTGCAAATTCCTTGCCTGGTTACACAACAGAAACTGCGTCTTGCTGCTTTGTTCTCAACGCTGTTTTGCTACACGTGGCCTGTTACAATGGAATGGACGTTGGTTGTAAAATAAAACTTTTCCAATATTTTTATAAAATCCCGCAAAATGAAATAAATGAAATACAAAGATCCCCTAACAGCAATAAATGAAATTACCCAATTTAGACACGTTACAATACCCCCTCAATGAGAATTCTGCTGTCCAGAACAGAAGAAATCTCATTGATAAAACCCCTAAGAGGACCGGTGAGGAACTGGTGCCAACAACCCCCTTTGTGCTTACTCTTCGTGGGTACACGACCCCCCTGGCTCGGTGACCATGGACGCATCTGAACGAGATCACTGGACTTCTCCGTAAGGGATCCCAACACCGAGAAATCGAGCAGACACATACCACAGCACACCTCACCTTCTAACATGCTACCCCCCAAAATCCTCAATCCCTGGCTTAGATTATGCCAGATCCTCCACCGATATGTTTCCCCTTATATGCAAGCTGGGCTGCCTTTAGCAGATAGTGGGCTCACACACACTCACATTACATACTGACATTATATATTATAGAATTGACAAAATTTTTCAAAAGTTATTTAACTGTCAACCCATTGGTTGTTTTCAGGTAAAATTGATTCATAAATTTTTTTATAAATTCTAAATTATTCTCTTCATTGTTTACCGTTTTTATTTAAAATAAGTGAATTTAAACATTTCTTATAATTAAAAACATCCTTTAACCTAACACGTGATTATCTAAAGTAATGCTAAACATGGTTAATACACAAATGATAAAATAATCAATACTCAAAATATTCATTAGCTGGCAGGCGAAAAATCAAGATTTTTTTTTTCAAAAAAAACATTTTCCAAAAAATTTTAAAATTCAAAGAAAAAATTTAAATTTATTAAAATGTTTCCTTTACACATAGAAATTGTTTAAAATTTGTTTAAATTGATCAAAACAAAAATTGAATTGACTTCCATACTAAACAAGCTTAGTCTGTATATGACCTCACAGTCAGCTGATCGAAACTAGGTCAAGTCCACAACCTTGACCTACATACGTTACGTACAGTTATATCTGAAAATACCTTTAACATCGGTAACATCCTAACTTGAAACACAAAACATAATAAAATGAAACAATTAAAATTAACAAAATATTATTATAAATAATAAACAAATTGACATTTAAATTATTTAAAATAAACACCTTCTAACTTTACATCTCCAAATTTTATCATACTTTGTCACTGGTTTCAAAATGAAAATTTTATATGTTCATATAACTTCCTTCATTTAACAATTTCATTCTACATTACTTTGGGTGATTTAAATATTTATCTCATTTAATTTACTACTTGATCTGTATACATATATAATCTTTCTCTCTCTGACTCTAACCACTAACAACTGTAACTCACATGACACCCATCTCTATTAAAATCTCTCAAGACACTCTCTAACCCCAACTTACCATTAAACTCAATTCGCCACCTTCTCTCGATATATAAAAAAAAATACTCTCTAACCCTTTGTACTTAGGATACATGTTTCCCCCCCCAAAACTCATTTCCCATTGTCTGGCCCCTGGATTCTACCTAAGGCGGCCCCTGCCCCACTAAATCGATCCCTTCCCGTCCCAACTTATCATTATGTTGCGGACTCCTACATTACACTACCCCCTACTACAAAATTGCCATCCCCAATAATCTCCATCTCATTACCTTACTTCATTACAACAAAATAACAACATCAATTATAAACAACAATATATCACTCAAAACTCTACATATATTCTCCACAACTACTGTGTCAACATCAATACTTCTACAAATTCTCTAACATACATTAATTCAAAACAACATTACCTCATTTTCATCTCTACTATTTCAACTTTAACTTTGACTTCAACTTGGACAGATCTATATGTCCCATAAAATATTCATCACCCTCAAAAACTATCTTTTATTAGCTTTCACAAATTATTACTTTATTTCTCATTACTTTAAATAACATCTGTAATACATCGAAACATTACATTAAACATTCATTACTTGGAACATTTATAAACCAATATCAGTGACATTTTATTGCTGATCAGCTGATCTCCTAACACAATGAAAACACATCTCAAAATTGAACAAATTACATGAAATATATATATATTTATTTCTCCTTACTTCTCAACTCCTTGTTTCCCATTTCTCTGATTCTGATAATTCATGTTAACCGCCTGCCAGACGGTTTAATTATTTACTTAGTTGCAAATATGCACACATAATGAAGACACATATTGTTATCAATGCTTATATCTAACCTACGATAATAAAATAATACATTTAAAATTATAGCATGAACACTATATATTGAATGCATGAGCATATAGTTATTTAAATAGAACACAAGCATTTTTATTGGATCAAAATTTGAATTAGCAAATTTTTTATGTTGTAAAATTTAAATTCGTGGCTCATCTGAGCCACCTCCCATCCACACACTCTATTGCAAATTATGTAAGGCTGTGGCGCCCCCTCGCTTCTACAAAGACGGCATATTTTGGAGTAGTTTTGACCTCTCCGTGTCTTTGCTTCGGCTGTTACATTTAACGTCTGAATATCAACATATTCTTGGCTATAATTAAACGCCCTTAAACGGGTCTACCACCAGGCCTTGCTGTTCCTACTCGAACAGAGTGGTAGCCGCTGTTCCATAGTGCCTGGATTTCCCCTAAATTTCACCCCCATTTAATTTCTACTATATACCAATTTCAAGTCAGCTATGGTCAAGGGACTTGATATGACCATAGCTGGCCGCTAGCCAAATCCACGATTAGTGCTGGTAAGGCAGTAATCGCCCGAAAAGTCGGGGAAATCTAACTTCATTTCAGTGCCTGCTCTACATCGTTTTATTATGTGCGACACGAACGTCTATCAGTGTGTAAATTGAGTTTACACGAAAAGGGTGTGTCGCACATTGTTGCCATTTTGGCTTCCGATGGAGGTAACACTCTCTGTTACCCCCAACCCATTTCACTATCTACGGGAGCACAGGCCACCCCCGCAATAGCAACTTAATAACTAACTAATTAAATTTTTATATACATTCTAATATAATATTTTCATCAATAATCACTTAACTCATTCATAAAAATTTTCAAAATTTATTTATTTATTATTAATAATTAGTATATATCATTTTTCATTTATTATTAAATTTTTTTTTAATTATCATTTTTATTGAACACAATTATTTCAAATAATCTCACTATTGAATTAAAATCTTCGTTACACCTGTAAACATTTTTATTATACATGATTATAAAATTTTGATACTTACAATCCATTTAACATGACATACACAAAACATCTACCCCCTACACCCCAATACTTTCACCTCACCTCTGAAACATTTAACACAAATATTAGTTTAAATAAAACAATTTAGCCATCTATTACCAAATTTCCAAATCTCGTAAAATAAATTGAATTCATTTAAAGAATTTAATTAATTAGCATTTACATAATCAATCAAAATATTTAAAACATATCAAATTGTTTTTAATTAAATTCATTATTAAAATACAAATTCCATTACTATCAAAATATTTGCCATTAACCAATTCCTGTTTCCAAAATTAATTCTGATATTTATTAAATTGCAAAACATCAATATTATTATTATCACTTACCTACATACATACATTGTTTAGCTGACCTTCTACAATACACATAAATAAATGCACTACAATTATTTATTTACAAATCGTTAGCATTGTCACTCAGTTGTACCACACTTCAGTGTCCAAAGTTGCAGGGTCAAAAACCATAAAACAAATGTTTACTACTGTCTTTTATTATTTTATAGTTTAGCCTCCATCGTCATAAATAAGTTGTAGTGATCGAAATTTTAAAAATTTTAATTCCTCGATCAAGTGGCACGTTCCCACACTCGAGTCGACGGACACAAGCCCAGGTCATAAATAATGACGAATCAGGGACACGTCAAACCTGACGCCAGTGTGAAGACAAAGAAAAAACGTCTGTGTACAGCACACAATAAGAATTTGAGGGCGTCGTTGACAGCTCGCAGTTTGTTACAATTTACAGCACCCAGAAATCGAAAACAAAGACTTCGTCCAGCTGCCGAGTTACGCGGAAACGAAATGGAACGCCTGCTGTGGAGGCGAAGTGTAACGAGCACAAATATGAAAGGCTTCACTCTTCTACAAAGGAGTACAGAGCAATCTCAACTAACAGATAAACAATAGGACATAGACTCAGTGAATACTGCCAGTACACCCTACACAGCGTGAAAACAAACCTTTGACAGTTTACTGAGATTTACGACTGGAAAGCGTGGAATCGACGGGAAACGACTCCAGCGAAGGGTTGATAATCGGCGGAACGAACAACGAATAACTTGAGCAATTAACCAGGGCTCTGCAGTCTGTTAACAAAAGATCGGTCAGAACCTTGACAAAGTCTAAACAAAGGTTGATGGACAGCCGGAAAATCGCTCTAGTTTCTTAGAATCCGTACCACGTTCGTCACATGGAATACTCCGGGATGACGACGACCAACCTGGGTCAAGCATCTTCTAAAAGAGCTCGTGGAGAGAGTAAGAAGAGTTCGGACGACGAATCGGGAAACAGAGGATGAGATCTGCAGAGGAGTAGGAATTTGTACAACCAATCGCGGATCCGAGAAGGCGTAGAAATCCAGAATTTAGACTTATGGGTAAGATGTTTCAATAAAACTGTTTTGCGAAGACGCGGAGCAAGAGTCTACAGTCTACAAGTCAATCGGTCATAAGTTAATAAGTCAGCACGTATGACAGTCAGACGGTTGATTATAGTCGGAACGGTAATACATTCAGTGATAGAAACAGTTTGCGCGACCGATCGAACTTACAATTCGGTGAATTCATAAGTGAACTTAGACATACGATATAGTCTCACTTACACACAAGTCTGTGCGACAAACGTATATATTCTGATGAACTATAGTGCGCACGGGACTTGAAACTACAACCGACGCGAACATTATAACACAAGTAATTAACATTCCAAAGTATAACGGTGAGTGACATTTCAAACACTCTCACAGTACAATGAGTCACTACGTTGAACAATTAACTGAATGAACTATATCGAACAATTAAGCACACAGTATACACTACATCCAGATAAACGGAACAGTTAATCATGGACACGAACACGGCAAACTCTCAGAGCAATTCAGCTTAATGACAATATTTACATCTCAATATTTGAACTCCAAACACCCGATATCAGCGGGGTACAACAACACACCGTACACATAACGGGAGTGAAGATTTAGTGAAGTGAAGTGATTAGTGCTTTTCATAACAGTGAGTAAGATGCACGACGAGTCCTCCAGCAAACATCATCTCACACTGGCGGAATATTGGATAAACACTCTCACAAGATAAGCTTTTATGTCTATTAAATCTTAGTAATATACTACTGCACTGTTTCCTCTTTTCAAAGAACAAACACCAAGAGATTATATATAAATCATATGAATCATAAATTTTATAAAGCAATATTAATGTAATTCATCATCTGAGAATAATGAACGCATTTAGGTAGGAATAAAATATATTTGTTGATTGTTTATTGTTCGTATATGTTTTGTATATGTATATTATTTACTGCATTTAGATGTGACATATGCTTGTGTTTTCAGGAAACAACTTACAAATTGTATTTTGTTATTATGTGTTTATATTATGTATGTATTTGCAGGATATAGTAACTTACTTGAACAACAAATATAATAAATAAGTAATTAATCTATATTTAATCTTGCGTTCATTATTGAAATTGAACCTTTATTATTAATTTATTTCATTCAAGCATTTCACAAAGAGTCTCAAAAGTTATGCTAAGTATCAATGGACACAACAAACTCGACCATTGAAACGTCCGATTAACAGACTCATAAATCATATTTATTTAACAACTGTCTTGAGTCTAATCCGACGAGTATGAAATACTTTTATATGTATTCAAGTTAACGTCCATCATAACTCTTAATTAATACACGAAGTTAATGAGATACAATTTACTAATTCGCATTTGGATAATCCAATAATACTTACAATTAGCATAATTTCGCTCAAACATAAATGGTACGGCAATTCTAATTACTTAATTAATTGCCACTCCCATTTATAACATTAAAAAGTCTTGGTTTTATACCACACTGTTCATTTTTATTGACAAACAAATGATTACTTTGTGTGTCATAACTAGAACAACCAAATTCACTCATTTTACCAAAATGCTCATTAAACCAGTCCCCGTTAAGTATTTTTGTTAAGTCTCCGTCATTGAATTCATTCATTATCGGGTTAATAACTTTTGTCAAATCATTATAGTCATTATTATTCAAATATACTTTTAAACTTTCTTTCCATTCGTCATACTTTCTATTCAAATTATACAATTCTGTTACTTTCTCCACATACAATTCTCTGTTTAACTCTCTCTCATTACCACACCACATCACACTCTCAAAATTATTATAGACAGAGGGTACAAAATTACACAGCAAAAATAAACGCCTCAATTCATCTATCAATACGGGACTCTTGCCCTTCAACAACAACACTTGTGAACTCATTAAATCATCATAAACATTATAAACAATAAGGGGAAAATTTACCCTCTGTCCCCACTCTACCACAACATTATTTTCCCTCTCTCTCTCTAACTCATAAATACACATTAAACTTTCATTATCGCATTCCACCAACTCATCAGTACTTTCATTACTTATTTTCACCGTCTCGCTTTCTGATACTAATTCTTTAAATACATTATTATTCTCAATATTACATTCCTTATTTTCGACATTGTTACACTCATCATTATAATTTTCATTTGTATTACTATCTCCCATACATATACACTCTCTTGACTCCTTTGCTTCTCTACATATTTCGTTTAACTTACTCTCAAGACTACACAGTGACTTAGTTAATACGTCAAATTTAGCATCATTGGTATCAAAACGTTTATTCAATTTAGTCTCATTTATGTCAAAACGACTATTCATGTCACTACTCATTCTCTCTAATTGACTGAGTATGATACTCATTATATCGTTATCGGACCTATTACATTTTGTTGAGATCGGGGTTATCTGCACCCCCGAATCTTCAGTTACATTACTCTGGTCACTCATGCTTAATTCTGTTTTATCTTTACTCGCACTTGGAGTCGAATGTATTTCAAAATTGCTCATGTTTGAGTCGTCAAAATTTTCGACACTATTTTTATTTACTTTATTCTCGTTATCTGACATTTTTTATAATTGATATTCAAATATTTTAATTAATCTAATTAATTAATTTAATTAATTTTTGTAATGTACTTTCTATATTACTTTCTCATATTAACTTTGCGTAACCTAACACATTTTTCTTTTATTACGCTAACCTAACACACGTCTGCATCTTTGTAGATGTGGAATTTAATATAATTAATTAAAATTCGTGCCTGTCACGGGCGCCATTGTTATACTCTATAACAATTTAAATTTATTAAATACAAAATTACATAATTTCCACCTACCTGCCAAGGTTCTATTATGGTCCAGGATCCAATCACATGAACATCAGATACAAACATGTGTTAAGGTTATCGAAATAACTGATTCGACACATTGTTATGAAGAGAAATAATTAGTTTTAATTATTAATTATTGCCAATTTAAAAATTTTGTGTATCAAATATAGTCACTTACATGTTTTCGGATATGGTGTAATGCTTGCCTATAACATTTATTTTCTCTAAACTTACTTACTATTACTTACACTTAAGATAGCCCAGCCTGCGCACGCACTACTCACATTCTTAAAACCCCTTTTTAATATAAAAACACCCCATTTTATTTTAATTAATGACCATAATGCTTTCAGTGTGAAACGTTACGTGTGTGGCGTCCTCTTCCCCGACCACGTGGTGCGTCTTCCAAAGTCTTTCATTCTCCTGATGTTCACAAAGTTTATAATATTTAACAACGTTCAATATTCACTCTTAATCACTGGAGGCACTGTTATACATGTTTTTATAGAATCACATAGATATTTTGTCGGCCGACTTAAGAAAAATATGAAGATTTGCCCGGGCAGAAAACTGATAGTTGCCACGCGTGGCCTAGGTTGCTAGTCGACTGGGAAGAAAATTATCAATCTGCCTCCCTCCAAACACTCGGACGGAGCGGAAGTTTCAATGCCTCATGATCGGATCTTCCGTCACTGTTCATTCAACACAGGTGTTTTTGTGTGGTAACTGTGGGCGATATTTGTTAAGCACGGGTTGACGTCACGAGATGGGCGGCTCTTAGCTGCATTTCCTGCAGGTCGGCCAAGGAGACGGTGAATAGATTTGTTCTCCCGGCATCTTGGTTTTCGGACGACAGCGTCACTCTGAGCGCGGACTTGCACTGCGCATGAGTGCGTGGTCACACTTATGCAAAGTTCTGAGAAATTTAGAGTGGTGCAAATTCCTTGCCTGGTTACACAACAGAAACTGCGTCTTGCTGCTTTGTTCTCAACGCTGTTTTGCTACACGTGGCCTGTTACAATGGAATGGATGTTGGTCGTAAAATAAAACTTTTCCAATATTTTTATAAAATCCCGCAAAATGAAATAAATGAAATACAAAGATCCCCTAACAGCAATAAGTGAAATTACCCAATTTAGACACGTTACAATACCCCCTCAATGAGAATTCTGCTGTCCAGAACAGAAAAAATCTCATTGATAAAACCCCTAAGAGGACCGGTGAGGAACTGGTGCCAACAACCCCCTTTGTGCTTACTCTTCGTGGGTACACGACCCCCCTGGCTCGGTGACCATGGACGCATCTGAACGAGATCACTGGACTTCTCCGTAAGGGATCCCAACACCGAGAAATCGAGCAGACACATACCACAGCACACCTCACCTTCTAACATGCTACCCCCCAAAATCCTCAATCCCTGGCTTAGATTATGCCAGATCCTCCACCGATATGTTTCCCCTTATATGCAAGCTGGGCTGCCTTTAGCAGATAGTGGGCTCACACACACTCACATTACATACTGACATTATATATTATAGAATTGACAAAATTTTTCAAAAGTTATTTAACTGTCAACCCATTGGTTGTTTTCAGGTAAAATTGATTCATAAATTTTTTTATAAATTCTAAATTATTCTCTTCATTGTTTACCGTTTTTATTTAAAATAAGTGAATTTAAACATTTCTTATAATTAAAAACATCCTTTAACCTAACACGTGATTATCTAAAGTAATGCTAAACATGGTTAATACACAAATGATAAAATAATCAATACTCAAAATATTCATTAGCTGGCAGGCGAAAAATCAAGATTTTTTTTTTCAAAAAAAACATTTTCCAAAAAATTTTAAAATTCAAAGAAAAAATTTAAATTTATTAAAATGTTTCCTTTACACATAGAAATTGTTTAAAATTTGTTTAAATTGATCAAAACAAAAATTGAATTGACTTCCATACTAAACAAGCTTAGTCTGTATATGACCTCACAGTCAGCTGATCGAAACTAGGTCAAGTCCACAACCTTGACCTACATACGTTACGTACCAGTTATATCTGAAAATACCTTTAACATCGGTAACATCCTAACTTGAAACACAAAACATAATAAAATGAAACAATTAAAATTAACAAAATATTATTATAAATAATAAACAAATTGACATTTAAATTATTTAAAATAAACACCTTCTAACTTTACATCTCCAAATTTTATCATACTTTGTCACTGGTTTCAAAATGAAAATTTTATATGTTCATATAACTTCCTTCATTTAACAATTTCATTCTACATTACTTTGGGTGATTTAAATATTTATCTCATTTAATTTACTACTTGATCTGTATACATATATAATCTTTCTCTCTCTGACTCTAACCACTAACAACTGTAACTCACATGACACCCATCTCTATTAAAATCTCTCAAGACACTCTCTAACCCCAACTTACCATTAAACTCAATTCGCCACCTTCTCTCGATATATAAAAAAAAATACTCTCTAACCCTTTGTACTTAGGATACGTGTTTCCCCCCCAAAACTCATTTCCCATTGTCTGGCCCCTGGATTCTACCTAAGGCGGCCCCTGCCCCACTAAATCGATCCCTTCCCGTCCCAACTTATCATTATGTTGCGGACTCCTACATTACACTACCCCCTACTACAAAATTGCCATCCCCAATAATCTCCATCTCATTACCTTACTTCATTACAACAAAATAACGACATCAATTATAAACAACAATATATCACTCAAAACTCTACATATATTCTCCACAACTACTGTGTCAACATCAATACTTCTCCAAATTCTCTAACATACATTAATTCAAAACAACATTACCTCATTTTCATCTCTACTATTTCAACTTTAACTTTGACTTCAACTTGGACAGATCTATATGTCCCATAAAATATTCATCA
This sequence comes from Magicicada septendecula, assembly GCA_034769895.1. Lineage (NCBI taxonomy): Eukaryota > Metazoa > Arthropoda > Insecta > Hemiptera > Cicadidae > Magicicada > Magicicada septendecula. The sequence goes on from CM068369.1 coordinate 555,233,991, forward strand.
CCCTCAAAAACTATCTTTTATTAGCTTTCACAAATTATTACTTTATTTCTCATTACTTTAAATAACATCTGTAATACATCGAAACATTACATTAAACATTCATTACTTGGAACATTTATAAACCAATATCAGTGACATTTTATTGCTGATCAGCTGATCTCCTAACACAATGAAAACACATCTCAAAATTGAACAAATTACATGAAATATATATATATTTATTTCTCCTTACTTCTCAACTCCTTGTTTCCCATTTCTCTGATTCTGATAATTCATGTTAACCGCCTGCCAGACGGTTTAATTATTTACTTAGTTGCAAATATACACACATAATGAAGACACATATTGTTATCAATGCTTATATCTAACCTACGATAATAAAATAATACATTTAAAATTATAGCATGAACACTACATATTGAATGCATGAGCATATAGTTATTTAAATATTTAAATAGAACACAAGCATTTTTATTGGATCAAAATTTGAATTAGCAAATTTTTTATGTTGTAAAATTTAAATTCGTGGCTCATCTGAGCCACCTCCCATCCACACACTCTATTGCAAATTATGTAAGGCTGTGGCGCCCCCTCGCTTCTACAAAGACGGCATATTTTGGAGTAGTTTTGACCTCTCCGTGTCTTTGCTTCGGCTGTTACATTTAACGTCTGAATATCAACATATTCTTGGCTATAATTAAACGCCCTTAAACGGGTCTACCACCAGGCCTTGCTGTTCCTACTCGAACAGAGTGGTAGCCGCTGTTCCATAGTGCCTGGATTTCCCCTAAATTTCACCCCCCATTTAATTTCTACTATATACCAATTTCAAGTCAGCTATGGTCAAGGGACTTGATATGACCATAGCTGGCCGCTAGCCAAATCCACGATTAGTGCTGGTAAGGCAGTAATCGCCCGAAAAGTCGGGGAAATCTAACTTCATTTCAGTGCCTGCTCTACATCGTTTTATTATGTGCGACACGAACGTCTATCAGTGTGTAAATTGAGTTTACACGAAAAGGGTGTGTCGCACATTGTCGCCATTTTGGCTTCCGATGGAGGTAACACTCTCTGTTACCCCCAACCCATTTCACTATCTACGGGAGCACAGGCCACCCCCGCAATAGCAACTTAATAACTAACTAATTAAATTTTTATATACATTCTAATATAATATTTTCATCAATAATCACTTAACTCATTCATAAAAATTTTCAAAATTTATTTATTTATTATTAATAATTAGTATATATCATTTTTCATTTATTATTAAATTTTTTTTTAATTATCATTTTTATTGAACACAATTATTTCAAATAATCTCACTATTGAATTAAAATCTTCGTTACACCTGTAAACATTTTTATTATACATGATTATAAAATTTTGATACTTACAATCCATTTAACATGACATACACAAAACATCTACCCCCTACACCCCAATACTTTCACCTCACCTCTGAAACATTTAACACAAATATTAGTTTAAATAAAACAATTTAGCCATCTATTACCAAATTTCCAAATCTCGTAAAATAAATTGAATTCATTTAAAGAATTTAATTAATTAGCATTTACATAATCAATCAAAATATTTAAAACATATCAAATTGTTTTTAATTAAATTCATTATTAAAATACAAATTCCATTACTATCAAAATATTTGCCATTAACCAATTCCTGTTTCCAAAATTAATTCTGATATTTATTAAATTGCAAAACATCAATATTATTATTATCACTTACCTACATACATACATTGTTTAGCTGACCTTCTACAATACACATAAATAAATGCACTACAATTATTTATTTACAAATCGTTAGCATTGTCACTCAGTTGTACCACACTTCAGTGTCCAAAGTTGCAGGGTCAAAAACCATAAAACAAATGTTTACTACTGTCTTTTATTATTTTATAGTTTAGCCTCCATCGTCATAAATAAGTTGTAGTGATCGAAATTTTAAAAATTTTAATTCCTCGATCAAGTGGCACGTTCCCACACTCGAGTCGACGGACACAAGCCCAGGTCATAAATAATGACGAATCAGGGACACGTCAAACCTGACGCCAGTGTGAAGACAAAGAAAAAACGTCTGTGTACAGCACACAATAAGAATTTGAGGGCGTCGTTGACAGCTCGCAGTTTGTTACAATTTACAGCACCCAGAAATCGAAAACAAAGACTTCGTCCAGCTGCCGAGTTACGCGGAAACGAAATGGAACGCCTGCTGTGGAGGCGAAGTGTAACGAGCACAAATATGAAAGGCTTCACTCTTCTACAAAGGAGTACAGAGCAATCTCAACTAACAGATAAACAATAGGACATAGACTCAGTGAATACTGCCAGTACACCCTACACAGCGTGAAAACAAACCTTTGACAGTTTACTGAGATTTACGACTGGAAAGCGTGGAATCGACGGGAAACGACTCCAGCGAAGGGTTGATAATCGGCGGAACGAACAACGAATAACTTGAGCAATTAACCAGGGCTCTGCAGTCTGTTAACAAAAGATCGGTCAGAACCTTGACAAAGTCTAAACAAAGGTTGATGGACAGCCGGAAAATCGCTCTAGTTTCTTAGAATCCGTACCACGTTCGTCACATGGAATACTCCGGGATGACGACGACCAACCTGGGTCAAGCATCTTCTAAAAGAGCTCGTGGAGAGAGTAAGAAGAGTTCGGACGACGAATCGGGAAACAGAGGATGAGATCTGCAGAGGAGTAGGAATTTGTACAACCAATCGCGGATCCGAGAAGGCGTAGAAATCCAGAATTTAGACTTATGGGTAAGATGTTTCAATAAAACTGTTTTGCGAAGACGCGGAGCAAGAGTCTACAGTCTACAAGTCAATCGGTCATAAGTTAATAAGTCAGCACGTATGACAGTCAGACGGTTGATTATAGTCGGAACGGTAATACATTCAGTGATAGAAACAGTTTGCGCGACCGATCGAACTTACAATTCGGTGAATTCATAAGTGAACTTAGACATACGATATAGTCTCACTTACACACAAGTCTGTGCGACAAACGTATATATTCTGATGAACTATAGTGCGCACGGGACTTGAAACTACAACTGACGCGAACATTATAACACAAGTAATTAACATTCCAAAGTATAACGGTGAGTGACATTTCAAACACTCTCACAGTACAATGAGTCACTACGTTGAACAATTAACTGAATGAACTATATCGAACAATTAAGCACACAGTATACACTACATCCAGATAAACGGAACAGTTAATCATGGACACGAACACGGCAAACTCTCAGAGCAATTCAGCTTAATGACAATATTTACATCTCAATATTTGAACTCCAAACACCCGATATCAGCGGGGTACAACAACACACCGTACACATAACGGGAGTGAAGATTTAGTGAAGTGAAGTGATTAGTGCTTTTCATAACAGTGAGTAAGATGCACGACGAGTCCTCCAGCAAACATCATCTCACACTGGCGGAATATTGGATAAACACTCTCACAAGATAAGCTTTTATGTCTATTAAATCTTAGTAATATACTACTGCACTGTTTCCTCTTTTCAAAGAACAAACACCAAGAGATTATATATAAATCATATGAATCATAAATTTTATAAAGCAATATTAATGTAATTCATCATCTGAGAATAATGAACGCATTTAGGTAGGAATAAAATATATTTGTTGATTGTTTATTGTTCGTATATGTTTTGTATATGTATATTATTTACTGCATTTAGATGTGACATATGCTTGTGTTTTCAGGAAACAACTTACAAATTGTATTTTGTTATTATGTGTTTATATTATGTATGTATTTGCAGGATATAGTAACTTACTTGAACAACAAATATAATAAATAAGTAATTAATCTATATTTAATCTTGCGTTCATTATTGAAATTGAACCTTTATTATTAATTTATTTCATTCAAGCATTTCACAAAGAGTCTCAAAAGTTATGCTAAGTATCAATGGACACAACAAACTCGACCATTGAAACGTCCGATTAACAGACTCATAAATCATATTTATTTAACAACTGTCTTGAGTCTAATCCGACGAGTATGAAATACTTTTATATGTATTCAAGTTAATGTCCATCATAACTCTTAATTAATACACGAAGTTAATGAGATACAATTTACTAATTCGCATTTGGATAATACAATAATACTTACAATTAGCATAATTTCGCTCAAACATAAATGGTACGGCAACCCTAATTACTTAATTAATTGCCACTCCCATTTATAACATTAAAAAGTCTTGGTTTTATACCACACTGTTCATTTTTATTGACAAACAAATGATTACTTTGTGTGTCATAACTAGAACAACCAAATTCACTCATTTTACCAAAATGCTCATTAAACCAGTCCCCGTTAAGTATTTTTGTTAAGTCTCCGTCATTGAATTCATTCATTATCGGGTTAATTACTTTTGTCAAATCCTTATAGTCATTATTATTCAAATATACTTTTAAACTTTCTTTCCATTCGTCATACTTTCTATTCAAATTATACAATTCTGTTACTTTCTCCACATACAATTCTCTGTTTAACTCTCTCTCATTACCACACCACATCACACTCTCAAAATTATTATAGACAGAGGGTACAAAATTACACAGCAAAAATAAACGCCTCAATTCATCTATCAATACGGGACTCTTGCCCTTCAACAACAACACTTGTGAACTCATTAAATCATCATAAACATTATAAACAATAAGGGGAAAATTTACCCTCTGTCCCCACTCTACCACAACATTATTTTCCCTCTCTCTCTCTAACTCATAAATACACATTAACCTTTCATTATCGCATTCCACCAACTCATCAGTACTTTCATTACTTATTTTCACCGTCTCGCTTTCTGATACTAATTCTTTAAATACATTATTATTCTCAATATTACATTCCTTATTTTCGACATTGTTACACTCGTCATTATAATTTTCATTTGTATTACTATCTCCCATACATATACACTCTCTTGACTCCTTTGCTTCTCTACATATTTCGTTTAACTTACTCTCAAGACTACACAGTGACTTAGTTAATACGTCAAATTTAGCATCATTGGTATCAAAACGTTTATTCAATTTAGTCTCATTTATGTCAAAACGACTATTCATGTCACTACTCATTCTCTCTAATTGACTGAGTATGATACTCATTATATCGTTATCGGACCTATTACATTTTGTTGAGATCGGGGTTATCTGCACCCCCAATCTTCAGTTACATTACTCTGGTCACTCATGCTTATTTCTGTTTTATCTTTACTCGCACTTGGAGTCGAATGTATTTCAAAATTGCTCATGTTTGAGTCGTCAAAATTTTCGACACTATTTTTATTTACTTTATTCTCGTTATCTGACATTTTTTATAATTGATATTCAAATATTTTAATTAATCTAATTAATTAATTTAATTAATTTTTGTAATGTACTTTCTATATTAATTTCTCATATTAACTTTGCGTAACCTAACACATTTTTCTTTTATTACGCTAACCTAACACACGTCTGCATCTTTGTAGATGTGGAATTTAATATAATTAATTAAAATTCGTGCCTGTCACGGGCGCCATTGTTATACTCTATAACAATTTAAATTTATTAAATACAAAATTACATAATTTCCACCTACCTGCCAAGGTTCTATTACGGTCCAGGATCCAATCACATGAACATCAGATACAAACATGTGTTAAGGTTATCGAAATAACTGATTCGACACATTGTTATGAAGAGAAATAATTAGTTTTAATTATTAATTATTGCCAATTTAAAAATTTTGTGTATCAAATATAGTCACTTACATGTTTTCGGATATGGTGTAATGCTTGCCTATAACATTTATTTTCTCTAAACTTACTTACTATTACTTACACTTAAGATAGCCCAGCCTGCGCACGCACTACTCACATTCTTAAAACCCCTTTTTAATATAAAAACACCCCATTTTATTTTAATTAATGACCATAATGCTTTCAGTGTGAAACGTTACGTGTGTGGCGTCCTCTTCCCCGACCACGTGGTGCGTCTTCCAAAGTCTTTCATTCTCCTGATGTTCACAAAGTTTATAATATTTAACAACGTTCAATATTCACTCTTAATCACTGGAGGCACTGTTATACATGTTTTTATAGAATCACATAGATATTTTGTCGGCCGACTTAAGAAAAATATGAAGATTTGCCCGGGCAGAAAACTGATAGTTGCCACGCGTGGCCTAGGTTGCTAGTCGACTGGGAAGAAAATTATCAATCTGCCTCCCTCCAAACACTCGGACGGAGCGGAAGTTTCAATGCCTCATGATCGGATCTTCCGTCACTGTTCATTCAACACAGGTGTTTTTGTGTGGTAACTGTGGGCGATATTTGTTAAGCACGGGTTGACGTCACGAGATGGGCGGCTCTTAGCTGCATTTCCTGCAGGTCGGCCAAGGAGACGGTGAATAGATTTGTTCTCCCGGCATCTTGGTTTTTGGACGACAGCGTCACTCTGAGCGCGGACTTGCACTGCGCATGAGTGCGTGGTCACACTTATGCAAAGTTCTGAGAAATTTAGGGTGGTGCAAATTCCTTGCCTGGTTACACAACAGAAACTGCGTCTTGCTGCTTTGTTCTCAACGCTGTTTTGCTACACGTGGCCTGTTACAATGGAATGGACGTTGGTCGTAAAATAAAACTTTTCCAATATTTTTATAAAATCCCGCAAAATGAAATAAATGAAATACAAAGATCCCCTAACAGCAATAAATGAAATTACCCAATTTAGACACGTTACAATACCCCCTCAATGAGAATTCTGCTGTCCAGAACAGAAGAAATCTCATTGATAAAACCCCTAAGAGGACCGGTGAGGAACTGGTGCCAACAACCCCCTTTGTGCTTACTCTTCGTGGGTACACGACCCCCCTGGCTCGGTGACCATGGACGCATCTGAACGAGATCACTGGACTTCTCCGTAAGGGATCCCAACACCGAGAAATCGAGCAGACACATACCACAGCACACCTCACCTTCTAACATGCTACCCCCCAAAATCCTCAATCCCTGGCTTAGATTATGCCAGATCCTCCACCGATATGTTTCCCCTTATATGCAAGCTGGGCTGCCTTTAGCAGATAGTGGGCTCACACACACTCACATTACATACTGACATTATATATTATAGAATTGACAAAATTTTTCAAAAGTTATTTAACTGTCAACCCATTGGTTGTTTTCAGGTAAAATTGATTCATAAATTTTTTTATAAATTCTAAATTATTCTCTTCATTGTTTACCGTTTTTATTTAAAATAAGTGAATTTAAACATTTCTTATAATTAAAAACATCCTTTAACCTAACACGTGATTATCTAAAGTAATGCTAAACATGGTTAATACACAAATGATAAAATAATCAATACTCAAAATATTCATTAGCTGGCAGGCGAAAAATCAAGATTTTTTTTTTTCAAAAAAAACATTTTCCAAAAAATTTTAAAATTCAAAGAAAAAATTTAAATTTATTAAAATGTTTCCTTTACACATAGAAATTGTTTAAAATTTGTTTAAATTGATCAAAACAAAAATTGAATTGACTTCCATACTAAACAAGCTTAGTCTGTATATGACCTCACAGTCAGCTGATCGAAACTAGGTCAAGTCCACAACCTTGACCTACATACGTTACGTACCAGTTATATCTGAAAATACCTTTAACATCGGTAACATCCTAACTTGAAACACAAAACATAATAAAATGAAACAATTAAAATTAACAAAATATTATTATAAATAATAAACAAATTGACATTTAAATTATTTAAAATAAACACCTTCTAACTTTACATCTCCAAATTTTATCATACTTTGTCACTGGTTTCAAAATGAAAATTTTATATGTTCATATAACTTCCTTCATTTAACAATTTCATTCTACATTACTTTGGGTGATTTAAATATTTATCTCATTTAATTTACTACTTGATCTGTATACATATATAATCTTTCTCTCTCTGACTCTAACCACTAACAACTGTAACTCACATGACACCCATCTCTATTAAAATCTCTCAAGACACTCTCTAACCCCAACTTACCATTAAACTCAATTCGCCACCTTCTCTCGATATATAAAAAAAAATACTCTCTAACCCTTTGTACTTAGGATACGTGTTTCCCCCCCAAAACTCATTTCCCATTGTCTGGCCCCTGGATTCTACCTAAGGCGGCCCCTGCCCCACTAAATCGATCCCTTCCCGTCCCAACTTATCATTATGTTGCGGACTCCTACATTACACTACCCCCTACTACAAAATTGCCATCCCCAATAATCTCCATCTCATTACCTTACTTCATTACAACAAAATAACGACATCAATTATAAACAACAATATATCACTCAAAACTCTACATATATTCTCCACAACTACTGTGTCAACATCAATACTTCTCCAAATTCTCTAACATACATTAATTCAAAACAACATTACCTCATTTTCATCTCTACTATTTCAACTTTAACTTTGACTTCAACTTGGACAGATCTATATGTCCCATAAAATATTCATCACCCTCAAAAACTATCTTTTATTAGCTTTCACAAATTATTACTTTATTTCTCATTACTTTAAATAACATCTGTAATACATCGAAACATTACATTAAACATTCATTACTTGGAACATTTATAAACCAATATCAGTGACATTTTATTGCTGATCAGCTGATCTCCTAACACAATGAAAACACATCTCAAAATTGAACAAATTACATGAAATATATATATATTTATTTCTCCTTACTTCTCAACTCCTTGTTTCCCATTTCTCTGATTCTGATAATTCATGTTAACCGCCTGCCAGACGGTTTAATTATTTACTTAGTTGCAAATATGCACACATAATGAAGACACATATTGTTATCAATGCTTATATCTAACCTACGATAATAAAATAATACATTTAAAATTATAGCATGAACACTACATATTGAATGCATGAGCATATAGTTATTTAAATATTTAAATAGAACACAAGCATTTTTATTGGATCAAAATTTGAATTAGCAAATTTTTTATGTTGTAAAATTTAAATTCGTGGCTCATCTGAGCCACCTCCCATCCACACACTCTATTGCAAATTATGTAAGGCTGTGGCGCCCCCTCGCTTCTACAAAGACGGCATATTTTGGAGTAGTTTTGACCTCTCCGTGTCTTTGCTTCGGCTGTTACATTTAACGTCTGAATATCAACATATTCTTGGCTATAATTAAACGCCCTTAAACGGGTCTACCACCAGGCCTTGCTGTTCCTACTCGAACAGAGTGGTAGCCGCTGTTCCATAGTGCCTGGATTTCCCCTAAATTTCACCCCCCATTTAATTTCTACTATATACCAATTTCAAGTCAGCTATGGTCAAGGGACTTGATATGACCATAGCTGGCCGCTAGCCAAATCCACGATTAGTGCTGGTAAGGCAGTAATCGCCCGAAAAGTCGGGGAAATCTAACTTCATTTCAGTGCCTGCTCTACATCGTTTTATTATGTGCGACACGAACGTCTATCAGTGTGTAAATTGAGTTTACACGAAAAGGGTGTGTCGCACATTGTCGCCATTTTGGCTTCCGATGGAGGTAACACTCTCTGTTACCCCCAACCCATTTCACTATCTACGGGAGCACAGGCCACCCCCGCAATAGCAACTTAATAACTAACTAATTAAATTTTTATATACATTCTAATATAATATTTTCATCAATAATCACTTAACTCATTCATAAAAATTTTCAAAATTTATTTATTTATTATTAATAATTAGTATATATCATTTTTCATTTATTATTAAATTTTTTTTTAATTATCATTTTTATTGAACACAATTATTTCAAATAATCTCACTATTGAATTAAAATCTTCGTTACACCTGTAAACATTTTTATTATACATGATTATAAAATTTTGATACTTACAATCCATTTAACATGACATACACAAAACATCTACCCCCTACACCCCAATACTTTCACCTCACCTCTGAAACATTTAACACAAATATTAGTTTAAATAAAACAATTTAGCCATCTATTACCAAATTTCCAAATCTCGTAAAATAAATTGAATTCATTTAAAGAATTTAATTAATTAGCATTTACATAATCAATCAAAATATTTAAAACATATCAAATTGTTTTTAATTAAATTCATTATTAAAATACAAATTCCATTACTATCAAAATATTTGCCATTAACCAATTCCTGTTTCCAAAATTAATTCTGATATTTATTAAATTGCAAAACATCAATATTATTATTATCACTTACCTACATACATACATTGTTTAGCTGACCTTCTACAATACACATAAATAAATGCACTACAATTATTTATTTACAAATCGTTAGCATTGTCACTCAGTTGTACCACACTTCAGTGTCCAAAGTTGCAGGGTCAAAAACCATAAAACAAATGTTTACTACTGTCTTTTATTATTTTATAGTTTAGCCTCCATCGTCATAAATAAGTTGTAGTGATCGAAATTTTAAAAATTTTAATTCCTCGATCAAGTGGCACGTTCCCACACTCGAGTCGACGGACACAAGCCCAGGTCATAAATAATGACGAATCAGGGACACGTCAAACCTGACGCCAGTGTGAAGACAAAGAAAAAACGTCTGTGTACAGCACACAATAAGAATTTGAGGGCGTCGTTGACAGCTCGCAGTTTGTTACAATTTACAGCACCCAGAAATCGAAAACAAAGACTTCGTCCAGCTGCCGAGTTACGCGGAAACGAAATGGAACGCCTGCTGTGGAGGCGAAGTGTAACGAGCACAAATATGAAAGGCTTCACTCTTCTACAAAGGAGTACAGAGCAATCTCAACTAACAGATAAACAATAGGACATAGACTCAGTGAATACTGCCAGTACACCCTACACAGCGTGAAAACAAACCTTTGACAGTTTACTGAGATTTACGACTGGAAAGCGTGGAATCGACGGGAAACGACTCCAGCGAAGGGTTGATAATCGGCGGAACGAACAACGAATAACTTGAGCAATTAACCAGGGCTCTGCAGTCTGTTAACAAAAGATCGGTCAGAACCTTGACAAAGTCTAAACAAAGGTTGATGGACAGCCGGAAAATCGCTCTAGTTTCTTAGAATCCGTACCACGTTCGTCACATGGAATACTCCGGGATGACGACGACCAACCTGGGTCAAGCATCTTCTAAAAGAGCTCGTGGAGAGAGTAAGAAGAGTTCGGACGACGAATCGGGAAACAGAGGATGAGATCTGCAGAGGAGTAGGAATTTGTACAACCAATCGCGGATCCGAGAAGGCGTAGAAATCCAGAATTTAGACTTATGGGTAAGATGTTTCAATAAAACTGTTTTGCGAAGACGCGGAGCAAGAGTCTACAGTCTACAAGTCAATCGGTCATAAGTTAATAAGTCAGCACGTATGACAGTCAGACGGTTGATTATAGTCGGAACGGTAATACATTCAGTGATAGAAACAGTTTGCGCGACCGATCGAACTTACAATTCGGTGAATTCATAAGTGAACTTAGACATACGATATAGTCTCACACACAAGTCTGTGCGACAAACGTATATATTCTGATGAACTATAGTGCGCACGGGACTTGAAACTACAACTGACGCGAACATTATAACACAAGTAATTAACATTCCAAAGTATAACGGTGAGTGACATTTCAAACACTCTCACAGTACAATGAGTCACTACGTTGAACAATTAACTGAATGAACTATATCGAACAATTAAGCACACAGTATACACTACATCCAGATAAACGGAACAGTTAATCATGGACACGAACACGGCAAACTCTCAGAGCAATTCAGCTTAATGACAATATTTACATCTCAATATTTGAACTCCAAACACCCGATATCAGCGGGGTACAACAACACACCGTACACATAACGGGAGTGAAGATTTAGTGAAGTGAAGTGATTAGTGCTTTTCATAACAGTGAGTAAGATGCACGACGAGTCCTCCAGCAAACATCATCTCACACTGGCGGAATATTGGATAAACACTCTCACAAGATAAGCTTTTATGTCTATTAAATCTTAGTAATATACTACTGCACTGTTTCCTCTTTTCAAAGAACAAACACCAAGAGATTATATATAAATCATATGAATCATAAATTTTATAAAGCAATATTAATGTAATTCATCATCTGAGAATAATGAACGCATTTAGGTAGGAATAAAATATATTTGTTGATTGTTTATTGTTCGTATATGTTTTGTATATGTATATTATTTACTGCATTTAGATGTGACATATGCTTGTGTTTTCAGGAAACAACTTACAAATTGTATTTTGTTATTATGTGTTTATATTATGTATGTATTTGCAGGATATAGTAACTTACTTGAACAACAAATATAATAAATAAGTAATTAATCTATATTTAATCTTGCGTTCATTATTGAAATTGAACCTTTATTATTAATTTATTTCATTCAAGCATTTCACAAAGAGTCTCAAAAGTTATGCTAAGTATCAATGGACACAACAAACTCGACCATTGAAACGTCCGATTAACAGACTCATAAATCATATTTATTTAACAACTGTCTTGAGTCTAATCCGACGAGTATGAAATACTTTTATATGTATTCAAGTTAACGTCCATCATAACTCTTAATTAATACACGAAGTTAATGAGATACAATTTACTAATTCGCATTTGGATAATACAATAATACTTACAATTAGCATAATTTCGCTCAAACATAAATGGTACGGCAACCCTAATTACTTAATTAATTGCCACTCCCATTTATAACATTAAAAAGTCTTGGTTTTATACCACACTGTTCATTTTTATTGACAAACAAATGATTACTTTGTGTGTCATAACTAGAACAACCAAATTCACTCATTTTACCAAAATGCTCATTAAACCAGTCCCCGTTAAGTATTTTTGTTAAGTCTCCGTCATTGAATTCATTCATTATCGGGTTAATTACTTTTGTCAAATCCTTATAGTCATTATTATTCAAATATACTTTTAAACTTTCTTTCCATTCGTCATACTTTCTATTCAAATTATACAATTCTGTTACTTTCTCCACATACAATTCTCTGTTTAACTCTCTCTCATTACCACACCACATCACACTCTCAAAATTATTATAGACAGAGGGGTACAAAATTACACAGCAAAAATAAACGCCTCAATTCATCTATCAATACGGGACTCTTGCCCTTCAACAACAACACTTGTGAACTCATTAAATCATCATAAACATTATAAACAATAAGGGGAAAATTTACCCTCTGTCCCCACTCTACCACAACATTATTTTCCCTCTCTCTCTCTAACTCATAAATACACATTAACCTTTCATTATCGCATTCCACCAACTCATCAGTACTTTCATTACTTATTTTCACCGTCTCGCTTTCTGATACTAATTCTTTAAATACATTATTATTCTCAATATTACATTCCTTATTTTCGACATTGTTACACTCGTCATTATAATTTTCATTTGTATTACTATCTCCCATACATATACACTCTCTTGACTCCTTTGCTTCTCTACATATTTCGTTTAACTTACTCTCAAGACTACACAGTGACTTAGTTAATACGTCAAATTTAGCATCATTGGTATCAAAACGTTTATTCAATTTAGTCTCATTTATGTCAAAACGACTATTCATGTCACTACTCATTCTCTCTAATTGACTGAGTATGATACTCATTATATCGTTATCGGACCTATTACATTTTGTTGAGATCGGGGTTATCTGCACCCCCAATCTTCAGTTACATTACTCTGGTCACTCATGCTTAATTCTGTTTTATCTTTACTCGCACTTGGAGTCGAATGTATTTCAAAATTGCTCATGTTTGAGTCGTCAAAATTTTCGACACTATTTTTATTTACTTTATTCTCGTTATCTGACATTTTTTATAATTGATATTCAAATATTTTAATTAATCTAATTAATTAATTTAATTAATTTTTGTAATGTACTTTCTATATTAATTTCTCATATTAACTTTGCGTAACCTAACACATTTTTCTTTTATTACGCTAACCTAACACACGTCTGCATCTTTGTAGATGTGGAATTTAATATAATTAATTAAAATTCGTGCCTGTCACGGGCGCCATTGTTATACTCTATAACAATTTAAATTTATTAAATACAAAATTACATAATTTCCACCTACCTGCCAAGGTTCTATTACGGTCCAGGATCCAATCACATGAACATCAGATACAAACATGTGTTAAGGTTATCGAAATAACTGATTCGACACATTGTTATGAAGAGAAATAATTAGTTTTAATTATTAATTATTGCCAATTAAAAATTTTGTGTATCAAATATAGTCACTTACATGTTTTCGGATATGGTGTAATGCTTGCCTATAACATTTATTTTCTCTAAACTTACTTACTATTACTTACACTTAAGATAGCCCAGCCTGCGCACGCACTACTCACATTCTTAAAACCCCTTTTTAATATAAAAACACCCCATTTTATTTTAATTAATGACCATTAATGCTTTCAGTGTGAAACGTTACGTGTGTGGCGTCCTCTTCCCCGACCACGTGGTGCGTCTTCCAAAGTCTTTCATTCTCCTGATGTTCACAAAGTTTATAATATTTAACAACGTTCAATATTCACTCTTAATCACTGGAGGCACTGTTATACATGTTTTTATAGAATCACATAGATATTTTGTCGGCCGACTTAAGAAAAATATGAAGATTTGCCCGGGCAGAAAACTGATAGTTGCCACGCGTGGCCTAGGTTGCTAGTCGACTGGGAAGAAAATTATCAATCTGCCTCCCTCCAAACACTCGGACGGAGCGGAAGTTTCAATGCCTCATGATCGGATCTTCCGTCACTGTTCATTCAACACAGGTGTTTTTGTGTGGTAACTGTGGGCGATATTTGTTAAGCACGGGTTGACGTCACGAGATGGGCGGCTCTTAGCTGCATTTCCTGCAGGTCGGCCAAGGAGACGGTGAATAGATTTGTTCTCCCGGCATCTTGGTTTTCGGACGACAGCGTCACTCTGAGCGCGGACTTGCACTGCGCATGAGTGCGTGGTCACACTTATGCAAAGTTCTGAGAAATTTAGGGTGGTGCAAATTCCTTGCCTGGTTACACAACAGAAACTGCGTCTTGCTGCTTTGTTCTCAACGCTGTTTTGCTACACGTGGCCTGTTACAATGGAATGGACGTTGGTCGTAAAATAAAACTTTTCCAATATTTTTATAAAATCCCGCAAAATGAAATAAATGAAATACAAAGATCCCCTAACAGCAATAAATGAAATTACCCAATTTAGACACGTTACAATACCCCCTCAATGAGAATTCTGCTGTCCAGAACAGAAGAAATCTCATTGATAAAACCCCTAAGAGGACCGGTGAGGAACTGGTGCCAACAACCCCCTTTGTGCTTACTCTTCGTGGGTACACGACCCCCCTGGCTCGGTGACCATGGACGCATCTGAACGAGATCACTGGACTTCTCCGTAAGGGATCCCAACACCGAGAAATCGAGCAGACACATACCACAGCACACCTCACCTTCTAACATGCTACCCCCCAAAATCCTCAATCCCTGGCTTAGATTATGCCAGATCCTCCACCGATATGTTTCCCCTTATATGCAAGCTGGGCTGCCTTTAGCAGATAGTGGGCTCACACACACTCACATTACATACTGACATTATATATTATAGAATTGACAAAATTTTTCAAAAGTTATTTAACTGTCAACCCATTGGTTGTTTTCAGGTAAAATTGATTCATAAATTTTTTTATAAATTCTAAATTATTCTCTTCATTGTTTACCGTTTTTATTTAAAATAAGTGAATTTAAACATTTCTTATAATTAAAAACATCCTTTAACCTAACACGTGATTATCTAAAGTAATGCTAAACATGGTTAATACACAAATGATAAAATAATCAATACTCAAAATATTCATTAGCTGGCAGGCGAAAAATCAAGATTTTTTTTTTTCAAAAAAAACATTTTCCAAAAAATTTTAAAATTCAAAGAAAAAATTTAAATTTATTAAAATGTTTCCTTTACACATAGAAATTGTTTAAAATTTGTTTAAATTGATCAAAACAAAAATTGAATTGACTTCCATACTAAACAAGCTTAGTCTGTATATGACCTCACAGTCAGCTGATCGAAACTAGGTCAAGTCCACAACCTTGACCTACATACGTTACGTACCAGTTATATCTGAAAATACCTTTAACATCGGTAACATCCTAACTTGAAACACAAAACATAATAAAATGAAACAATTAAAATTAACAAAATATTATTATAAATAATAAACAAATTGACATTTAAATTATTTAAAATAAACACCTTCTAACTTTACATCTCCAAATTTTATCATACTTTGTCACTGGTTTCAAAATGAAAATTTTATATGTTCATATAACTTCCTTCATTTAACAATTTCATTCTACATTACTTTGGGTGATTTAAATATTTATCTCATTTAATTTACTACTTGATCTGTATACATATATAATCTTTCTCTCTCTGACTCTAACCACTAACAACTGTAACTCACATGACACCCATCTCTATTAAAATCTCTCAAGACACTCTCTAACCCCAACTTACCATTAAACTCAATTCGCCACCTTCTCTCGATATATAAAAAAAAATACTCTCTAACCCTTTGTACTTAGGATACGTGTTTCCCCCCCAAAACTCATTTCCCATTGTCTGGCCCCTGGATTCTACCTAAGGCGGCCCCTGCCCCACTAAATCGATCCCTTCCCGTCCCAACTTATCATTATGTTGCGGACTCCTACATTACACTACCCCCTACTACAAAATTGCCATCCCCAATAATCTCCATCTCATTACCTTACTTCATTACAACAAAATAACGACATCAATTATAAACAACAATATATCACTCAAAACTCTACATATATTCTCCACAACTACTGTGTCAACATCAATACTTCTCCAAATTCTCTAACATACATTAATTCAAAACAACATTACCTCATTTTCATCTCTACTATTTCAACTTTAACTTTGACTTCAACTTGGACAGATCTATATGTCCCATAAAATATTCATCACCCTCAAAAACTATCTTTTATTAGCTTTCACAAATTATTACTTTATTTCTCATTACTTTAAATAACATCTGTAATACATCGAAACATTACATTAAACATTCATTACTTGGAACATTTATAAACCAATATCAGTGACATTTTATTGCTGATCAGCTGATCTCCTAACACAATGAAAACACATCTCAAAATTGAACAAATTACATGAAATATATATATATTTATTTCTCCTTACTTCTCAACTCCTTGTTTCCCATTTCTCTGATTCTGATAATTCATGTTAACCGCCTGCCAGACGGTTTAATTATTTACTTAGTTGCAAATATGCACACATAATGAAGACACATATTGTTATCAACGCTTATATCTAACCTACGATAATAAAATAATACATTTAAAATTATAGCATGAACACTATATATTGAATGCATGAGCATATAGTTATTTAAATATTTAAATAGAACACAAGCATTTTTATTGGATCAAAATTTGAATTAGCAAATTTTTTATGTTGTAAAATTTAAATTCGTGGCTCATCTGAGCCACCTCCCATCCACACACTCTATTGCAAATTATGTAAGGCTGTGGCGCCCCCTCGCTTCTACAAAGACGGCATATTTTGGAGTAGTTTTGACCTCTCCGTGTCTTTGCTTCGGCTGTTACATTTAACGTCTGAATATCAACATATTCTTGGCTATAATTAAACGCCCTTAAACGGGTCTACCACCAGGCCTTGCTGTTCCTACTCGAACAGAGTGGTAGCCGCTGTTCCATAGTGCCTGGATTTCCCCTAAATTTCACCCCCCATTTAATTTCTACTATATACCAATTTCAAGTCAGCTATGGTCAAGGGACTTGATATGACCATAGCTGGCCGCTAGCCAAATCCACGATTAGTGCTGGTAAGGCAGTAATCGCCCGAAAAGTCGGGGAAATCTAACTTCATTTCAGTGCCTGCTCTACATCGTTTTATTATGTGCGACACGAACGTCTATCAGTGTGTAAATTGAGTTTACACGAAAAGGGTGTGTCGCCATTTTGGCTTCCGATGGAGGTAACACTCTCTGTTACCCCCAATCCATTTCACTATCTACGGGAGCACAGGCCACCCCCGCAATAGCAACTTAATAACTAACTAATTAAATTTTTATATACATTCTAATATAATATTTTCATCAATAATCACTTAACTCATTCATAAAAATTTTCAAAATTTATTTATTTATTATTAATAATTAGTATATATCATTTTTCATTTATTATTAAATTTTTTTTTAATTATCATTTTTATTGAACACAATTATTTCAAATAATCTCACTATTGAATTAAAATCTTCGTTACACCTGTAAACATTTTTATTATACATGATTATAAAATTTTGATACTTACAATCCATTTAACATGACATACACAAAACATCTACCCCCTACACCCCAATACTTTCACCTCACCTCTGAAACATTTAACACAAATATTAGTTTAAATAAAACAATTTAGCCATCTATTACCAAATTTCCAAATCTCGTAAAATAAATTGAATTCATTTAAAGAATTTAATTAATTAGCATTTACATAATCAATCAAAATATTTAAAACATATCAAATTGTTTTTAATTAAATTCATTATTAAAATACAAATTCCATTACTATCAAAATATTTGCCATTAACCAATTCCTGTTTCCAAAATTAATTCTGATATTTATTAAATTGCAAAACATCAATATTATTATTATCACTTACCTACATACATACATTGTTTAGCTGACCTTCTACAATACACATAAATAAATGCACTACAATTATTTATTTACAAATCGTTAGCATTGTCACTCAGTTGTACCACACTTCAGTGTCCAAAGTTGCAGGGTCAAAAACCATAAAACAAATGTTTACTACTGTCTTTTATTATTTTATAGTTTAGCCTCCATCGTCATAAATAAGTTGTAGTGATCGAAATTTTAAAAATTTTAATTCCTCGATCAAGTAGCACGTTCCCACACTCGAGTCGACGGACACAAGCCCAGGTCATAAATAATGACGAATCAGGGACACGTCAAACCTGACGCCAGTGTGAAGACAAAGAAAAAACGTCTGTGTACAGCACACAATAAGAATTTGAGGGCGTCGTTGACAGCTCGCAGTTTGTTACAATTTACAGCACCCAGAAATCGAAAACAAAGACTTCGTCCAGCTGCCGAGTTACGCGGAAACGAAATGGAACGCCTGCTGTGGAGGCGAAGTGTAACGAGCACAAATATGAAAGGCTTCACTCTTCTACAAAGGAGTACAGAGCAATCTCAACTAACAGATAAACAATAGGACATAGACTCAGTGAATACTGCCAGTACACCCTACACAGCGTGAAAACAAACCTTTGACAGTTTACTGAGATTTACGACTGGAAAGCGTGGAATCGACGGGAAACGACTCCAGCGAAGGGTTGATAATCGGCGGAACGAACAACGAATAACTTGAGCAATTAACCAGGGCTCTGCAGTCTGTTAACAAAAGATCGGTCAGAACCTTGACAAAGTCTAAACAAAGGTTGATGGACAGCCGGAAAATCGCTCTAGTTTCTTAGAATCCGTACCACGTTCGTCACATGGAATACTCCGGGATGACGACGACCAACCTGGGTCAAGCATCTTCTAAAAGAGCTCGTGGAGAGAGTAAGAAGAGTTCGGACGACGAATCGGGAAACAGAGGATGAGATCTGCAGAGGAGTAGGAATTTGTACAACCAATCGCGGATCCGAGAAGGCGTAGAAATCCAGAATTTAGACTTATGGGTAAGATGTTTCAATAAAACTGTTTTGCGAAGACGCGGAGCAAGAGTCTACAGTCTACAAGTCAATCGGTCATAAGTTAATAAGTCAGCACGTATGACAGTCAGACGGTTGATTATAGTCGGAACGGTAATACATTCAGTGATAGAAACAGTTTGCGCGACCGATCGAACTTACAATT
Source organism: Magicicada septendecula (assembly GCA_034769895.1). NCBI lineage: Eukaryota > Metazoa > Arthropoda > Insecta > Hemiptera > Cicadidae > Magicicada > Magicicada septendecula. The sequence goes on from CM068369.1 coordinate 555,254,107, forward strand.
CGGTGAATTCATAAGTGAACTTAGACATACGATATAGTCTCACTTACACACAAGTCTGTGCGACAAACGTATATATTCTGATGAACTATAGTGCGCACGGGACTTGAAACTACAACTGACGCGAACATTATAACACAAGTAATTAACATTCCAAAGTATAACGGTGAGTGACATTTCAAACACTCTCACAGTACAATGAGTCACTACGTTGAACAATTAACTGAATGAACTATATCGAACAATTAAGCACACAGTATACACTACATCCAGATAAACGGAACAGTTAATCATGGACACGAACACGGCAAACTCTCAGAGCAATTCAGCTTAATGACAATATTTACATCTCAATATTTGAACTCCAAACACCCGATATCAGCGGGGTACAACAACACACCGTACACATAACGGGAGTGAAGATTTAGTGAAGTGAAGTGATTAGTGCTTTTCATAACAGTGAGTAAGATGCACGACGAGTCCTCCAGCAAACATCATCTCACACTGGCGGAATATTGGATAAACACTCTCACAAGATAAGCTTTTATGTCTATTAAATCTTAGTAATATACTACTGCACTGTTTCCTCTTTTCAAAGAACAAACACCAAGAGATTATATATAAATCATATGAATCATAAATTTTATAAAGCAATATTAATGTAATTCATCATCTGAGAATAATGAACGCATTTAGGTAGGAATAAAATATATTTGTTGATTGTTTATTGTTCGTATATGTTTTGTATATGTATATTATTTACTGCATTTAGATGTGACATATGCTTGTGTTTTCAGGAAACAACTTACAAATTGTATTTTGTTATTATGTGTTTATATTATGTATGTATTTGCAGGATATAGTAACTTACTTGAACAACAAATATAATAAATAAGTAATTAATCTATATTTAATCTTGCGTTCATTATTGAAATTGAACCTTTATTATTAATTTATTTCATTCAAGCATTTCACAAAGAGTCTCAAAAGTTATGCTAAGTATCAATGGACACAACAAACTCGACCATTGAAACGTCCGATTAACAGACTCATAAATCATATTTATTTAACAACTGTCTTGAGTCTAATCCGACGAGTATGAAATACTTTTATATGTATTCAAGTTAACGTCCATCATAACTCTTAATTAATACACGAAGTTAATGAGATACAATTTACTAATTCGCATTTGGATAATCCAATAATACTTACAATTAGCATAATTTCTCTCAAACATAAATGGTACGGCAACCCTAATTACTTAATTAATTGCCAATCCCATTTATAACATTAAAAAGTCTTGGTTTTATACCACACTGTTCATTTTTATTGACAAACAAATGATTACTTTGTGTGTCATAACTAGAACAACCAAATTCACTCATTTTACCAAAATGCTCATTAAACCAGTCCCCGTTAAGTATTTTTGTTAAGTCTCCGTCATTGAATTCATTCATTATCGGGTTAATTACTTTTGTCAAATCATTATAGTCATTATTATTCAAATATACTTTTAAACTTTCTTTCCATTTGTCATACTTTCTATTCAAATTATACAATTCTGTTACTTTCTCCACATACAATTCTCTGTTTAACTCTCTCTCATTACCACACCACATCACACTCAAAATTATTATAGACAGAGGGTACAAAATTACACAGCAAAAATAAACGCCTCAATTCATCTATCAATACGGGACTCTTGCCCTTCAACAACAACACTTGTGAACTCATCAAATCATCATAAACATTATAAACAATAAGGGGAAAATTTACCCTCTGTCCCCACTCTACCACAACATTATTTTCCCTCTCTCTCTCTAACTCATAAATACACATTAACCTTTCATTATCGCATTCCACCAACTCATCAGTACTTTCATTACTTATTTTCACCGTCTCGCTTTCTGATACTAATTCTTTAAATACATTATTATTCTCAATATTACATTCCTTATTTTCGACATTGTTACACTCGTCATTATAATTTTCATTTGTATTACTATCTCCCATACATATACACTCTCTTGACTCCTTTGCTTCTCTACATATTTCGTTTAACTTACTCTCAAGACTACACAGTGACTTAGTTAATACGTCAAATTTAGCATCATTGGTATCAAAACGTTTATTCAATTTAGTCTCATTTATGTCAAAACGACTATTCATGTCACTACTCATTCTCTCTAATTGACTGAGTATGATACTCATTATATCGTTATCGGACCTATTACATTTTGTTGAGATCGGGGTTATCTGCACCCCCGAATCTTCAGTTACATTACTCTGGTCACTCATGCTTAATTCTGTTTTATCTTTACTCGCACTTGGAGTCGAATGTATTTCAAAATTGCTCATGTTTGAGTCGTCAAAATTTTTGACACTATTTTTATTTACTTTATTCTCGTTATCTGACATTTTTTATAATTGATATTCAAATATTTTAATTAATCTAATTAATTAATTTAATTAATTTTTGTAATGTACTTTCTATATTACTTTCTCATATTAACTTTGCGTAACCTAACACATTTTTCTTTTATTACGCTAACCTAACACACGTCTGCATCTTTGTAGATGTGGAATTTAATATAATTAATTAAAATTCGTGCCTGTCACGGGCGCCATTGTTATACTCTATAACAATTTAAATTTATTAAATACAAAATTACATAATTTCCACCTACCTGCCAAGGTTCTATTACGGTCCAGGATCCAATCACATGAACATCAGATACAAACATGTGTTAAGGTTATCGAAATAACTGATTCGACACATTGTTATGAAGAGAAATAATTAGTTTTAATTATTAATTATTGCCAATTTAAAAATTTTGTGTATCAAATATAGTCACTTACATGTTTTCGGATATGGTGTAATGCTTGCCTATAACATTTATTTTCTCTAAACTTACTTACTATTACTTACACTTAAGATAGCCCAGCCTGCGCACGCACTACTCACATTCTTAAAACCCCTTTTTAATATAAAAACACCCCATTTTATTTTAATTAATGACCATAATGCTTTCAGTGTGAAACGTTACGTGTGTGGCGTCCTCTTCCCCGACCACGTGGTGCGTCTTCCAAAGTCTTTCATTCTCCTGATGTTCACAAAGTTTATAATATTTAACAACGTTCAATATTCACTCTTAATCACTGGAGGCACTGTTATACATGTTTTTATAGAATCACATAGATATTTTGTCGGTCGACTTAAGAAAAATATGAAGATTTGCCCGGGCAGAAAACTGATAGTTGCCACGCGTGGCCTAGGTTCCTAGTCAACTGGGAAGAAAATTATCAATCTGCCTCCCTCCAAACACTCGGACGGAGCGGAAGTTTCATTGCCTCATGATCGGATCTTCCGTCACTGTTCATTCAACACAGGTGTTTTTGTGTGGTAACCGTGGGCGATATTTGTTAAGCACGGGTTGACGTCACGAGATGGACGGCTCTTAGCTGCATTTCCTGCAGGTCGGCCAAGGAGACGGTGAATAGATTTGTTCTCCCGGCATCTTGGTTTTCGGACGACGGCGTCACTCCGAGCGCGGACTTGCACTGCGCATGAGTGCGTGTTCACACTTATGCAAAGTTCTGAGAAATTTAGGGTGGTGCAAATTCCTTGCCTGGTTACACAACAGAAACTGCGTCTTGCTGCTTTGTTCTCAACGCTGTTTTGCTACACGTGGCCTGTTACAATGGAATGGACGTTGGTCGTAAAATAAAACTTTCCCAATATTTTTATAAAATCCCGCAAAATGAAATAAATGAAATACAAAGATCCTCTAACAGCAATAAATGAAATTACCCAATTTAGACACGTTACATGGGGTGTTCGTGTATAAATTAGTTATGTCGAACGACGCCAATTTGTGGTTAGGTTGTAGTTTAACAGTTTTAATTTTATTAATAAAATTATTGTTGTTCATAATACTATGATTATTACGTAATTGTAAATTATCTTTTTTTATCAAACAAACTAGTGGTTTTGCAGTTTTGAAGCCAGGAGCAGTGGTAAACTTCACGAGCGGTCTGATAGGTATATTATGTTTATGAATTTTAGGCAGTCTTGTGAATATTGGGGCTTTAGCGTTGATGGGCTTTAAGTAACATCGTGTGCTTTCATTGAATAAATTGATACATTTATTAATACAATTGTTAAGTTCCCTGACGTACAATTCAGTGGGGTCAGAGTTTAATATTTTAATGTTGTTGTTAGAAATAAAATCATTAACTTTATCACTGTATGAATCAGTGTCCATGATAACTAGCGTATTTCCTTTATCTGCCTTAATGATAAGGGCATTGTTGTCGATTAATTTTGTTTTCATGTGTTTTAAAGTTTTATATTCACTAGAGTACCTAGACTGACCACGTGAAACGAGAGGTAGATTATTGTTTAATTTAATGGTTCTATTAAATAAAATAAATAGAAACATCCAGTTTACTCTTGAAACAGAGTTTGATAACAAGATAAACTTTCTAGATTTAACCATCACTCGGCAGATGAATAAACTAAAGTTCAACATTTATAGGAAACCGACTACCACTGACACCACAATACACGCAGACTCTCATCATCCTTTTTCACATAAAATGGCAGCGTACAGTAGTTTCATTCATAGATTATTGACAATTCCTTTGGATGATAATGACTTTTGTGTCACTATTAACCAGCGCCTCTTACTTTTATTATGATACACACACGCACACACTCTCACCCAGTACATAATTGAGATTTCCCTTTTGAGCTCATGTTAATATTAATTTTGAAACTTTCATTTTTTTTAAATTCTGAAAAGAGAAAAAACCAAACTCTGGGTTTAGTCTCTTCGTTGTGTACTTAGCTGTTCATTTTCTTTCTTGGTGACTCGTAATAGTCCAGACTCTTCGTGAATTTGTTGTCACTTTTCACATTGCTTCTTTCACTGTTTTTATATTGCTGAACATTGTCATTTCAATTTACATTTATCACTATGTATTTACATTGCGACTCCAAATACTATTTTTGTTTAAAAATCACATTTTTATGTTCAGGGGCCCACAATTTGGTTCCGGAACTTTTTAACGGCTGTACAGCACGAAAGTATATTGCAGACGGGCGAATTTTACTGCCTCAATTTCTGAGGTAGCGGGGAAGTCACGTGATTTCACTTTATTGTTCTACTTGTTTTGAATCCAAATTTGATGGTGTTGTTAATTTAGATCGACATTCCAAGAGACATATGGCTGGGTTTGGCCCTGACATCATCGGGCATGACTTCTGTTTACAAAGTTCAAATGTCATACGGCTAAAAATAACTTAATATTCATGTTTAATATGGTAACCAAATCACTTGTACGAATTAATAAATTATTTACCTTAAATTATCCGCCGTGTGATTTCTTGTCACAAGAAATCACACGGCGGATAATTTAAGGTAAATAATTTATTAAAAATAACTGCTTCTCTTGCGTTCTGTTGATGACCTTGACATTAACTCGTTCACACTGCATACGCTGTTATGATTTCCCAATAAAATTTACAGTTATTATTTCTGTGTCTATTTTCCCCAAATTACCACTGGGTGGGCTTACCCACAAATGGTTCCATTACCCCGTAACAATGTTTTACAGAATTACCCCACATTATCAAATCATATAACCTGTCTACATCAGTAATTCTGGTCTTGTCACCGTCAGTATTATTATCTGTCACCCTTAAGCATTTTATCCTCTCCTTATTTTCAGAGTCATCTACTATTAATATCCCATGTCTATGTACAGGTAAGTATTCAATATAATTATCAACGTTATCATCGTCTATTGCTGCACCATTCTCACAACAAGGTAAGTTTTTTATTTTATTCACTCTCTCGACCCTTATTCTTTCTAATAATTCTTCATAACTTCTAATAACATCAAATAACACCACCTCTCTCTCTCTCTCTCTCAACGTGAATAATTCTATCTCTCTCACTCTCTCAAAATCACTTGTACAACCCCATCTCACTTGCTCTCTATCATTCCACACAAAGGGCAACACAACGTTATCATAACACATCCTGGCTTTTCTAGGGAACTCATGATACACAGGGGACCTACTTAGAGACACCTCGTCTCTCACATAACTACTGGAGGAAATTCTGTCCTCATAAATCACTAGTGGAGTCTTTACTCCACTTAAACCACGGGGAAAATTTGCCCTTTGCCAACCTAACCTCTCTTCACACTCTCTCATTACTACTTTCTATTTCCAATAAAACTTCATCGCCACTATTATTAATCACCACTTTACTCTCTAACAGCACATTTTTAATTATATCACCGTTATCACTTTTTATCTCGCTATTAAACTCATTACTATTATTACTACTTACCTCGTGATTATTCGTCATATCGCTAACACTGTCACTTACCTTCTTATTAACTATCTGAGTTAATTTACTTTTAATCTGTTCATCTACTGATTCTATCACTTGTTCTTTAAATGTCATTAAACGTTCGTCAGTCTCATTCAGACGTTTATTCATATTAATTTCAAACTTAACACTTGTTGTTTCATATCATACAAAAGCTTATCAAATTTTTCGTCAATATTATTTATGTCACCCTTTAATTCATGAAATTTAACATTCTGTTCATCGAATTTACTTTCTAATTTGATATCATTTACATCAAAATGTTTATTGATAAGGTTAAAAAGGTCATTTATTGACAACTCTCTTACTCTTGTTGTCGTGGACTCTTGTCTTGGACCGCTTGTATCGCTATCATCAGGTTGCTTATTTTTATTAATTGAGGTTGGGGTCAACTGAATTCCAGAGTCACCTATAACATTTGACTTATCTAATTTACTGTCTTTAATTACAGTCGGCGTTGAATGAACCTCCAGCCCACTCATAACGGCTGACTCATTAACACCAGTTACGTCAATTACATTGACATCAATTACATATAGTAATTTAAAATTTATGTTTATATTACCTCAAGATGTTATATTTTTCCTATTCGGAACATGTTTCGAGAGCTCCCGTGCTCTCATCTTCAGCCTTTGCGATCTTGCGTTTGGTGAAGTATTTGTGTGTTGGCTGGATACTATTAAGGTTTCTTGTTGGTCTCTGGTCTTTTAAAGTTGTATTATTGTGTGTGATTGTGGTATATGTATTTGTATTTTGTGTATTTTCGATGTTGAGTGCTTTGAATATTGTGTCATGTTTTGTATTGATTTGTATTTGTTCAGGTATTGTTTGTTTTGTGTTTTATGTTTGTATATTTGTAAATTTTCCCAAATGTTCATTATGGTGCCTTTGTGTGGTATATGTTTTATTAGTGTCACATTGGTTATGTCTGGGAATTCATGTCCTATGTTTATTGCATGTGTGGCTAAATTGGATTTATATATTTCTGGTTTTTTGTATGCATTTAGGTGTTCAAAATAACGTTTTTTCAGCTGTTTTATTGTTTGTCCTATGTAACATTTATTGCAATCTTGGCATTCAATTTTGTATATACCGTTAGATGTTGTATTAACTTTGTTATGTGGGCTATTTAGTTTTTGTAAATTATTTTTATTCATTTTGTATGCTATTTTTATATCTGTTTTTAAATATTTTTTTTTTTAAGTTTCCTACATACAAAATAGCAAAAATAATAGCACAAAAACTAAAAAGCAACCTTCTTGTAACGGTACAGAATTGTATGCTAGAAAGAATAATTCAATTTAGTTTTAATTTGAAAGCAGTCTGTATTCACCTGTGAGGTGCCCCATTGTAACATTCAATGTTATGGTAGACTGTTTATGTTTAATGTCTGAGTCCGCCCAGCCCAGACGTATTACGCAACAGCTTGCCAGCTCAGTCTCTGTGTAAATCACAGTAAGAACACTTCTTCACCAGTTTTGCATCAGACAGCAGTCGATTACAGTCGTCTGGAAGTTAGTTAAAAACAGTGGCCTCGGACGTGTAAGATAGGCCATAAATAAATTCGGCCTATCCAGTACAACTATTAAAGTGTGTGAACTATGTAGCGGTCAATTAATTAAAAAACTAAAGTCGGCCGACAAAATGTTACAAAAGTGTAGAGTGTAATTTGAAACCATGGTAAACTGAATAGGGCGGAGTGTACCGCAGCAAGGAAAAAATTTATGAACTGTTGAAATAACATTGTGAAGTGACCAGAAACAGCTAACAACACGAGGCGTGATGAAACCATTAGGAACGCCGTAGAATGGTTAAGTACCCTTCATAACACTATTAGAACAATGCCATAAATATATAAAATAAATACAAACGCAGACCAATAATAACGGGGTTTAAAAGAAAAAAAAATGTAAAAGAGTATGAATGAGAGAATGTCACAAAGTACTGGTTAATTAAAATAACACTATCATTAAGTAATTTTTTAGAGTAGTTTATACGGAGTGATCAAATATCTATGTAGTCTTGTTTTTATTGAACTTGTAGTGTGAAGATAAGGTGAAAGGATATAATTCAGGCTAATAAAAGAAAGCCAATTTGTTAGAATACGCAAAATTTGTGTTAGCGTAATTATTTCAAAACTCAAACCCATATAACCTTTTCTGCAGCTGTTTTCATCTGTAAGGCCCTGGAGGAGAACCCGAAGGTAAGATATTATATTATTAATTGAATAAAAATACTATTGTTTCATTGGCGCCCGAAACAGTTGGACGATTTGTGTGATTTAATTTAATCACACAGATCCAGACCTAATTAAGTTGCAGACAAGGATTATTTGGGAGTGGGGGCGATGTTGTAAATGGTTGTAGATTGTGAGGCGAACTAAGCTAAAGTGTGTATAATAGTATATGTAAACAATATCACACAATATGAAGAATAACAATGATGAAGTCAGCATAACTGACTTAACCGAAGTCAGCACAGAAAATAAATTTGATACAAATATCAATAAAGAAAATAGTTTGACCGAATCAACGGTCATGAGTGGGTTGGAGGTCCATTCGACTCCAATCTTAGTACAAAATAGAGAATTAAATGAGCCAGCTATTGTAGATGACTCTGGGATTCAGTTAACCCCAACCGCAATTAATAAAAATAAACAATTTAACAATAATGATGTGATGAATATGATGCAGTTGTTTTTAGAGCAACAGAGTAAAATGTCTAATGACATTAATAAACGTTTTGATATGAATGATCATAAATTCGATGCACAAAATACCAAATTTGAGGCACTAAGGAGTGACATAAATCCAAAATTGCATGAATTGAGTAGTAATATAAGTGAACAGAAAATTAGATGTGAAAGTAGTTTTAATAAGTTTGATGCTAAATTTAACGAAATTAAGGGGGAAATGAATGAAATAAATAAAAAAGTGACCGAGTCACAAAAGAACATTGATGATAAACTAAATGAAATGAATGTTACATTAATACAACAGTTAGATAAGCTTGGGAGAAATATTGAAAATAATGAAGTAACGGAAAATGGAGTAAGTGAAAATAACGAAAAAATAAATGATAATGGTGTTAGTTTAAGTGTCGAACAGGTGACAGCAAATAAGGTGAGTAATAATGTTAGTCATGATGATGTTAACAAGAGTGATATATTATTGAATAAAGGTAATGGTGATATATTGAGTAATAGTGGTAGTGATATTGAGAGTAGACATTTAGTTGAGGTTAGAGGATTGCTAGTTAGTGATCATAATGATTTAGAAAGGGAGTATAGAGATAGTTTAAATGTAGAGGGTGAACAGGGGGCAATTTTTTCTGGGGTTAAATGTGAAGCAGAGATTTCACAAGTTGTTTATGGGGATAAGAGATCCTCACTAGGACATTTGGGTGACAATGGGTCGGCACATGGTCAAAATAGATTTTTGTGTATATCTGGTACAGCCAGATGGTGTTTAAATAATAAAGTGGTATTGCCCTCCGAGTTGAGTGAGAATGTGAGATTGGATTGGGAGAGTGATTATGAAGAGCGAGATAGAGTGATAGAGTTGTTCAGATTAAGTAGAGACTGTAAAGGGTTAATAGTGGGATTAAATATGGAAAGAAATGATTATATTAAAAATAATAGAGACTTACCTTGTTTAATAAACAATGATTATATTGATGATAATAATATACACTTACCTGTAGTGAGGGTCAGTGTATTAGTAACAGCTGACAACTATAGTGATGAAAAATTCAAGGATGTAATTGTAACAATAAATACCAATGGAGACTAGACAAAAAATACTAATGTAGACATGACTTATGATAAAATAATAATGGGGGATAACCCTATGCAGTATTATTATGGTACAATGGAAAAAACAAATTTTTGTGGTTATAACACAAAAAATAGCCGTATGATGAATGTAAATAAAAATGAAATGTGTTCTGTGAAAATAAGATTAATTTTCGATGACGGGGGTTAGAAAAATCATGAATGAACGTTTAATTATTTGAGTTAAGGGTAATTACTTGGCTTATTTAGGTAACGAAGTGTGGTAAATAATAAAATTATGACGAAAATTTGTAAATAAATATGTATTGGTGTTAAATGTATTGTGTCAGGGTATATTGGTAGAATGTATACAATAGTTTATATAACAATGTTTGTAGCATGCTATAGTAATAATAATATTTGATTTTACTAAATAATTAACAGGAGGTATTAAGGAATTTTATTTTGTATTGTGTGTTTAAATTAAAAGTGTTTTAAATAATGTAACTAAAGCTAAATTGTTTTGAGTGGAGGTGGAATTAAAGTAATGTAAAAGGTGAATTTTATTAATGAAGTAAAATTAAATTTGATTTGAATTGTAACAGATAGTAATTGATTAATATGTCAACACTAAAAGATTTATAGAAACTAAAAAATTGAAGGAAGTGTTAGTGGTGATGTAATCTGGAATGTTGAGACTGAGTCAGTGTTTATAAAACAAGTCTTGTAGACAACTGTTGATATAAACAGGTAGATTGTTTGTTTCTGCTGGAGTTGATGATAACTATGTTTTATTTTGATGAATCATTGTCATGGGTAAATTCTATTATGAAACGAAAGATGTGATGGATGAAGGTAATTTTTTTGAATACTATAATGAAGCAACTTAGTGTTTTGATTCTAATACAGTTTAAAGTTTATGTAAGAGGATTTTATTAAGGTAGAACCATTCTGTATGTAATGTAACTAAAGTAATTTAAACCATTGTGAATAAATGATGAAAGTAAATTAAATTTAAGTTGGAATTAAACTAATTGAAAAATCGAGATTAAAAGTATAATGTTCATAAATTCTATTTTTTAAAAGTAATAATGTATTTTGTTTGTAATATGTATCCTATAGTAAGGTTGTTATTATAATATTTGTATTTTAAGTAATCCACTTGTACCTTTGGTGGGGGACCATGTTTTGTTAGGGGAGAAACTTACCAATATATAACTGGTATATGATTTTTATGTGTTCAGTGTAAATAAATGTAAGCAGACAGTAAGTTTGTATTGCTAGGCAGACATATGTATATTAAAATTCAAGGAAAAACCAGTACTTTGTACAACTTTGCCAATACTGAACCAGTACAACCAAGAGAAAACGAATCAGTGTGGGATATGGAGTAATGGAAGGCCATTTGTTAATATTTTGCTTAAATGTTACAGAGTCAGGTAATACTGTGGCGAGCGCCTATCTGATTTTATGGTGTTGGGATCTCGAGCAGAGAAGTCCAGTAAGGTCGGATGGGTGCAGCCACAGTCACCGGACTAGGGGGGTAAGTATCCATGACTTTAGTAAGAATCTAAGGGGGGTGGTGGCGCCATATCTTCACTGATCCTCTTAGGTTAGGCAATGAGAGTTTTTATGCTTCGGCATAAAACCTCTCATTGGGGGGGGGGTATTGTAACGGTACAGAATTGTATGCTAGAAAGAATAATTCAATTTAGTTTTAATTTGAAAGCAGTCTGTATTCACCTGTGAGGTGCCCCATTGTAACATACAATGTTATGGTAGACTGTTTATGTTTAATGTCTGAGTCTGCCCAGCCGACGTATTACGCAACAGCTCACCAGCTCAGTCTCTGTGTAAATCACAGTAAGAACACTTCTTCACCAGTTTTGCATCAGACAGCAGTCGATTACAGTCGTCTGCAAGTTAGTTAAAAACAGTGGCCTCGGACGTGTAAGATAGGCCATAAATAAATTCGGCCTATCCAGTACAACTATTAAAGTGTGTGAACTATGTAGCGGTCAATTAATTAAAAAACTAAAGTCGGCCGACAAAATGTTACAAAAGTGTAGAGTGTAATTTGAAACCATGGTAAACTGAATAGGGCGGAGTGTACCGCGGCAAGGAAAAAATTTATGAACTGTTGAAATAACATTGTGAAGTGACCAGAAACAGCTAACAACACGAGGCGTGATGAAACCATTAGGAACGCCGTGGAGTGGTTAAGTACCCTTCATAACACTATTAGAACAATGCCATAAATATATAAAATAAATACAAACGCAGACCAATAATAACGGGGTTTAAAAGAAAAAAAAAATGTAAAAGAGTATGAATGAGAGAATGTCACAAAGTACTGGTTAATTAAAATAATGCTATCATTAAGTAATTTTTTAGAGTAGTTTATACGGAGTGATCAAATATCTATGTAGTCTTGTTTTTATTGAACTTGTAGTGTGAAGATAAGGTGAAAGGATATAATTCAGGCTAATAAAAGAAAGCCAATTTGTTAGAATACGCAAAATTTGTGTTAGCGTAATTATTTCAAAACTCAAACCCATATAACCTTTTCTGCAGCTGTTTTCGTCTGTAAGGCCCTGGAGGAGAATCCGAAGGTAAGATATTATATTATTAATTGAATAAAAATACCATTGTTTCAGTCTAACAAATAACCATCATAACATACAAAATACATACGAATTAATAGACAAACTAAAAATAATAAATATAAATGAAAATACATTTTTCACATCATATGATATCACAAACATGTACACCAACATCCCAGTAGCAGAAACAATAGACATAATAATAAACAAACTTAAAGAACAAAATGAAGACAAACAATATATAACAGAAATAAAAAATAGCCTCCAACTAATACTAAAACAAAATTACTTCGAATTTAATAACAAAATTTATCAACAGCTAGAAGGTTTAGCAATGGGATCACCATTATCAAGCATAATAGCAGAAATATTCCTACAACACATGGACACCAAAATACAAAACATTATAAACTCCTTTGATCCCAAATGGCATTTGGATAAGATATGTAGATGATGGGCTATATGTGTCAAGTAACAAAAATACAAATGGAGATAACATATTAAAACAAATCAATAACATAGGCCTACATCCAAAAATACAATTCACAGAAGAAAAAGAAAAACATAACAAAATCAACTATTTAGACATAGCCATCACAAGAAACAACAACCACATACAATATGCAATATATAGAAAACCAACTTCTACCAACATCATTATACCTAACCATTCTGACCACCCACCACAACATAAAATGGCAGCATTCTATTCGTTATTTGAACACCTAAACACCTAAACGTTTGAACACCTAAACGCATACAAAAAACCAGAAATATATAAATCCAATTTAGCCACACATGCAATAAACACAGGACATGAATTCCAAGACATAACCAATGTGACACTAATAAAACATATACCACACAAAGGCACCATAATGAACATTTGGGAAAATTTACAAATATACAAACATAAAACACAAAACAAACAATACCTGAACAAATACAAATCAATACAAAACATGACACAATATTCAAAGCACTCAACATCGAAAATACACAAAATACAATACATATACCACAATCACACAAAATAATACAACTTTAAAAGACCAGAGACCAACAAGAAACCTTAATAGTATCCAGCCAACACACAAATACTTCACCAGACACAAGATCGCGAAGGCTGAAGATGAGAGCACGGGAGCTCTCGAAACATGTTCCGAATAGGAAAAATATAACATCTTGAGGTAATATAAACATAAATTTTAAATTACTTTATATATATATATATATATCAAGAAACAAACTGTAGCAGAAAGTGATTGAATTAAATATAGTATATAAATATAAAATATTAAATTTTGTGTAGACTTGTACATTCTCTAAAACACGGTATGTAATTGAAACTCATTTAAAGCAACAACTTTTCTGTATCAATCCCTAAGTGAGATGTTTCTGCAAAAACAAAAGCCGAAATCTTATTACAGTTACACAATATTACAATATATTGACACAAAACTAGTGATATTACAGTTTTTATTATAACAAATACAATTAGACCAATAAATGTAATTAAAATACAGTGGAGTCACGATTAACCGAGGTAATGTGGACCGAGACCTCCTCGGATAATCAAAAACTCGGGAAAAATGGAAGGTTCAAAGGAAAAATACATTGGTGCTCTTTTTTTCTATCGCACCTATTTGCTGTAATACACATAATTACTTCACATTAAAGTGATACTTTGCCACAAAAACATTTAGCAATTGGAAAAAAGGAAAAATAAAAACTGAGCCGATAGTATGACTTATGTAATCCTTTATTAATTACACTACGCGGCAAAAACAGTAACAGTAGAGCTCTCGTCAGATTAAAATCTTAAACAATTAAATCTCATAATTTCTTAAAAAATTCTAACAGTTTTTTGCTTGATAGCGCTGCCTCTCTTCTTTGCCGCCATATTGCGCAGATGCCGCAGGACCAGAACGTCAGCTGGTGACGTGTCTTCTTGTTGCTAGGCATACAACAATGCCCTCTCGATTGCACTTAAGCCGTCAGCATGGCTTATCTTATTGTCCACAGTAGGAGCGTCGTCTTCTTCGTCGCTGTTTTTATTTTGAGTAATCAAATTTACAACAGCCTCTTCGTATAGTTCACATTGTTCGTCATTCATCCAGTTGTGAACGTCTTGATTCGTCACTGCCTCAGCAACTGGTAGCTGATTTAAAAGTTCCACTAGTTCTACATCATCTTCATTCTCTTCGTCATTTGTATTATTGCTTTTTGGCAAAATGTTTTTCCAGCTTTCCAGGACAGTAGATTCTTCCACATCGTCCCATGATTCCGCCAGGCAATAAATCACATCTTTTAGTTTAATTTGTTTCAGACTTCCAACAACTGCTTTACCATCTTCTAAATCATCAAGCAAATGCCTCAGTAGTCTCTTTACAAGTTTTCCAAAACCCCTTGATCTAGGGGCTGAATAAGGGACATTACATTGGGAGTTAAAAAGAGGGCCCAGATGTCATCTCCACTGACCAATTCACACTCGTCGGGATGAGTGGGAGCATTGTCCACAATTAAGAGTGCCTTATGGGGCAGATTATTTTCATCACAAAATCTTTTTACACTCGGGACAAACTGTTCATGAAACCATGACTTGAAAATTGAGGAATCCATCCATGCGCTTTTTTGGTTAGTGTACTCAACAGGAAGATTGTCAAAATTCACACTTTGGAACGTTCTTGGTTTTTATGATTTGCCTATTACTGTCTGGCCGCGATTGGAATGCACGGCTTGGTGTCCCCACCACTAGACCGGCAGATGCATTGTTACTACTTAGTACATTCCCCCACTTTACCTACTCTGCGCACTCCAATCGTGGCCAGACAGTAGCAAGAGTTTAAGCTTGTGGTCACCCGATTTATTTGCACATGCCAAAACTGTCACTCTTTCTTTGCTTCTTTTGTAGCCAGGAGGTGACTTCTTGCTGCGCTGCAAGAGTCTTGGTGGACAACATTTTAAAATTCAGGCCTGTTTCATCACAGTTCTAAATTTGCTGTGGGCCAAGATGTTTTTTTTTTTTTTAATGATGTGTCTAGCTTGTCAACAAAGGAATGTACTGCACCGCCGTCAACTGACAATATTTCACCTGTAATATTTAACTGCCTCACGCCATACCGCTTTTTCCATCGATCAAGCCAACCGATGCTTGCTGTAAATTCCTCTTCTCCATCTTTGAAGTGATTGAAGAATTGCAATGCCTTGGATTGTAACATTGGACCAGACAAGAGACTTCCCTTCTCTCTCATCTGTTGAAACTACAAAAACAACGCCTTCGATGTCTGTTCATATTCGCTATTTTAAATTGTTTTTCTTTTCTTTGAGACAGTTTGTATTTCTTTGTTCCCAGTCACTTGTGCACGTTGAGACACCCATTCTTCAATTTGCACCCTTTTTCTTCTTCAGTCTCCGACAGTCACTTCACCAATGCCTAAATCACTTGCCACTTTTTTAATGGTTTCATCGCGATCTAATCGTTCAATAGCATTGAGCTTATCTTGTAGTGATAAAACCACATGTTTTCTTTTTTCACTCATTGTCAAACGAAACTGTAAAACCAAATCACGAGAAACCTTAATACAAAGCACAGCTACTCATACTGCACAGTCGATTATGTTTTAACTGCGCGATGACTGACAGCAAACTACCTCAGGTCAGGGAGCTTGAGCAGGGGACAGTAGGAAGTGTGAGTCATGCAGTCAAGGTCGCTGTGTAGTCTGGTGTCAGTTAAAATATGTCGCATAGTGTCTGGTGCTGATGTAAGAACAACAGTTACAGTAATAGAGATTTCATTATTCCTTGGTTTAGGCTTGGATAACATGGAAGCTCGGTAAATCGAGACTCGGTTAATTGCGACTCCACTGTAACTTGTTTCAGGGAAGATCTATGAACAAACATGAAATGAAGTAAATGATGAGGTTATGGGAAAAATAAACAAAAACTTATGCAACAAAACCATACTTAAATAAAAAATAAATACTCCAGCAATCTAGTTCCAGAATTGTAAACTAAAAATGTTAGTGTTTCTATTACAAATGATGAAAATGTAAATCGGCAACTTTTATCATTTAAATCTGTACTCAAACACAAACACTTACATCTTTCAACAAAATTCATAAAACACGAAAGACACATGTACGTCTTTTCCCAGGAGGGTTAATACTTTTAATATTACACCACTTACTTTCAATGCATCGTGTCTTAATATTACACCACAGAATTAAGGCAGAAGGTTTATCAAGCGTTTCGGTTATTGTTTCTGCCTTTAAATGGCACCAGTAACTGGAGAAAAGAGTTTATATGAAATAATATAAACAGTCGGCAAGCGGTGCAAGTTTGTTTACATTTTGCATGTTCGACACGTGAGTTACGTTTTTGTTTACAAGCATTTCTAAGTTATTTATTGATTCTTTTGAGTGTTGTTGAATTCTTGTTAGTCTATTATTTAGCATATTACCATATTATTTATTATAAAATTGATATATTATAAATTGTTATTCTCTCAACTCGATGATAACTTAGGTATAATAACGGTATGTATGGTCATAACACCAAGTAGTACACTACACATGCTATTTAAACTTTCCTTTAGTCACTTCTAGTGTTTTTCTGGAATATTTCATCTAAACTAATTACAGACAATTATTAACATTGATATTCTGTAACGGTACAAACCGATGGGGATTTGTACATTGAATCTTTTCAATTTTATTCAACCAAGTATATGTTGTGAACCAACTATAGCGTCGAGACTGTCGTGGCCCGGCACAGGAATGTGAAGTTAGCAACTAGGGTGCGATTTCACACACAAGAGCGCGCACCGTCAGCCAACGTTCCCACAAAATGGCACGTTCGAATAAATTCCTTAGCGCTGTGTGCGCTGAGAACAGCGTCTGTTGTCTTCCAGTAATCGAACCGCGCGGTTCAACATAAAAGGTTCGCGAGCCGAAAAAATCTTTTAACCAGTATAAAATGTGAATTAAACATGGAATCGGAAGTTATAAAACAGTGCAACATTAACCGATCTCAGTGACATCGACATTAAAGCAGTGACATTTTTCGAACAAATGGTGACGAAAATGCGGAGAGCAGCACATGGGCAGCAGTGACGCCGTTAAAGACGTAAATGTATCACCTTCAATCGATTACAAAAATTTAATTTAAAAGAGCTCTTTGTTATGGGGGAAATAAAACTTAAATGTGTTTGAATGAGAGAATAGGTAAGATGCTGGGTCGCCTTTGTTATAAATTAAGTAATATAATATAATATAAGTTAAGTAATTGTCTGTGTTCAATATAATAGAAGACAGTATTACATTTTGTTTGTACTTGTTAAATGAGGATATGGCCTCAATACTGATTGAAATTAAATTTGGAAAATTATTTTTAACTATATTTCAGAATCTATTTTCAGCGTACAAAGTGTAGAGAAAGACGAAATTGTTGATGTGGTAGTTTAGCAAGAATGACAGAGTAACATGAAATAAAATAATGTTTTATATGAAATTATAAATATGTACTTGTTATTTGCATTGACCTGCTTTTCTCTGCCGAGTACACTAGACGACACTTTGGTTAATTTGCACAAGAACGTCAGGATTTAAGTTTGTTTCAATTGACGTCCAAATAAAGGTAGGTGACACAAATTAAATATTTTAATCATTTAATTCACGAGTAATACTTCAAATGGCGCCTGAACAGGGACGTTGAGCGTAGACGATACAACAGACGAAATAACGATTGAGACGGTAGACGCTAAGTGTAGTAAAATCGACAATGTAGAAGTACTTAGTCAGTTAGCATTGTTTATGGAAATGATGAGTAGTAAATTTTACCAACAAAATGAGAAACTGGACCAACAAAATACGAATTTGAACGAATTTAAAACTGAAATCAAGTCAGTGATGAATGTACGTAGTACATTATCACTACATGTAGTGATGATGTAGAGTTAAAGTCAGATAATTTGGGAACAAGTCTAAATGAATTTAAAAATGAAATCAAATCTGAAATCAATGTAGTAAATAATAAACTTATAGACATACATAACGAAGCTGTAAACATAAGAAACGAAATAAAAATGCGTAATCAAAGTAGGAACAATCAATTTAAAAGTATAAGTGAGGATGAAGTAAACCAAATAAGTGGGTGTAGTGGTGTAAAAACGAATGACACGGGTGAGTGTAACGAAAATAAAAATGACGAAACAACAGACGACCAAGGTGTCAATAGTAAAATAACGAATAATTGCGGAGAAATAATTAATGAGGTAGGTGTTAGTTACGAAAATAAATTAACTAGTAATAGTAGTAAGATAGTGGAAAACGAGATATATAAAAGTAATACAATGAAAATAAATAGTGATGAGGGTAATATGGGAACAGTGAGAGAGTAGAAATTAGTATTTGTAGATTAGAGAGAGAATATTGTAATGGGGCAAAATGGGGTATTTTATTTTATTTCATATTTTAGTCAATGTATAAATACGGCAGCGAGTCCCCTACGTAAAACTGTTACAGTCAGACAAAGGACGTTATAATTTTGCAAGCGGGCGTGGTAGAACGCAATTTCATTCCAGGAAATCAAGTGTTGTGTGACACACTAGTGCACACGGACATCAGCATGCGCGCGGAAGGGACGCCAAGTAAAATGTCGAAGCTGAAAAACTTATAGCAACGTGGTTTCATGCTGACGGAAATTAATTAAGAGGCTCCGCCTACCTCAGCCTCTATATCGTCGTCGCTTGACATGGTCAACACCTGTGGAATAGTAAAAATCCACGCTGCATATGCGGCGACTAACTTTTTGTGCCAAGCAGGCTGTGCAATGTCCGTCTGCTACATAGCGTTGGCGTAAAAGTTACTTTCAGTCGACGACAACACCAGGCCACGCGTGGTTTGGAAAAAATCTATACTCGAGTAAACGATAGGGTCGACCGACCAGAAAAATGTGTGTAAAAAACGTATATAACTGAAAAAACCATGTAAGGCAACAATACCATTGAAACCCATAGTGAATATACATTTTCGGACTTTTGCATGAATCTCCAGAATGAAACAACGTGGACTACCAAGTGAACAGAGAAGTACCAGTGCAACCTTTTCTTAATTTTACTATATTAAATTTTTATAAAAGCGCTAAATCAAACCTAAATGTATGAATGAGGTGTATGAGCAAACTGGGCCGTTTTATTATTATTATTATGATCATAATTTAAGATGATTAGCAGTAAGTAATTCAAGTTTTTATTTCATGTATAATAGATAAATAGCAGTGTTTTCTGAGAAGAAGTAACGTAAAATCAAATATTTAAATGAATGTAAAATAAATAATAGTTTTTTGAAGACAATGAGCAATACATAAAGTAACGTTATTATCCAGCAGTTATTAGCGATGTAACGTAAAAGAAATTGTTGATGTGGGAGTTTTAATATCATCTGACGATAAATAAGATAACAATAAAATGTGTTAATTAGACATATAAATATGTGTTTGTCATTGCACCACCTGTTGTTTTTTCTCTGCCAAAGTACATCAGACGACACCCTAGTAAATTATCAATAAAGGTAAGTGGGACAAATTTAAATATTTCAAATACTAATTAACTCGTAATACTTTAATATGAAGAGAATTATTTTGTGAATATAGGGCAAAGGGTAAATTTTCCCCAGTTTTATTGTAAACCAAGATGGTTACAAATGTTTTTGAAGCGCAAGAGTCCCTTACAGGAAAACAATGTTTTCAAGCAATCCCTTAATTTTCAGTAGGCGTTTTTATGATTTAATACCCTCTGTACGGAATGACAGAAAAAGTATGAAATGGTGTTATGATGAAAGGTATGTTGATAAGAAGATAGAGTTATTTGAGATTAGCAGAGGTTATAACGAATTAGTAGAGAGGTTAGATATTAAGTACTTACCTTGTGAAATAGTTAGTACAGCAAATGATGATAAGAGTAATGACATTGATTACTTACCTTGTGACAAAACTCGTACAGTAATAGATAATAATAATCCTGAGATTATAATCGACCTAATGGTGACAAATTATACTAAAGGTGACTGGACTATACTCAGTGGTAACAAATTATATGATATAATATGGGATAATCCTGTTAATTGTTATGGTATGGTGGAAGAATATAAGAATTTGAATAATCTTTCTATTGATAGAAATGATATAATGAATTTGCTAAAAAATGAACTGTGTAGAGGTAAACATTGTAGGCAAACCAGGTTATTATACGATGATGGGGGGTAAACAATGTTTATGAACGTTTAACTATGTAAGTAGTTTGGTTTTGAACTGGACTGTTTTATGAAATGAAGTGTGGTAAACAGAAAAATATGATGAAAAAATTGTAAAATAAATTCATAATGAGATAAATTGTGTTTGTGTTCTAAAAGGTATTTGATGTAAACAATGTGTGTATGTAGTAGGAACCGATTTTAAGAATGGTAATAATAATAGTATTTTATCAAACTAAACAAATAATGAGAATAATTATGAAGGTGATAAATAAATGAATTATAATTGTTTTGACTATTGTAATTAAAGTAACTTGATGTGGTAAAAAACTGATTGAGCTAAATGATTTGAGATAAATTAGTTAATTAATTAATGAGGTACAAATACATTTTGATAATGAATTTAAACGATATTTATAAGATTTAAACTTGATAATAAACAGTAAATGAGTCAAAATAAAAAGGTGTTTAGTTGTGGAGTCATATGGTTGTTATATAATGTATCAGAAAGTACATATGGGTATTATGTATTTGTTGTAATGATTGTTGAATATATGTAATTGAATTTTTGTTGAGGGTTAATGGTACAACAAAGGATAAATAATTAAAGGTTCATATAAAAAGAGTTAATAGAATTTAAAGCTAAAATAAAGCTGTAAGTTGTGTAAATTTTTTGATAAAATCTGAATTTGAAATGTGATATAATGAATGTTAATAACAAATTAAAAAAATTTTGTTTGGAGTATTTAATGGTGTAGTGAACGCTAAATAATTGATAACTGATTAGAAAAAAGGTCAATTGAAAGTAAAGTGAAATGTCTATGATTTTACATGCAAATTTAAAAGATGAATTGTTTATTTTGAGGTGATAATGTTAAATGTATAAACTGTTATATAAAATGAATGCTGATAATAAATTTGAATTTCTGGAGAATCTAATGGTACAATAAATGATAAATAAGTAAAGGTTGATATAAAAAAAAGAGTTAATAGAAAGTTCAAGTTGTATTCTATATATTAATACATGAAAACTTTGTACCCCTTTCGTGCGCATATTGTGCGCACGGAGGAGTGTGAGATTTGGCATAGTTAAAGTTTATATGGAGAAGGAGTGCAGAAAGCTAAAATTTATATATAATATGTGTTACAAATACATTAAATTAAATAAAATAAAACATTCATTTGCACTTGAAAATTCATTTAAACTTTTTCAAACAATGGTAATTGTTAAAAATAAAATAATTTTGTTGCCAGGCAACAATAGTCTGTGGAGTGTATGTCAAGGCAAAAAAGCGGTATGGAGAACCATACATGACTTCCATATTCTAAGTTACATTGCCCAGCGATCCACAGGAAGCAAATTGATGTCCATTTTTTCGGCTTGCACGCGTTATGTTGGTGTGGGTTTCGGCACTTTCCATTTAAAAAGCGTGCAAATGTAAGAAAATAAACATGATTGAGGCCAGAAATAACGTGAATTGTGTGCATGTGTGTCTTACCTGCCTTTTTATTGCTGTAGCCATAATAATAAAATGGAAACGTAAACATTACATAACTGAGATATGCTTACCTGCCACGAACGATATATTATTTTATACATGGAGGAGTTCAGTGACATACACACGTACAGAAGTCATCTTCAAAAATACTAGAAGTCGTCCAGGCTTTTATGTTGGCAGTGTAACTTACAGGAAGTTTTTTGATGTTTTTAAAACATCTAGGATGCAAACTTTTCCCGATAACTAAAAGTTTCCTTTTTTCGGTTCCCGTCATGTTCGCACAAACAAAAACTGTAACTCTTTGTTTAGAGAGTTTCCCACCAACACACTTTTCATTTTTATTAAATTTGAAAGTCTTATCTGGAGTTAATTTATAAAAAATTCCGGCTTCATGTCCATTAAAGATGTCTTCATCTTTATATGATCGTCTAATTTCTGGCCAAGTGTTACGCACCCAATCGCCTGTAACGTTCAGATCTATGCATTTTGCCTCACCACAAATTTTTGCAAAGGAAATCGAGTGTCGGGCCTTAAATCGATCTAGCCATCCGTTGGAGCACGTAAAATGCCTGGAGCCGGCAGTCCTGTTACAGTGCTTATCGCTTGCATACAATGTATGTCTGTAGCCATGGGCTAGCGCGCGCGCACATAAATACGTTTATATGAAATTTAGAGTAAAATATCTGAGAAATATTTGACGCTATAACAGAGTAGTACAATATTTAGTGACGTTAAAACCGGGAATTTTTATAATGTTAAAGATATCAGTTTGACCGGACTTACGACAAAATAATGCTACACCCGAGTTGACGTAACAGCCGAGGCCGTAATAACCAAGTTCCACTGTATATATAAAGATATTAACTCAAACATAATTTACATTAAAATGAAAAAATTATAATTTTATTGCCTGGCAACAAAATTATTTTATTTTTACCAATTACCATTGTTTCAAAAAGTTTAAATAAATTTTCAAGTACTTTACTCTTGTTAAAACGTAAAAGGTTGCAGGTAAACTACCCCTTCCCCTTAACCGATCTTCACCAAAATCGAAAGTCCTTGAGACCTCTACAATTCAGGGACGTATGCAAAAAATTATTTGATTCTGTTTGAATTTGCGGCTGTTATCGTTTGCCATAGAAAATACGCTTGATAAAAAAACGTTGCAGGTAAACTACCCCTTCCCCTTAACCAATCTTCACCAAAAACAATAGGTCTTGAGTACTCTGCAAATCAGGGCTGTATGCAAAACATTATTTGATTCTGTTTGAATTTGCGGCTGTTATCGTTTGCCATAGAAAATACCCTTGTTAAAAAAACATTGCAGGTAAACTACCCCTTTCCCTTAACCGATCTTCACCAAAAACAATAGGTCTTGAGAACCCTACAATTTAGGGCTGTATGCAAATAATCTTTTGATTCTGTTTGAATTTGCGGCTGTTATCGTTTGCCATAGGAAATACCCTTGTTAAAACATAAAACGTTACAGGTAAACTACCCCTTTCCCTTAACCGATCTTCACCAAAAACAATAGGTCTTGAGAACTCTACAATTCAGGGCTGTATGCGAAACATTATTTAATTCTGTTTGAATTTGCGGCTGTTATCGTTTGCCAAAAAAAAAATTTCCCTTGATAAAAAAAAACTGTTGCAGGTAAACTACCCCTTTCCCTCAACCGATCTTCACCAAAAACAATAGGTCGCGAGTACTCTACAAATCAGGGCTGTATGCAAAAAATCATTTGATTCTGTTTGAATTTGCGGCAGTTATCGTTTGCCATAGGAAAAATCTACACACAGATAGACACACAGACACTTTTTGGAAAACGACTTTTTTTCATGTTTTGAGTGTAGTAGAATCAGAATCTGCAATAATCTCGAACACGATTTTTTTTGCCATCACCATACTTCCATTCCTTAAGGAATATGGAAGTAAAAAGCGTTTATTTTATATTTTGTATATTAGATATCTGTGTTTTATATATTGTAACAGTACCAAAAATATGGTAGTTACATAATATAAACGAATGTAACGTCAAGTATGAGAAAAAACATGGGAATATATCTAGATAAATAAAGCTAAGTGTATATAAGTGTGTATCTACAAAAATATTAATAAAAAATCCAACAATAAAGAAGAGAATACGAATATATCAACATTAGTTACAAAATGAAGGAAGAAAATGCCACAAGCCCAAAACAAAATATCAATAAATAGACCCAATAGGATCCAACAGTGAGGGGAATCAACGAAACAAGGATCAACAAGCTCCAACAACAATGGAGATAAATAAAAATAGCAACTACGAGGAAAATATGGAATAAAGAAGAAAGAAGAAGGACCAAGAAGAGCACCAAGAAGAAGAAGGAAGATGGACAGAAGATATAAGGACTCAATATGAACCACATGTACTAAAAACAGTGTAAGTGACAAAAGAAATGATTATAAGTGTGACAAGAAAACCAGTGTGAAACATTTAAGGAACCACAAACAATTACAGTGTGTACTTAATACAAATGTGAAACCTGTGAATAACTAACTATTTCAACTGAATAAACCACACAAACAATTACAGTGATGAAGTTTACAGTGTGAAAAATATGTTAATTTCATGATGAAGCAACAAAAATTAAAAATAGTCAAATAAACACAGACAATGAGTGTGACTGATTTAATAAAGTTGTAACTAACACACATAATCATAAGACCACCAGATTAGAACAAAATAGAACAATGATATTATTGTTCATAAAGAACTGACAACAAATAAAAGACATTTGTTGAGTATCAAACATAACAGGAATTAAATTCCACCATTGACCAGAAAAACATTGCATATAATACAAGAAAGATTTGTATTAGTGTATAAGAAGGAATTGTATAAACATGTGTAACAAATTAATTAAAGTATTATGTTAATATACCATAATGAAGTCAGTTTAGTAGTAGAAAAATACTGCACTAAAACAGATGGTACATTGTTACACAACCCACAAGGAAGAGACCTATGATAACAGAAAATGATACATATTAGTATAAATATCTGATCACCAAATATGTTATCAAATGAGAATTTATTGTAAGTAATAATAATAAATATTAAGAAACAATGTAAGATAATGCAAACAATGTAAATAGAACAAGTCAAACACAATGACACAGAGAATAACAGAAATGAGAAAAGTATACCAGTTTAGTTAAGAAAAATACAGTATCAAAACCAATGTAAATGTTTATAAGAGTATTACCAGTAGTGAGATAAATATCTGATAATACATTGAGAACAGATTTTGAACATGATAAGAACAGTATTATAACTAAATTATTGTAAACCAATTAACCATGTACATATGACCAGATGTAAGCTAAACCATTGTATAGCAAGTTAGTTAAGAAAAATACTGTATCAAATATTGAGCACAGATTGTTACAATTATTACCAGTAGCAAGAGGAGATCCCAAAGCTACTTTGAGAACAGATAATGACCACAAAAGCAGTCATATTATATACAAACATTTGAAAACCAAATGACCATTATAAGGAAAACCAAATGTAAACAAACAATGACCAACCAGTTATTTATGAAAAATATAGCATATGAACTTATGTAAAAATAATTGGAAACATTACCAAAAGTTAGAACAATATCTAATGCTACTTTGGGAATCCAAACCAAATATGACAATAACAATTTAGTTGTATTAGAAAAAATAAATGACTATTATGACATGACACAACCTGAACAGAGCCATTACTAAAAGATTAGAAAGTTCTGAGCTCATTAAAAGGTAACCATTATATATACTAGATTAGGTACTATGTATGTACACTAATTACAATCATTAAATGATATTATTTATATGAAGAGACTAATAAATAAGATGAAAAATTGTGTAAGAACCATATGAGAGGTTTGAACTTATGTAAATATTAAATTAACCACAGTCATACATAAATATTATAGTGAAAAATTGTGTAAATAAACATTACTAATAATATTAGAAAGTAATATAATCATTTGAGATAAGAAAAATTAGTTATAAGCAGATTTATAAAAAATCTAACATGGACGCTTAATGACGCCATAGCGAGATTTGTGTAGGAAACAGTTTTTCCTAAATTGTAAATTAAACCGACTGAGATACAGACTCAAAGTGTTTAGATAAGAAGTGTTTTATTATATTTAAATAAAATAATGTGTAACGAACTTATAAAAATAAGATGCACCAAAAATAAATAATAAAATCGTTATTGTAATAGTAATAATGAACGAAAAATAAGCGTTTTTGGACTTATTTTGACAAGCAAAACGCCCTGAATTCAATGATATCAACTAATTAACGATAGGACATAAGATAAGAAAGTTATGATAGTTTTAAACTTTCAAGTTAAATTTTGTACCAATGATGACGTAAAAATGCCTCAAACCCAAACTCAATTTTGGCAAAAAATTAAATATTTTAATAAAACGAAGGCTTTCGGGTTAGAGACTATGACGAATTCAGCCAATGGAATGAGTGACTTTCAGCAGACGACCGGGAGACGTCTCAGAGGTACCAAACAGTCTACGATCAATCACCGAACATACAGGTCACGCCGCTCTAGTCAAGGAAGAAATAATATTTAAAACTGTGCGCGCCATATTACGTCAATACACTACATACGGTTAACCTAAATACAACATACATACATACGAGTGAAAAAGTGCGGAATTGTGTTAATTGAACAAGTAGGTCAGTGTATAATAACGACCATACTTGCGAGTGAAGTTTTAAATAGGAAACAGGGAGTACAGTTTTTATTTAAACGAAATTAGTAATTTATGAATATCTGACTTTCAATACTACGCAAGTCGTACAATGCTGAGTATCGAAACAACAGTCATTAAATTATCAGAATTGAGAAAAGATTTAAATCGACATTATTAAAATATTAGAAAAATATTTTAATTAATTATAGTAATTTAAAATAAAATGTTTGAAAATAATTGTTAATAAATACGAGTGTATTTAGTCACTCGTTTGACTAAACGTATTTTTCTCGAATTTTTCTGTTTTAAAATCTACTCTACTAATTTTCATACAATTGGAATAAATGTAATTCTGATAATCATATAATAAAAATTATTATGAATAATATGTTTACATGTATAGTATAAGAAATATTAGCTAATAAGGAATACTTATCCTTTGTAACCACACTGGTTAATTCTAACCTCAGAAAGTGTGGCGGTAACTTGATAATTTCAACATTACCGATCTGTTCTCAAGTAACAATCAAATGAAATAGAATTGCTAACAAGAGTTTTTTGAGAAATTTTTCTCTTGTGAATAAATGATTTTTGAAGCTAATTATTAAACGAACGTAATACATTTTAAATACTGTACAAGTCAGACAGCTTGACAATAACACACGAGTATTAGAGATGCGTGCGCATATCCGCGTACGATAATTTTATAAATACCAGACATATGGTACCAAATTTTGATTTTTATATTTGTTCAATTATTATTCACTATTATTAATTCTATATAATTATTTGTAATACATCTTGTAACTGGTATCATGTTACCTCAAAGAACCTAACGATATATGGTAATTCTCTGAATCAAAATAACATAACCTATGTAGATAAATTATTGTACTAACAACAGGTCTGCCAGCCTTGAGGAATTAGACAGAGTCTTGTTGAATTTTATTGTAATCAGTAATTTAAAGGTTGTTAATTATTGTTTTTAATTGTTAAAGATTTTATCACTTATCAAATTGTTAATAAACCCCAATTTTATTACCACAAAAGGAGTATCATTTCTAGTAAAAGTAAATCAATTTAATTTTAATCAGTTCTGACAGGTGGCGGAAGAATTTAAAATAGTTTTAGCATAATTCAGAATATTCATCAAATAGTGCTTCATTTACTATTGTGTGTGATGATATATTAACTATTCAATCTGAATATTTTATTGTTGTATTTGAAGTGCATATATTTCAGAAGGGACATCACAGAACTGAATTGAAGCCTTCAAGTGTGGTAAGTAAGTGAGATACACAACAAAGTGCGCGGATCATATTAATATAAAAAGGAGTGAACTATTACTGCGTACCCACAAAAAACAATACATTAACACCGATAACTTCGACGATTACGATTACACCTTTAGATAAATAACATTATAGTAGACACCGGTGCGTGTCTACAACCACACGAACACACCAAACATCAAACAACTACAATCTATATACTATACTAGTATACTTGTAATTTTCTATTACAAGTTGTGTAGGAAACATATACTTTTCCTATTACAAGTTGGCGCTCCATCGCGGGGCTGAAGTGATTGAAGATAACACACCACATCGATATAAATATAAGTATAAAAGTAAAACTTATACTTTTTACTGTTACAATATTAATGTGCAGTTGAAAGTGAAATACTGCTTGCTTAATACTGACAGATTGACTGAATGAGCTGTGAATTTTGTGTGATTTCAAATGTTCCTTTTTCAATAGTCTGTGGAGTGTATGTCAAGGCAAAAACGCGTTTTATATTTTGTATATTAGATATCTGTGTTTTATATATTAATGTGCAGTTGAAAGTGAAATACAGCTTGCTTAATATACACCTGTTGCAAAAGGAAAATTTTGTAGCAGCAATTTGAATTGACTTACTCTCGCCTAATTATTATTGGTGGTTTCAAAAAAGTGAGTACATTTTATTATTTTTAAATTAAACCCCGTCTAATCTTAGTTTCAGTAATTTCATTACATGTTTTTTTTTTACATTCAGATATTCGCACCTACTTCCATTATGCCTCGACATAGAACATTGACGTGTCGGAGTGAGAGACAAAGAAGAAGGAATATATATTCGCATGAAAGTCAAAATGATAATAGACCAAATGCAAATTTAAATAGTGTAAATAGTATAACATTGACGGGTCGGAGTGAGAGACAAAGAAGAAGGAATATATATTCGCGTGAAAGTCAAAATGATAATAGACCAAATGCAAAATACTGTAAATAGTGTACAAAATGATGAAATTATTTTGAGGGATACATTTAAATGTGCACTGAATGTCATTCCAAGAAATTTTAATACTTTTCATTGTGGATTAATGCATTTACAATGCAGGTTTTGCAATGCAAAACATTTCAAATCTGAGGTCACTTTAGGTGAAAGGACTGCATTCACTTCATGTTGTCATAAGGGTAAAGCAATATTACCGGCCTTAAGTCAAAATGAATACTTTAAATCATTGTATGATGGACTTACTTCAAATGAACCTTCAATAAAAAGAAAGTCAAAAAATTATTTTGAAAACATTCGTAAATACTATCGTTTGCTATGGTTAGCTCAGAAGCTAAAATTTCGGATACAGTTACGAGTGGAGTGTATCATTTTAAAATACATGATGTTTTTTATCACAGATCAGGTCCAATGACTGCTGGATATGGTCGCTCACCATGTTATGCGCAATTACATTTTTATGATGTTGACACTGCTGTCAATTATAGATTACGTGAACACTATAATCAAACATGCAATAACAATATAATGCGCGAAATCTCTAGAATTGGAACGCATTAATCCTTTCGTTCGGTCAATGGTAACAATATAATGCGCGAAATCTCTAGAATTGGAACGCATTAATCCTTTCGTTCGGTCATTCATTGCAATGAAAGATCATTGTCAGAGAGTTGAAAATCAAAATAAAGAAATTTGTATGCTCATTAAAGTAAATCGTGATTTAGATCTACGCCGTTATAATGATGCAGTTCAAACTGATGTAGCAGTAATATTTAGTACAGTTGATGGTGAGCCATACTTTTAACGAAATATGGTTTCGTTTCCAAAAGTTAATGGTACCATTGAAAATATCTCTGTTTTGGATTCATCATTGGACCCTTTAGCATATCCATTACTTTTTCCAAATGGTGATACTGGGTGGCATATCAATATTTCTCATAATGTACCAACTATATCTAATTCAAGAGCGCCCAGAAATAAATTAACCATGCTTCAGTATGCAGCCTATCAACTTGCAATTAGAGAAGATTTTAGCATGTTGCACCATTCACAAAAATTATTTCTGCAGTGGATAGTTGATATGGATGTGAGAATAGAGGGCACAAGGTTACATTTCATTCGACAAAATCAAACAAGTCTTAGGTCTGAAGTTTACAACAATTTAACAGATTATTTAGAATTGAACCCCAATGCCAATAATGCTGGCCGTAGAGTAATTTTACCATCTTCATTCAATGGATCTCCAAGAAATATGTATCAGAATTATTTAGATCCAATGTCAATTGTACAACATTTCGGAAAGCCTTCTTTGTTTATTACAATGACTTGCAATCCAAGTTGGCCTGAAATAGTTAGCAATATTGGTGTAGGTGAGTCAGCTAATTTTCGACCTGATATTGTTGTGCGTGTATTCAAGTCCAAACTGAAAGCATTAATTGAGGGCCTTGCACTAAAAAACATCTTCGGTAAAGTTGAAGCACTCATTTATACAATTGAGTTTCAAAAGAGAGGACTGCCTCATGCTCACATTTTACTCTCTTTAAATGAGCAAGATAAAATTGTTAACGCTACCGATATTGATAAAGTTGTATCTGCGGAGATTCCTAACATTCAAACACATCCTACATTACATGTATATGTTGTAAAACACATGATGCATGGTCCATGCGGTGTACTTAATCCAAATTCTGTATGTATGAGAGATGGAAAATGCACAAAAGATTATCCAAAACGATTTAATGAATTTACATGTGAATCATTAAATGGATATCCAGTATACAGAAGGCGTGATAATGGTATTAATGCTGAAGTTCGCGGTAGTTGCCTCGACAATCGTTGTTGTACCATACAATCCGTATTTACTTGCCAAATTTAATTGCCATATAAATGTTGAAGTATGCACTACAGTTAAAAGTGTTAAATACATTTATAAATACGTGTATAAAGGCTATGACAGTGCATCTGTTGAATTAGGTTCAGAGAGAAATGTACCAGGTCAAGAAATACAAATTGATGAAGTTAAAATTTTTTTAAATGGCCGTTATGTCGGATCAACTGAAGCTGTATGGCGCATCTATGAATTACCAATGAATTTTCAATCACATGTCATCGTTAGACTAGACATTCATTTACCGCGTAGACAGAATGTTTACTTTCGAGAAGGGTAAGAACGTCAAGCAATTGAAAATCCAAGAGAAACAAAATTATTAGCATTTTTTGAATTGAATCGATCAGATCCATCAGCACATGAATATAAGTATGTTGAAATTCCTTTGCATTATGTGTGGGAAGATTCCCGAAAAAATGGAAGAAGAGAAGGCGTGGAGGTGATAAAATCATTACACGCATATATGTAGTATCACCAAAAGGCATCGAACTTTTCCATTTACGATTGCTTTTATTACATGTCTGTGGTCCAAAATCATTTGAGGATGTTAGAACATACAATGGAATTATACACACTTCTTTTGTTGAAGCGTGCCATGCTCGCGGCATTGCTTCAAATGATAATGAATGGGGCGTATGTTTAAATGAAGCAAAAGAATTACATTCACCAAAACAAATGCGAAATTTATTTGGTTACATTTGTGCATTAAATGTGCCAGCCAATGCATTGGCGTTATGGAATGAATTTAAAGTATATCTTAGTGAAGATTTTTTGAGAGATTACAACGAAGAAGTATCCTTTAATACAGCTCTATTAGAAATTGAAGATATTTTGAATGTTCATAATTTGTCATGTCAAGAACTTGGTTTACCAGTTCCCACGTATTCGCAGAGAACAGACGAAGCAAATGCTATTGATCCAATAGAACAAGAGTTTCTGTTTTCTGAGCATTATGAAAATGCAAATACTGAACAGCGTAATCTAATTGATCGTATGATTCGTGAAGTTTTGCATCATGATACTGGATCTAATGTTTTTTGTTTAACCGCTCATGCAGGTTGTGGAAAAACATTCACACAAACAGCAATCATTCACAAATTAAATTCGCTTAATCTTAGTTGCATTGCAACAGCGTTCAGTGGCATAGCTTCAACTCTATTACTTGGAGGTAGAACTTTACACAATGTGTTTAAATTGCCTATACCCATTTTGGAAAATTCTGTAGCGAATAGTACCGCAAATAGTAGCTATGGACGTTACATAAATTCATCATCATTGATAATTATTGATGAAATTTTTATGTGCCCACTGCAAGTGTTGAAAATCATAGATAGATTATTGCAGGATCTATGCGATGAAAATGATAAACATAAACCATTTGGAGGGAAAACGATACTTCTGTGCTGTGATTTTCGGCAAATCTTACCAGTTGTCCCACATGGATCACGTGCAACTTTAATTTAAAATTGTGTCACGAGTTGGCATAAATTTGTTTATTTTCATAAAGTAACGTTTACTCAAAATATGAGAGCCTTACCAAGTGAAATATAATTTGTTGAATTCTTGAAAAAAATTGGTAATGATGAAGCCCCACAATTCCCTCAGTTGTGGTGAAAATATTATTGAAATACTTCAGCAATTAATAGGAGATGAAAATAATATTATTAATGAGGTGATGGAAATATTTCCGAAAACATACTCTCAGATAACATATTGAAGTCAGTTATTTTGGCACCTAAAAATGATGATTGTACTTTTATTAATACTGATATACTTAATCGAATACCAGGTGAACAGAAAACATATCGTAGCTACGATAAAATAATTTGTGATGATGACAATGAAATCAATAACTATCCAGTAGAGTTTTTGAATTCTTTGACTATTAGTGGTTTGCCACCACATAAGTTAGTATTGAAAGTTAATTGCATCGTTTTACTGATCAGAAACTTAAATACAAAGGAAGCATTAGTCAATGGAACAAGAATGCACATCAACTGTATGCATCGTAATGCTATTGATTGCGAAGTTTTAACTGGAACCGCACGCAATAAGAGAATTTTGATTCCAAGCAGGGCGTATATAAGGGGGGGCCCGGGCCCTCCCCGAAATAATGAATATAAAGAAAAAATAAGTAACGTAATCTGAATTATTTTAATGAATCATGCGCGAAGGCATCGCCGCGGCAGACAGTGATAATTCCCCGTATTGGTGAGAGGAGTGGGGTGGTAGTGGTGTGAAGTTCGTGCCAGTTTGGGTTGATTCAGTCCGACTCGGGCTCCCGCCCGGCCATCTGCGCGTGCGGACAACTGAACAGTTCAGTGGCAGCCATTGTTTGTTGTTTACGTTTGTTCGACATCTGTTGTACTGAAGTATGGTGGTGTTTTAAGTGTTAATGTTTACGTACTTTATCGGTATATTGAAGTTGGCCGTAAGTGAACCACAATTGTAATGAAGAGGCAAGCTTCTATTCAAAACTTTTTCACCAAAAAACCAAGTGTCAATAAGCCTGTTGGTGACAGTCCTGAAGTCGGTAGTGTTACGAAAGGACAAAGTGCAAATAGGCCTGACGGTGACAATGCTGAAGTCGGCTGCATTGGTAGAATTGCTTCTTCTGATGTCGCTACTTCGAGCTCAATCAATGTAGTTCCGGTTATGGAGGATAGTAGGCCTAATCAAGTAAGGAAAAA
The DNA here is from genome assembly GCA_034769895.1 of Magicicada septendecula. Classification (NCBI taxonomy): domain Eukaryota; kingdom Metazoa; phylum Arthropoda; class Insecta; order Hemiptera; family Cicadidae; genus Magicicada; species Magicicada septendecula. The sequence goes on from CM068369.1 coordinate 555,288,244, forward strand.
TATCTATGATATTGGAAACTATTGTCAAAACAATTCCGTTCAGTCTTTCACAAACGAAAAAAAATTTTTTATTAGAAAATGTTTGGAAACCTCAGCCTGGATACAAATTTCCCTCCATTACTAGTTCAAACCATACTAGATCTTTTCAAATGAAGTGGCTAGAAGAATGTACGTGGTTAGCTTATTCAGAGGAAAAATCTGGATCTTTTTGCAAGTACTGCCTGTTATTTTCCCATACCGAAAATGTAGGGAAAGGAGATCACCAAGTAGCAGGGGCGTTGGTTACTCAGGCTTTTACCAATTTAAAAAAAGCCAGGGAAATGTTTAGCAAACATGAAAACTTATCCTGTCATAAGAAATATGTTTTGATGGCTGAAAACACAAAAGCTATAGTTAAGAAAAAGGCTGAAAGTGTTATCAATCAAGTAAATGCCCATAGAAGACTGGATATTGAGAATAATAGAAAACGGCTAATCCCTATAATACAAACAATACGATTTTGCGGGAGGCAGCAAATAGCTCTAAGGGGTCATCGTGACTCTGGACAAATAAGCCCTGAAGAACCGGACCAAAATGATGGGAATTTTCGATCGTTGTTGGGATACCGAGCCAACAGTGGAGATAATATTCTTAAAGACCAATTAACGACCAGTGGTGTGAAGACGATGTACACAAGTTCTTTCATTCAAAACGAACTTATTAACATATTCGGTCACTTAATACAATCAAAAATTGTAGAAAATGTCAGAAAGTCTGTTTTTTATTCCGTTGTAGCAGATGAAACCACTGACATCAGCCAAATCGAACAGTTTTCTCTCTGTGTACGTTACGTAGAGTACCAAACTTTCAAAATCAGAGAAGATTTTCTGACATTCGTCCCTGTTTATGACGTCACTGGAGCAGGTTTGGCTAACACAATATTGGAGACCTTGTCAACATTAGGGCTTGATCTAAACAAAATGAGAGGCCAAGGGTACGATGGCGCTGCCACGATGAGTGGGCAATTCAGAGGAGTACAAGCTTCCATCAGAGAAAAGCTACCGTTGGCCCTGTATACACATTGTTCTTCACACACTCTAAATTTGTGTTTGTCAGATGCGAGCAGAATACCTTCTATAAGAAACTGTATGGGTGTCATAAAAGAAGTCTGTGGATTCTTTCATATGTCAGCCAAAAGAACAGAAATATTGAAATCAATGATTTCTGAATGTTGTCTAGAACAAAAGAAAAAGAAACTTATTTCACTGTGCGAAACCCGATGGGTAGAAAGGCACGACTCAGTAATTTTATTTAAAGACATTTTGGAACCTATCTTTCTCTCCCTTTACAAAATAGAAGAAGAGGAATTAAGTGACTCAGCTTCTAAGGCTCACACTCTAAGTAGTGCTATTAGTCAATTTGCATTTCTTATTAATCTTTTTGTTTTGAGCCGGATGCTATCAACCACGCATAACTTACCTGAGCAGCTTCAAAACAAAAATATAGATCTTCCACAGGCCTTGACTAACGTTACGAGTGTCTTACACCTTCTGTCGAAGGAGAGGGCAAATGCTGATGACTCATTTAAAGCCTTGTATAATCAAGTAAAGTCATTCGCTGCCAAACTTGACATTAAGGAAGAGATTCCAAGAATTTGCTGCCTTCAAACAGCACGTAGCAACGTCCCTTACACCACAGAAGAAGAATACTATCGACGAGCTGTTTATGTGCCATACCTGGACGATTTTTGTAACTCACTGAAAGAACGCTTTGAATCTCACAAGGAAACAGTTGCATCCTTACAAAACATCCTTCCACAATTGTGTATCATAACAGATTTCGGTTCATTGGAGGCTGCTTTTGGTTTCTACGAAGATTTGTCACATAAAGAGATTGTGCAAAGTGAGTTTATGTTGTAGAAAGAAAAGTGGAGTCAGGAAAAGCCTTCAAATCTTCCAAAAATGGCTACAAGTTCTCTAGAAAAATGTGACAAGACTTTCTTCCCCAACATTTATACCCTTCTGAAATTACACGCAGTTCTTCCTGTTTCTGTCGCAACCGTAGAGAGAACTTTCTCCAGCCTGAGAAGACTGAAGACTTACCTAAGGGACAGCACATCTGAAAGTAGGCTTAACGGGCTTGCTTTACTTTCTATCCACAGAGACATTATAGTTAGTGATGATGAAGTTCTTGATAAGTTTGCAAGTGTACCAAGAAACCTGGACTTTGTTTCGTAACCATTGGTCTATATAAAAAGTGGAGTTCCTTTTTATGTATTCTTTTTATTGTCAGTTGGATAAACGATTAATAAAACAAATTTTGTTGCATTGTCAAACAGTCACTTTATTAAACCTTCTTTTAAGGTCTCTCCAAAACAATACTCAAAACAGTCTTTTGAATGATAGTTGATAAAACACACATATGCGTGTATACACAAAAAGAAAAAAATAGGGGTCTTGGCAATTTATACATACATGACAGAACAAAACAATATTTATAGCTAGAACCCCTCCAAACACGATAATCACAATCGCGTATTTCACTCTTTTAGTTCGGATAAGTGTTTACAGATGAGACATTGTTAAAATCTTGACCAATGTTTGAAATATAGTAACAGATCTTTTCATCATTTGGTTTGTTTAAAAATAGATATATTTTTTATGATTTAATGTCAACAATAAAGAAGCGTGATCTCGGTAAAGTAAAAGGGGCATTCCGCGCAAATTACCCTCTGAATATGAGCAGCAAAACTGATATAAAGTATCATGGGGTGTCTACTTAAAATTACTTAACCTAACCTTACATTAATCTTGGCCCCCCCAAAAATATATTCTATATTCTCCACTGATTCCAAGTATAAATTTAACATATTCCGGTACTATTTTACCATTTAACTTTCAAAGAACTCAATTTCCAATTATACCTGCATTTGCGATGACAATAAATAAGTCTCAAGGACAAACATTCGAAAAAATTGGAATTTTATTGAGGCAGCCAGTTTTTACACATGGTCAATTGTACGTCGCAGCAAGTAGAGTTCGATCATTCGATGGTTTGAGATTTTATATTTCCGAATATAATGGCCAAGGGCATTTAGCAAATGATGAAAGAGTTTTTACAAAAAACGTCGTTTACACAGAAGTTCTGAATCATTAAATTCACTTCCAAACTATTTTAAGTTCAATGGACAACATTTATTTTTTTAACCGCCCGGTTTTTTGATTTAATGAAAAATATATGAAAAAATACGAGGCACGTATTTTTTATTTCATTTTTTATTTTGTATTAATTTTTTATTTAAATTTTATTACTATCGTACAGTGTATAGAAATGATGAAGTAAAAACATGCTAATGACAAGATTTCCCCGCCTTTTCGGGCGATTACTGTTTCACCAGCACTAATCGTGGTTTTGGACGACAATCAGCTGTGGATAGAAATTGTAAAACTGACCATGGTTGGTTGCCTTGAAAATTGGTGTGAATTTGAAATTAACCGGGGGGTAAATCAGGGAAATCCCCGGAACTATGAAACAGGGGCTATCACCTTGTTCGCGTGGGAACAAATAAAAAGGTGATAGACCCGTCTTAAGGTTGTGACTATATAATTAGGTATTATGATATCTGGATTTTAAAATGTAAGGCCGAAGCAAGGACAGGAGATGCCAAAATTCCTCCCTAACTTCAGTCCTTGTGGAAGCAACTGGGCGCTACAGTCCAGGGGGGGCCATAGTGTGTGTGGAAGGAGGTTACTAAGGGTAGTAACGAATTAAAACCTTAAACTGAAGTATGTGGATGAGCTGATGAGATAACAAAATGATTGTATTTTGGGTTAAGAAATATTCTGACAATGGCAGATGATTAACGTTTTCCAGTAGATAACTTTTTCAGAAATAGTTGATCACAATGTTATACTCTATATGATAATTTTATAAATGACTTTACTGGTCGAAAAGATTAATTCTAGGAGAGAAGGTGTTTATTATGTTGTACTATGTTAGAGTGTAGGAATTATAAACATGTATTATGCAGTTTACATTGTATGATTTTGTGTAGTGTGTTTAGGGTAAGGCCATTCACCTGACCATAAGGTATCAGCTGATGACTGGTGTTAGAGATTGTAACGGTACGAAATTGTAGGGCCAAGGTAACATTTTAAAAATTATATTTTCCATACAGTCATTGTTCACCCTTGTAGAACCCCGAGTTAGTCAACCAGATAGGCTGTGTTTATTACAGAATAAAACGGCTATGTTTTGTCTCCGCACTCAAGCAACGTAGACCGATTGTGAAATAACACCTAACTTCACATCAGGCGTGAATTACGAAAGAGAGTAATGTAACTGCACATTGCGCCAGGCGGCAAAATATTGCTAAATCCTATGCCTAAGTTATAGCGCTCTTTTAACAACACCAATGGTAGAGCAGACTCAAGATCACGTGACCAGCTCTGTATGTTCAGCTTTAGCGAACTAACGCCAGTTCCATTGCAACGCACGGCTGAGCGGCCAGACAATCAGCAGACAGTTACCAGAACAAAAACGGTAGCCTCGGACGAGTTCTTGGTAGGCCGAAAAATACAAAAGTAGGCCTACCAAGTAATATAAAATGACGTAAGGTAATAATAAACTGTGTTCGGAGTGGAGAGTGACTAGTGAAAACAGTTCCGGACAATATAGTGTACAACATTTGGATATTACACAAATAGGTAACAAGTGTAAAGACAGTTTCATTTGGCCAAAACATTATAATTAATAAAGAGCTCATTAATTAAATAGGAAGTTTTAAAAAAGAAATGTAAATTGAGTGAGTGTGTGTATGGGTTATTAAAAGTACTGGCTCAACTAGAAAGATGTAGTAGTCGTAGTCTATACAAAATTATTGAACTAAAATTAGTAAACATTTTAAATATAAAGAAAACGTAATAATCAATGATAGAGTATTTAATTAAAATAATAAAAAGAGTAATTAAAAGGTTCATTCTTCTATAAACATGTGTTAGTGTAGTTATTTCGCCATAAACCATTTCCTAGTTTTCTGTGTTGACAACTCGTCTAACGAAATTTGGGATTTTCTGGGTTTTAAGGGTGGTCAGATAGCGGGATTTTATAAGGGCAAGAGTGTAAAGTTTACATGTGTATCTAATAAAAACATGTTGGCGACCTTGGCAGTTTCAAAAGGTAAGTTTTACGGGGACCATGACGGTAAGTGAAATTCTGGCAGCGGTAAGTATTATTTTATGATGAGTAATTTTTAATTAAAAGGGTAGAAGGCGAGGACCTTCACAGCGACGCCCCTGCCAGGATGTTCGTATATAAAAATGTATAGGAACTAGACCTGTTTTAAAGCACAGAAAATAGGAATTGGTAACGGCGTATTTGTAGAAATAATCATATATATATTTACGTTATAAAGAGGTTATGTTTTGATAGGGTTATTGTGTTTACGTGTCCTGTTGACAATGATTGTGTTAGGTGTTTTGATTTTATAAGATAATAGTGGTTTTTTATATATAAAGGGTATATTAGAAATAACATTTTTGAACATGGCCGAGGCACGTGAAAATAAAGTGAGTGGATGGGGAGAATTCGGGAATAGTACGGAATTCATGCGCGAGTTTGAAAGGGTTTTGAAAGGAATGACGGAGGACGATTGGCATAAATTAAATACTCAGCTTAGACAAATGGAAGAACAAAAAACGGGACTATACGCTTTCCTGAATAAAAATAGTGATACTAGTAAACAAAGTAACGAGGTAAGTGAAGGGGTTAGTGAGAGTAAAATAGTAGAAAATGGTAGTCACAAGATCAAAAATGATAACGGTGACACAATTGAAAATGTAGCAATAGAGAGTGACAATAATGTTTTTAATGATAGGGAAGAAATAATTAACCAGGTGAGTGATAATGATAATTCTAATAATGAATTAATAAATAGCAGTGACAAAATAGGGGAAGAAGTAGTGTTGAATAGTGAAGATAATTATGATGGTTACAATTCTGAGGTAAGTGGTGATGCTGTTATAATTAATTCTAATGATGAAATAATGGTGAATAATAATAATGATATAGTTGAGAGTGCAGTGTTGGATAGTGATGAGATAGAGATAAGGAGTGAGAGAGAGAAAGTAATAGATTGTAAAGGCGTAGTAATTGACATTGATGAATTAGATAATGAGTGTAAAGAGAGTTATATTGTGGGTATGAAACAGAGGGTAAATTTTTTACGAGGTGTTCTGGGGGGTGAAGAAAGATCTTCACGCATATATTGGGTAGACAAGGGTTCTACGAATAATTATTTTTTGAAGTTTTTTGTTGTTAGGAAATGTTTAATTAAGGTAGTACCCTCTGCATGGAATGAGAGAGAAAGGGTGATGTGGTATTGTGATGAGAGAAATTTGGATGGAGAACTGTGGGTTGACAAAGAGATAGAAATATATAATTTAAAAAGAGATTATGGTGAATGGAAAGTAAGGTTAGAAGTACGTTTAAATAACAATAAGATAATTTATGATGACAAAATCACTGACATGATGTTGAGAGAAATTACCGACGGAGACTGGATAACATTAATTGATCGTGACAGGTTGTATGAGATAATAAATGGTATGATGATGAACTTAGAAATAATGGTTTATGAAAACAATAATAATAAACTAAAGGTGGACAAAAATCATTTAGTCTATAAATATGTGAGATATCTTTTTGACGATGGAGGCTAAACCATAAAACAATAAAAGACAGTTAAATATTTTGTTTTAAGGATTTTGACTTGGCTGATTTGAACATGGAAATATGATAACTGAATAAATAATGAAGTAGATTTGTAAATAAATATGTAGTGAATTCAATTGTATGTGTTGTAAAGGGTTAAGTGAACAGTGTATGTAGGTAATTAATTGTTGTAATAATAAGATTAATATTTTGCAATTTAAAGAAATAATAACATTAAGTTCGGAAACAGTAATTGGCTAATTTGTATAACGGCAAACAATAATAATGGAATTTATATTTTAATAATGAATTTAATTGAAACAATTTGAAATGTTTAAAATATTCTGATTGATTTAAAAGTTATATAATTGAAATTTTTGAGTTGAATGGTTTACGAGATTTGGAATTCGATAATAGATGGCTAAATTGTTTGATGTAAACTAATATTTGTGTTAAATGTTTCAGAGGTGAGGTGAAAGTATTGTGGTATGGTGATTATGTTTTGTGTGTATATCATGTTAAATGGATTGTAAGTATAAAAAATTTTATAATCAGGTATAATAAAAATGTTTACAGGTGTGAAAAGAGTTACTTCAATAATAGAAATGAATTGAGATACTGGTATTAAATGAAAACTGTAATTAAAAGGTAATAATAACTAAAAGGGTTAAGTTATATTTATGAATTAAAATTATATTTGGTTTGAATTGTAAGAAATAGACATTGATAAATATGTTATCTAAAATATTTATAAAAAAAATTGAAAAGTGCAGCAAGCAGATATGTCAGTATATGATGTAACCAGAATGTTTAGACTATGTGAGTGTTGAGACCGAGAGTGTTTATGAAAACAAGTCTGGCACATAAGTGTTTATGTAAACAGGCAGGTTGTGTGACCAATGTTTACAGCCAGATGTGTTGAAGTTGATAACTGTTGCAGTTTGATGAATCAGTACCATTGAGCAGATTCTATTATGAAACAAAAGAAACATCTAATGTGATGGAGATAATATTTTTTAATCCTTTGTAAAATGTTAGTTAAATAAATAAAGTTGTCTTGAACAAATAAGATTGAAATAATGAGGTAATTACCATAATTTAGAGTCTTGAGATAATAAAATTAAACTAATCTGGTAATTAAATTAATAGAAACGATGATTTTTAACAATGAACTTAACTTTATTTTCATTTAAATTCAAATTGGAATTACAAAGTAAATGCTAATTGATGTAAATAATGGTTAAAATTATGTATGGGAAATCTTGTATGGGTATCATAAAAATGTTCGGATGAGATGGTGCCTGGAAAATAAGATGTGTATATTACTGTTCATATAAATTTCATTAATGTCAATCTATATTTTATGTTTTAACAGTAGATTCTCCACCTAAGTGCGGTCATGACCTCACCGGACCATGACCGTGAAAGTAGTTAATTGTGGCAAATCATAAATTTTACTTGATATAACCGGCTTGTAGTTTGTTTTATTTTGTTAACCCGGTGGTTTGTTAGACTTAGTAGGGGGGTTATTTTTTGGGGAATCTACCAAATTTTGGAACAGGTCTATTTTCACCCAGATAGGGGTGGTAGTCCATTAGGGGTGTATAAATAAAAACTAGTAGGTGTAATACCGAATTTTATTGTAACGCCGAAGCAAGGATGGGGGTGGAATAAAAGAAAAAAATGTCCACCCCTTCCGCATCAGTCCTTGTGAAAGCAACTAGACGCTACAGTCTAGGGGGGGTAATAGTGAGTGTGGATGGGCGGTGACCCAGTTACAGGTCACGAGGGAGATGTGGTTTACGGCTAGGATGAGGCTGGCAAAGGCCAAGAAGCCTAGCGCATAACACATTAATATGTAACGGGTATCAGGGGTTAAGGGATTAAAAGGGGGGTAGTAAAAAAAAAAAACAATTTTATTTTACAGTAGCTAAGTATAAATGGATTTAATGTCATTTTGTATAATTAAGGTGTTATTTTGGATGTGCAATATTGTATGGGGAATATTATTCAATTTAACTGGAATTTATGTGCACTACTGTAAACCTATATTGTTTTATTAACGCTATTTTTTATGGTCTATAATATAAAATGAGCCAGTACGTTGTCAATGAACCAGTACGGCTAAGAGGAAACGAATCAGTTGTGGGATATGGAGTGATGGAAGGCCGTTTGTTGATTTTTTAATTGAATGTTTTAAAAGTCAGGCGATACTGGGTCGGGTATCTGTTCGATTTTTTGGTGTTGGGATCTCGAACAGAGAAGTCCAGTAAGATCGGATGGGTGCTGTCCCAGTCGCCAGACTAGGGGGGTAAGAACCCATGATTTTAGTAGAGTGTTTAGGGGGGTTGCGGCGCCATATCCTCACTGATCCTCTTAGGGTTTAGGCAATAAGAGTTTGAACGCTCCGGCCTTCAATCTCTTATTGGGGGGGTATTGTAACGGTACGAAATTGTAGGGCCAAGGTAACATTTTAAAAATTATATTTTCCATACAGTCATTGTTCACCCTTGTAGAACCCCGAGTTAGTCAACCAGATAGGCTGTGTTTATTACAGAATAAAACGGCTATGTTTTGTCTCCGCACTCAAGCAACGTAGACCGATTGTGAAATAACACCTAACTTCACATCAGGCATGAATTACGAAAGAGAGTAATGTAACTGCACATTGCGCCAGGCGGCAAAATATTGCTAAATCCTATGCCTAAGTTATAGCGCTCTTTTAACAACACCAATGGTAGAGCAGACTCAAGATCACGTGACCAGCTCTGTATGTTCAGCTTTAGCGAACTAACGCCAGTTCCATTGCAACGCACGGCTGAGCGGCCAGACAATCAGCAGACAGTTACCAGAACAAAAACGGTAGCCTCGGACGAGTTCTTGGTAGGCCGAAAAATACAAAAGTAGGCCTACCAAGTAATATAAAATGACGTAAGGTAATAATAAACTGTGTTCGGAGTGGAGAGTGACTAGTGAAAACAGTTCCGGACAATATAGTGTACAACATTTGGATATTGCGCAAATAGGTAACAAGTGTAAAGACAGTTTCATTTGGCCAAAACATTATAATTAATAAAGAGCTCATTAATTAAATAGGAAGTTTTAAAAAAGAAATGTAAATTGAGTGAGTGTGTGTATGGGTTATTAAAAGTACTGGCTCAACTAGAAAGATGTAGTAGTCGTAGTCTATACAAAATTATTGGACTAAAATTAGTAAACATTTTAAATATAAAGAAAACGTAATAATCAATGATAGAGTATTTAATTAAAATAATAAAAAGAGTAATTAAAAGGTTCATTCTTCTATAAACATGTGTTAGTGTAGTTATTTCGCCGTAAACCATTTCCTAGTTTTCTGTGTTGACAACTCGTCTAACAAAATTTGGGATTTTCTGGGTTTTAAGGGTGGTCAGATAGCGGGATTTTATAAGGGCAAGAGTGTAAAGTTTACATGTATATCTAATAAAAACATGTTGGCGACCTTGGCAGTTTCAAAAGGTAAGTTTTACGGGGACCATGACGGTAAGTGAAATTCTGGCAGCGGTAAGTATTATTTTATGATGAGTAATTTTTAATTAAAAGGGTAGAAGGCGAGGACCTTGACAAGATGTAGTATGTTTCGTATAATTGATTCATAGATTCTTTTGTTAATCAATTTGATTAAATGATTGAATAATTATTTTTATTAATTGGCAAAATAGCTTTTTTGGAAATTAAATTTTTTGTGAAAAAAAAAGTTCTTTGCAGTAAAGAATTTTATTTTAAATTCTAATGTTCACTACAGGTAGAGGAGGTGTAAGCTGATTCATGATGTTTATCTTATGTTATCTTTTGTAATCAAGTGTAGTTATTTTTGAATTTATGGTAGAAATAAGTGGTTTATTTTTATTCGTTTGTTATAATTGTTAGCATTTAGTTAATAAGAATGATAAAGAAAATTCATTTAAAAGATCTTGGAAATTTTTGGAAAGATTTAAAATTTGCGATGAAATTAAGTAATGGAAAAAGACGATGTAAATTAACACCAATGTAAAATTTTGATAGTGGACTTAGGTTTATTTCACTGTTTGAACAAAATTTGAATTCTACTTTAATAATTAATGTGGAGATAGTGTGTAGTTTGATAATGAACATGTGTACGCACCCAGTATTTTGCTAAAGGCAACCCAGTATGTATGTAAGGGGAGATATATCGGTTGAGGATCTGGTATGGTACAAGGCCAGTTATGGAATTTTATTTGGAATGTTACAAGGTAAGGTGGTACTGTGGCGAGTGCCTGTCTGATTTTACGGTGTTGGGATCTCGAACAGAGAAGTCCAGTAATATCGTGCAGGTGCAGCCATGGTCGCCGAGCTAGGGGGGTAGTTTACCCATGATGCGTTAAGAAATTAAAGGGGGGTTGTTGGCACCATATCCTCACTGATCCTCTTAGGGTTTAGCAATGAGAGTTTTTCTGTTTCGGCAGAAAACCTCTCATTGGGGGGGGGGTATTGTAACGGTACAAACCGATGGGGATTTGTACATTGAATCTTTTCAATTTTATTCACCCAAGTATATGTTGTGAACCAACTATAGCGTCGAGACTGTCGCGGCCCGGCACAGGAATGTGAAGTTAGCAACTAGGGTGCGATTTCACACACAAGAGCGTGCACTGTCGGCCAATGTTCCCACAAAAACGGCACGTTCAAATAAATTCCTTAGCGCTGTGTGCGCGGAGAACAGCGTCTGTTGTCTTCCAGTAATCGAACCGCGCGGTTCAACATAAAGGCTCGCGAGCCGAAAAAATCTTTTAACCAGTATAAAATGTGAGTTAAACACGGAATCAGAAGCTATAAAACAGTGCAACATTAACCGATCTCAGTGACATCGACATTAAAGCAGTGACATTTTTCGAACAAATGGTGACGAAAATGCGGAGAGCAGCACATGGGCAGCAGTGACGCCGTTAAAGACGTAAATGTATCACCTTCAATCAATTACGAAAATTTAATTTAAAAGAGCTCTTTGTTATGGGGGAAATAAAACTTAAATGTGTTTGAATGAGAGAATGGGTAAGATGCTGGGTCGCCTTTGTTATAAATTAAGTAATATAATATAATATAAGTAATTGTCTGTGTTCAATATAATAGAAGAGAATATTACATTTTGTTTGTACTTGTGAAATGAGGATATGGCCTCAACATTGATTGGAATTAAATTCGGAAAATTATTTTTAACTATATTTCAGAATCTATTTTCAGAGTACAAAGTGTAGAGAAAGACAAAATTGTTGATGTGGTAGTTTAGCAAGAATGACAGAGTAAAATGAAATAAAATAATGTTTTATATGAAATTATAAATATGTACTTGTTATTTGCATTGACCTGTTTTTCTCTGCCGAGTACACTAGACGACACTTTGGTTAATTTGCACAAGAACGTCAGGATTTAAGTTTGTTTCAATTTATGTCCAAATAAAGGTAGGTGACACAAATTAAATATTTTAATCATTTAATTCACTAGCAATACTTCAATTCTGAAAAATAAATAATCATGTTTGGATATAAATTCTGGCCCAATAGTTCCCTCTGCTCTAAGAGTTTGAATGTCCAACTGTGGTTCACATTTTAACACTCTAAAACATGTTATAATATGTAATTTTTGTAAGTTTCACATACCTTTTCTTTACAAAAACAATAAGTGAGTTATAAACAAAACAAGGCGAGTAAACTCCGGTGTAGTTTTTTAAATATTTAAATAATATGATTTTAAAGATTTTTTCTGTAAAAATTACCAAAACATTATTTTTATACACCTTAACTTGATATATATGAAAAAAGATAATAAAAATATAAAAAGTATGTTCATAAAAGGAATGTCGAGTAAAACATTTGGCATAATTGTTTTTTAGTAATATATTCTAGTAAATATTTATGAGTGTTTCAATATCGTTTTTTTTTAACTGGTGTCCCAGGGGATGGTCTATGTATACTCAACGTGTTAATGAAGAACCGAATAAAAGGAACAGAGGAAGTGCAGAAATGGGGTCTGAGCTACATAGGGGAAGGTAATGAAACAAACAAAATAAATTGGTTGTTTATAAATATTACTTTATAAGATTGTTATACTACAATCTTACTGTAAGTATAACAGATAAACAGTTACAATAAAACAGAGACAAACATGCGATATAAACACAGCATATACAATGTATTTACTTCAAACTAATACTTCAAAATAACATATCTATCATTGTGTATATATATATATATATATATATATATATATATATATATTTAGATCTTTATATATAATTTATACTCACACACCATACATACAGTGTATACATAATAATTTTTTTAAATACATCATAACTGATAAGTTACTCTTGAGTGTGGAATGTTAATATAACACATGATTCAGCCTTGCTTGGCTGCAGGTGGTGACTGTTTCAATTGGAGAATTATAGATCTCATCCGTGATACATCTTTGCTCGTTCTACTTGATTTCGGATTGAAATCACACAGTTTGGCGATTCTCTCCCATTCTGTGCCTGGTTCGATAGCGTCAGCCTCTGCGACAAACTGCTTCTCGGCATTCCTGGAACAATAAAATTGTACACCTGTAACTGGTTGGTAGGTACATGGGATATTATGTCATTCACCATGGTCTGGGTCTCGGGTGAACAAAATCAACTCGCATATAAAATCCTTAACAGAGTATCCATATTTGCTTAACCTATGACTGTGTGGTAATTACAACTTTAATTTATACAGGCAGGAAAAAAAAACAAGAAAAACTAAGAATGGTGCCAAAAAAAGTGTTTTCAGAATAGCACACCACTTTTTACTTCCATATTCCTTAAGGAAATGGAAGTATGGTGATGGCAAAAAAAATCGTGTTCGAGATTATTGCAGATTCTGATTGTACTACACTTAAAACATGAAAAAAAGTTGTTTTTCGAAAAGTGTGTGTGTGTGTGTGTGTGTGTGATTGTAGATTTTTTTCTATGGCAAACGATAACAGCCGCAAATTCAAACGGAATCAAATAATTGTTTGCATACAGCCCTGATTTGTAGAGTACTCACGACCTATTGTTTTTGGTGAAGATCGGTTGAGGGAAAGGGGTAGTTTACCTGCAACGGTTTTTTTATCAAGGGTAATTTTTTTTTTGGCAAACAATAACAGCCGCAAATTCAAACAGAATTAAATAATGTTTCGCATACAGCCCTGAATTGTAGAGTTCTCAAGACCTATTGATTTTGGTGAAGATCGGTTAAGGGAAAGGGGTAGTTTACCTGCAACATTTTATGTTTAACAAGGGTATTTCTATGGCAAACGATAACAGCCGCAAATTCAAACAGAATCAAAAGATTATGTGCATACTGCCCTAAATTGTAGAGTTCTCAAGACCTATTGTTTTTGGTGAAGATCGGTTAAGGGAAAGGGATAGTTTACCTGCAACGGTTTTTTTTATCAAGGGTAATTTTTTTTTTTTGGCAAACGATAACAGCCGCAAATTCAAACAGAATCAAATAATTTTTTGCATACAGTCCTGATTTGTAGAGTACTCAAGACCTATTGTTTTTGGTGAAGATCGGTTAAGGGGAAGGGGTAGTTTACCTGCAACCTTTTATGTTTTAACAACAGTAAAGTACTTGAAAATTCATTTAAACTTTTTGAAACAATGGTAATTGTTAAAAATAAAATAATTTTGTTGCCAGGCAATAAAATTATAAGTTTTTCATTTTAATGTAAATTATGTACGAGTTAATATACATGTATAAAATAATATATCGTTCGTGGCAGGCAAGCATATCTCAGTTATGTAATGTTTACGTTTCCATTTTATTATTATGACTACCGCAATAAAAAGGCTGGGAAGACACACACACACATACACACACACACAAAATTCACGTTATTTCTGGCCTCACTCATGTTTATTTTCTTACATTTGCACGCTTTTTAAATGGAAAGTGCCGAAACCCACATCAACATAACGCGTGCAAGCCGAAAAAATGGACATCAATTTGCTTCCTGTGGATCGCTGGGCAGTGTAACTGCACGTGTTTACAGAGGAACGATTCATAGACAGACTTTTCGTCTTTAGGGAATGAACCCTCTGCAAGATGCTGAGGGTCCATGAGTGACTTCGGAGCGCTCCTTCTTTTTCGCGTGTTTGTTCCGTGAAACATACATTGTAGATTCGCAGCTTTACTCTAAGCAACGCTCAATAGGAAATGTTGAAAATTTTTGTCCACGGTGTACCCTCATTTACACTAAACCTGCTCTGATGTTTTAATTATGGACATCATAATATTAAAACTTTGGAAACTTGAGCACTACTTAATGGAGATCAAACATTAACTCTTTGAAGGGCAGGCAATACACAGTGTGACCACCTGTATGTTGGGCGTAACGGGGCAGTGGTTACACAGTGAAACCACTTGCATTTCTCTAAATAGTCCTTTCCAGGGCAGCAGCTATACAGTGAAACCACCATAGAAGTTCATTTCTCTGCCACTTGGAGTGCTGGCAGTTGCATCAGCTGTTAGGAGTCATCTGTTGTTGTAGTAAGCAACATTTGTTTACACGTGCAGTACGTTGGTATGTGTCATAGTTTACTTTCCTTGCATCTTTTACAGTTTTCGTTTATTTTTGTTTTTTCAAGTGAATTAGTTATATTGAATATATTTTCTCAATGTTGAACAAAAGCCTAAAGATAAAGTTATACATATTTGTGAACAGTAAAGTGGTTTTTGGTGGTTACACTGTGTAACCACTGCCCTTGAGGTGCTTGTGGAAGGTAACTTACAAAATGTCTAGAAATTATTTGAGTGAAGAAGAAATCTTAAGATACGTATGCGATGATGGAATACCTTCGGACTGTGAAAGTATTGCTAGTGACTTAGATTCGGAATCTGACGTTCACCAAAATGAACCAGAAAAAACGGAATTTTTTTCAGTGACTTGAACATTCCTATTACTTTAGATGATGTTAGTAGTTATTGTGAAGAATCTGGTGATACGGGAAGTGATAAAATCATTTGAAATACTACAAACACTGTCAAATGTGTTCCACAGTTCTGTGAATACAGCGGTGTTACTGAACATGTTAAAAAAATAGATAATCCAGATCCTTATAAATTATTTACCCTTTTTGTATATGATACAGTGATGGTCATATTGTTTTTCATACAAACTTGTATGGAACACAAAAGTGTAAACCATTTAAACCTACAACTGATAAAGAGATACGATGTTTTTTAGGTATAAATTTGTACATGTCCATTAATAAAAAAACCAGCCATCGCGATTATTGGTCTCAAGACGAAGACGTACATGATTCTTTTATTTCAAAGCTAATGCCAGTGAAACGTTTTAGCTTCTTGTTGAGTCATTTACACTTAAATGATAACTCATTGATGCGTTTGCCAAATGACCCGAATTCTGATAAATTGTACAAATTGCGACCTTTCATTAATTTTTTATCTCAATCATTTATTGACTGCTACAAGCCACACCGTAACGTTGCTGTGGATGAGAGTATGGTTAAATTTAAGGGACGATCCTGTATAAAACAATTTATGAGGGATAAGCCAATTAAACGTGGTTACAAAATTAGGATGTTACGTGATGAATCTGCTTACAACTTGAAATTTCAAATTTATGTTGGAAAAGGTAAAAATAAAGTTGAATGTGGATTAGGTGGAAGAGTAGTTTTGGATCTCACGAATGGTCTAGAAGGTAAGAACCACTAGTTTATATGGATAATTTTTTTTCATCTGTACAACTGTACGAAAAACTGAGAAATAAAAATACTTTTGCATGCAGTACAGTGAATCCTAAAAGGAAAGGTTTACCACCTCTTGAAAATGAGAAAATATGGAGAGGGGAGAATTCTCATTCAGTGTAAGCAACACTGGAACTGCTGTTTACAGGTGGAAAGACAGCAAAGGTGTCAATGTATTAAGCACTGCTCATGACCCTTCAGAAATTTCTACGGTAAAAAGAAAACAAAAAGATGGAACAAGGAAAACATTCACATGCCCACTTGCTATTCAGGAGTACAACTGTCACATGAATTTTGTAGACAAATTTGACAGGTTAAAAAATGACTACAAAATTGATAGAAAGAGCAAAAAATGGTGGATGCGATTATTTTTCCATTTTATTGATTGTTGTGTCACCAATGCTTTCATCATACACAAAGAGATGGACATGCAGCAGTACAACAACAAAGATTTTAAGCGCGCAATCTACAGGGCAATTTTCGCTCCAAAAATTGTTACTACAAAGAAGGCAGCAGTAAACTTAGAAGACATACCAGCAAACGTCACAAAAAAGCTCGTGTAGATGTTAATGTTAGGCTGGTATCTAGCAGTCATTAACCCACACATATGGCTTCACCACGAAGATGTGTGCTCTGCAGTTCTAAGAAAAACCCAGTACGATCAAGATGGAAATATGATGTGTGTGATGTAGCTTTGTGTTTGAGGTCAGGAAAGACAAGTTTTAATGATTTTCATTCTCTTAAACAGTTGTAAAGAAAGTTTTAAATTATTTTAAATTTGTAAATTTTCTGCCTTTGTTATTAGTTAAAAGTATTTAGAATTAATATTAGGCAATTACCTGTAAAGTAAAAGTAGCTCAAGTGGGGCAGTGGTTACACAGTGTAACCACCTTTCTTTAGTAAATAAATTATATATTTTTTAAAATTATTGTGTTTTAATAATTTTTAACATTCATTTATATGCCTAAAAAGATAAAATAAGAGAAAATTACAAAAACAAGTAAAAAAAATTTCCTGCCCCACATAGGGTTTTTTGTGTGCTTATTGCCTGCCCTTCAAAGAGTTAACTTATACAAGCCATTAATTTTATGCATATTTTTTATATATATGTGTACAACGTTATCGGCAACAAAGAAGTAGTTTTTGTTAAAATTCCTTCCCGGGATATTTGGCCGTAGTCCAATGTTTTCTATAAAACCAGACATTTCGGCAATGCCATCGATTTCCATCATCAGTGAAAATCGAGTGCGATAACGTGAGGTGGTATACGTTAGTGACCACAGTACTGTGGTTAAGGCTGAAGCAGTAAGTAGAAAGAAGTAGTTTCTATGGTAATATTTCATTTCGAAAATGATTTTAAATATAAATCTTAGAATGGAAGTCATGTATGGTTCTCCATACCGATATTTTACTTCCACGTTCCTTAAGGAAATGGAAGTATGGTGATGGCAAAAAAAATTGTGCTCGAGATTATTGCAGGTTCTGATTGTGCTACACTCAAAACATGAAAAAAAGTCGTTTTTCAAAAAGTGTCTGTGTGTGTGTCTGTAGATTTTTTTCTATGGCAAACGATAACAGCCACAAATTCAAACAGAATCAAATAATTTTTTGCATACAGGCCTGATTTGTAGCATACTCACGACCTATTGTTTTTGGTGAAGATCGGTTGAGGGAAAGGGGTAGTTTACCTGCAACGGTTTTTTTTATCAAGTGTAATTTTTTACTTCCATATTCCTTAAGGAATGGAAGTATGGTGATGGCAAAAAAAATCGTGTTCGAGATTATTGCAGATTCTGATTCTACTACACTCAAAACATGAAAAAAAGTCGTTTTCCGAAAAGTGTCTGTGTGTCTGTCTGTCTGTCTGTCTGTAGATTTTTTTTCTATGGCAAACGATAACTGCCGCAAATTCAAACAGAATCAAATAATTTTTTGCATGCAGCCCTGATTTGCAGAGTACTCGCGACCTATTGTTTTTGGTGAAGATCGGTTCAGGGAAAGGGGTAGTTTACCTTCAACGGTTTTTTTTAGCAAGGGTAATTTTGTTTGTTTGGCAAACGATAACAGCCGCAAATTCAAACAGAATCAAATAATGTTTCGCATACAGCCCTGAATTGTAGAGTTCTCAAGATCTGTTGATTTTGGTGAAGATGGGTTAAGGGAAAGGGGTAGTTTACCTGTAACGTTTTATGTTTTAACAAGGGTATTTCCTATGGCAAAAGATAACAGCCGCAAATTCAAACAGAATCAAAAGATTATTTGCATACAGCCCTAAATTGTAGAGTTCTCAAAACCTATTGTTTTTGGTGAAGTTCGGTTGAGGGAAAGGGGTAGTTTACCTGCAACGTTTTTTTAACAAGGGTATTTTATTTTCTATGGCAAACGATAACTGCCGCAAATTCAAACAGAATCAAATAATTTTTTGCATACAGCCCTAATATGTAGAGTACTCGCGACCTATTGTTTTTAGTGAAGATCGGTTGAGGGAAAGGGGTAGTTTACCAGCAACGGTTTTTTTTATCAAGGGAAATTTTTTTTTTGGCAAACGATAACAGCCGCAAATTCAAACAGAATTAAATAATGTTTTGTATACAGCCCTGAATTGTCGAGTTCTCAAGACCTATTGTTTTTGGTGAAGATCGGTTAAGGGAAAGGGGTAGTTTACCTGTAAGGTTTTATGTTTTAACAAGGGTATTTCCTATGGCAAACGATAACAGCCGCAAATTAAAACAGAATCAAAAGATTATTTGCATACAGCCCTAAATTGCTGAGTTCTCAAGACCTATTGTTTTTGGTGAAGATCGGTTGAGGGAAAGGGGTAGTTTACCAGCAACGTTTTTTTAACAAGGGTATTTTCTATGGCAAACGATAACAGCCGCAAATTCAAACAGAATCAAATAATGTTTTGCATACAGCCCTGATTTGTAGAGTACTCAAGACCTGTTGTTTTTGGTGAAGATCGGTTAAGGCGAAGGGGTAGTTTACCAGCAACGTTTTTTTATCAAGCGTATTTTCTATGGCAAACGATAACTGCCGCAAATTCAAACATAATCAAATAATTTTTTGCAGACGTCCCTGAATTGTAGAGGTCTCAAGGACTTTCGATTTTGGTGAAGATCGGTTAAGGGAAAGGGGTAGTTTACCTGCAACCTTTTACGTTTTAACAAGAGTAAAGTACTTGAAAATTTATTTAAACTTTTTCAAACAATGGTAATTGTTAAAAATAAAATAATTTTGTTGCCAGGCAATAAAATTAAAATTTTTTCATTTTAATGTAAATCATGTATAAGAGAAAATATATCGCGCTTGGCAGGCGATATTAATATTTAAATATAAATCTTAAAATATGGAAGTCATGTATGGTTCTCCATACCGATTTTTTTTTTTTGCAAACGATAACAGTCGCAAATTCAAACAGAATTAAATAATGTTTCGCATACAGCCCTGAATTGTAGAGTTCTCAAGACCTATTGATTTTAGTGAAGATCGGTTAACGGAAAGGGGTAGTTTACCTGCAACATTTTATGTTTTAACAAGGGTATTTCTATGGCAAACGATAACAGCCGCAAATTCAAACAGAATCAAAAGATTATTTGCATACTGCCCTAAATTGTAGAGTTCTCAAGACCTATTGTTTTTGGTGAAGATCGGTTAAGGGAAAGGGGTAGTTTACCTGCAACGTTTTTTTAACAAGGGTATTTTCTATGGCAAACGATAACAGCCGCAAATTCAAACAGAATCAAATAATTTTTTGCATACAGTCCTGATTTGTAGAGTACTCAAGACCTATTGTTTTTGGTGAAGATCGGTTAAGGGGAAGGGGTAGTTTACCTGCAACCTTTTACGTTTTAACAACAGTAAAGTACTTGAAAATTCATTTAAACTTTTTGAAACAATGGTAATTGTTAAAAATAAAATAATTTTGTTGCCAGGCAATAAAATTATAATTTTTTCATTTTAATGTAAATTATGTATGAGTTAATATACATGTATAAAATAATATATCGTTCGTGGCAGGCAAGCATATCTCAGTTATGTAATTTTTACGTTTCCATTTTATTATTATGACTACCGCAATAAAAAGGCAGGGAAGACACACACATACACACACACAAAATTCGCGTTATTTCTGGCCTCACTCATGTTTATTTTCTTACATTTGCACGCTTTTTAAATGGTAAGTGCCGAAACCCATACCAACATAAGTGCAAGCCGAAAAAGTGTCCAGCGTGGATAGCGATTTGCTTCCTGTGGATCGCTGGGCAGTGTAACTCCATGTGTTTACAGAGGAACGATTCATAGACAGACCTTTCGTCTTAGGGAATGAACCCTCTGCAAGATGCTGAGGGTCCATGAGTGACTTCGGAGCGCTCCTTCTTTTTCACGTGTTTGTTCTGTGAAACATACACTGTAGATTCGCAGCTTAATAGGAACGCTGCAACTAGGAACACTGTAGCACCGCTCAATAGGAAATGTTGAAAATTTTTGTCCACGGTGTACCCTCATACACACTAAACCTGCTCTGATGTTTTAATTACGGACATCATAATATTAAAACTTTGGAAACTTGAGCACTACTTAATGGAGATCAAACATTAACTTATACAAGCCATTAATTTTATGCAATTTTTTATATATATTGTACAATGTTATCGGCAACAAAGAAGTAGTTTTTGTTAAAATTCCTTCCCAGGATGTTTGGCCGTAGTCCAATGTTTTCTACAAAACCAGACATTTCGGCAATGCCATCAACTTCCATCATCAGTGAAAATCGAGTGCGATAACGTAAGGTGGTATACGTTAAGTGAGCACAGTACTGTGGTTAAGGCTGAAGCAGTAAGTAGAAAGAAGTAGTTTCTATGGTAATATTTCATTTCGAAAATGATTTTAAATATAAATCTTAGAACATGGAAGTCATGTATGGTTCTCCATACCGATATTTTTTATTGTTCGTATGTCATTTGACTGTTCAGGCATAGATGAAATTAGATGATGTGAGTCTGGAGAATGTTGGCGATTTCTGTTACCTGTGAAGTACGATTACTGCTAAAAACAAATTCCTATCGGGGGGGGGGGGGAATAAGAACAACAACAAAATAAGCCTTTGCGAATAAATTTATTGCACAACACACATTAGCACTGAGTCCGTGAAGTCTTATTAATTTTTTTGTTCAGAGTTTGTTGAGTTCTGGACTTTGAGGGAGCAGGAAAGAAGACTTTAGGTCAGCAGTCGGCAACCTTGCACTCGCGGGCGCGTCGATAAGGTTTGATGCCCCCGTGAACCAATTTGTAATTTTCTTTTCTTTTGAACGAACCCACATTTTACCTGTTCTGAAGTACTGTAATAGTACAGGCCATTTACCAAACAGTGCTACGTCTTGCCCCAATACGATTGTCGCCCAGAGGCTTATCAATACCTTTCTCCTCTCAACAATTTTTTCAAGTTTTACATTTCTGTGAAGTTTATGAAAATAAATAGTGTTACTGTGATAAGTTCTTTAATTTAGTTTTATTAAAACGTTTTCCTGTTTAACCGTTTTTTTAGTTTAAAGTTTTGTTTGTTTCAACGTGCGTGTGTATGATGACAAATTGTTGATGACCTACTCCTAAAGAGAAAAATTTTCACAAATTTATATGAAAATACTGCAAAGCTTTTTTTGATTTGGTGTTCCATCTCGCTAAATATATGCACAAGGGTATTATAAAGTGACAGTTAATGTTTGTAATGTCCGGCTGTTAACTTACACCTTTTTGTGTATTATTTATACAATTATTAGTACTGAATGTATGATACTTAATATTGTATAATTTGAATAATAAATCTTATCACCGGAGTAACACGTGTTTTGCTCATTTACTTGCATTAGGCTTTTGGTCCAGAATTGCGTTAAGCAAGACAAGACAGAGGTATTCGGGTACTGAAATAACCATTCACACAACATGAGGATAACAAATTAGATTTTATTTAGTTATTACTGTTTACGATTACAAACAATTAGAGTCAATTAATACTTGATAAAATGCAAAATGGCGGCTTCATGACTTCCGTTTTCTAGCCATGCTTTCATGGTTACCTAGCCGTTTTCTTTGAAATTAAGGCTTTTATCAAATTCATTTACTGCAGTTAAAACTTCAAGAGAAATGTTTTTAAATTTTCTTTCTGTTAATAGTTACTCTAAACTTGATCACGAACCAACGCCTCAGATATATTTACTTAAGGTTGGCCAACTCTCACGTTCACACTATCACACACAACATTCATTTTCTGATACTGAATACATTTTATTTTATATATTTAGAGCTCATGTTTGAAATTTAGAAAGTAATTTTGAAAGGGCTTTCCTGAAATTGATGCGGCGTAGCCTCCTCAGAAGACTCCCATGTTGGCTGGCAGATGTTCGGCCGAATCTCTCTTTGTCCTTTTTTGTGCACTGAATTTACTAAACTTTTACATTGGTTGTCCACTGATGCTACATTATTGTTGATCATTACATTTTTTAAACAATTCTTTCATTTTTATGGCAAAAACTGCCCACTACACTGTTTGAGCATGTGCTCTCTTTGAGTTGTTACTGACGACTGGGGGCGATTCAGACGCAATTGTTATGTAAGTGGTCGTGCATCTGACGTCATTGTCTATTGTTCTCTAACCACTGTTTTGGTTAATACGTAATTGTTTTTTAACTCGTCATTGATTTGGTGACGATTTATTATCGTAGACCAATGGAAAGTCAGTATTGTCCGTGTTTTAGCGCCAACACTGCCATTTTCGTGGGTTCAATTTGCGCGTACGCCTCTGACCTTGGATCGTCTCTCCACCGGCGAATTTACATATTTATTGGGACTTGGGCCAAAACTAACCTTGTCTAACTTAACTTGATGATTACCATAAAATTCATAATAAAAATACCCTTACATCCCATTATTCCGATACAGACAATTTTGTACTGTTACAAAACCCCCTCAATGAAAGGTTTTGTGTCGAGACACAAAAACTTTCATTGACTCATTCATACTTTTCTAAAAGGATCAGTTCAGATATGTTCCACAACCCCCTGTAATGTTAATAAAATAAAAAAATCTCAATCACTTACCCTTGGTTCCATAGTGTCGATCGTACCCGTCTGACCTTACTGGACTTCTCCTGAGAGATCCCTACACCATAAGGCCATGAGGCACTGCACGCTCCTGTTCTGACGCTCCGGCCAGCTCAGGACCGCGGTCACAACACCATAAAAACTCTGAAACATTCAATACAAAATTTTAAAATAGTGGTCTCATTCATTTACAGATCCGCAACTGATATGTTTCCTCTTAGATGCATTGGTTTGTGATTTGAGGCGTTGGTTTTAGTTATTTACAAAGTACCAAATAACACAATAAAACATCACAAGATTTAGGATAGATAAGCCTTCTACTTAACAACACTCCTACATATTTGTATCAATTGCTTTGACTCCCGTCAATATTAACTTGCCTCTTTCATCATAAAATTATACTCTTATAATAAACACAACATAAATTTTTTGATTCTCAAACAACAACTACTATTTTTATTCACTTACTTCAATTAATCATTACATTTATTTAGCATGGCAGTACTTCACTACTATCTAAATTTCTTTGTTAATTTCTTTACTTTAATTTCAAACCCTTTTCTACAGAATCACTTTTTTCTAGAGACTGGTTACTATAACACAATTTTTTATGTTATTATGGTCACTACCCTTACAGTAGCCTCCTAACCACACACTCTATCATCAACATAATAAAACATCATAAAACATTGTACATTACATATTAACATTGTTACATTTACCTTACATTAAACAATTTAAATTTACATGATTTGTACCAAACTTTATCACATTACTACTTCAACAATTCTCTATTAACTTTTATTCATTTAACATTCATTTAGATTCTATACAACAACAAAATTTCAAATATACCATTACCTTTCCAGTTACCTCACCTTTCTACTATGAATTTTCCCTTTTCTAACCCTTTTTATCCTTATTTATTAGTTTGGGTGACTCTCAATTACTCACTATTTCCTCTATCTTATTTTGGTATTCGTCAATCTAACCTTACTCACCTCCTTTTTTCTACTAACAACCGCTTCTAACCATTAATATAATATGACACCAATATCTCAATAATAACCCCCTTTCACAAATCCCATTTAAAACCTCTGGCACCGCTCATTTTTGTACTAGTATGTGTGTATTCCCTCTAACCAACTCATTCCCTTATCGGTTTCTGACCCTTTCAGATAACCCTTTCCGGCACACAACGATCCACTCCCGTCTCAACATCTCTCGTTGGACTCCTACACCAATACCCTTATTACAAAATATCACCAACAACAACAATAAAATTACCATCCACATTACTCAACTCTACATATAATTGCTAACCACTGTGTCCCTAAAATATCTAACGCCTCTTTATATATCATCCACATCTCAGCACTTTATTTTTTCTAACTCCCAATAACTCTATTTAAATAACTCCAATGCCCTTATTTATCACTATTCCCAAACTCTTTATAACATTTCAACATTAATATACCATTAGAAATTCATCACTTACCTACTAACAACAATACCTCTCACCATCCAAATATATAATCATCTACTAACCCTTTAGAATCTAAATCTCATAATATCATTTAAACTTTCTTCAGTTATTTAAAATCGTACAATACATGCTTACATAAAAAAAATACATAAAGTACACAACAGCAAAAATACACAAATACATAGACATCAATACACAAAAATATACAATTCACATAATCATGAAATCATTTACCAAAACTCAGTCATAAACAGTCCATCTTAAAAAACATTGTCCACATAATTAAATGTTCATAACACAATAAACAATTACCCCATATCGTCGAACAATAGTCTTATCTTATATCTATATACATTGCTTATTATTGAATCTCTTATATTAACATCATAAATGCATATACCATTCAAATTTTCATTATTTTCCACAAGCTCATTTAATCTGTCATGATTGGTCATTGTCCTGTCACCTCCAGTATAATCAGTCACCACTAGGTACGTTATAAAGTCATTATTTTCGTTATCATCTTCTCCTACTGCTATATCAGCTTCCTTACAAGGTAAGTATTTAATATTTTTATTATATATCATCTCTGTTCCTAACTTTTCCATAAATTCTTCATAAGTTCTATTTATTTTAAAAATCTCTATCTCCCTCTTTCTCTCACAATATCTCTCACTTTCAAAACATCTCTCTCTTTTAAAATATCTCTCATAATAACTCTCCCAATAACACTTCTCTCTCTCAATATATCTCTCTTTACACCCACTCTTTAAACCTTCAAAACACACTATCATTCCCTTATTATTATATTCTATTCCCCATAAAATTTCATTTATACTACCAACATCCACACTATTATCACCTATTACTATATTTTCATCTATTTTATCGTAATTTTCTACCCCACTTACCTTGTCATCTTTGTTCAATTCAAATTTGTTTAATTCTAATTTCTTCTTTTCTAATTCTATTTTCTCTAACTTTATACCTATTTCATTTAATCTTTTGTCAAAATTGCAACCTTGTTTTTTAATTTCTTTTTTAATATCACTCAATTGTACATCGAATTTGATGCTCTGTTCATTGAAAAGCAGTTTCATCGTTTTTATTATGTCATTTTCTTCCATTCTGGTATTTACTATAGGCGTTGAGTTCGCCTGTGGCGTGCTCAACATCAATGATTCTGTGTTTGTATTTTCTACGTTAATGCTTTCGTTATCTGCCATTTTATCGTACTGATGGTACTAAACTTTGTTTTTATTTGTTGTGTACGTCTTTTATACTATAGGTAATCTCTGTAGATAACCTCTCTTTTCTGTTTATTTCTTTACCCATCTAACCTCCGCTTGTCTGCTTATTTATATATTTTTTATTAATATATAAAGTCCAAGTTCGGGCTGCCATCTGTTAACTTACACCTTTTTGTGTATTATTTATACAATTATTAGTACTGAATGTATGATACTTAATATTGTATAATTTGAATAATAAATCTTATCACCGGAGTAACACGTGTTTTGCTCATTTACTTGCATTAGGCTTTTGGTCCAGAATTGCGTTAAGCAAGACAAGACAGAGGTATTCGGGTACTGAAATAACCATTCACACAACATGAGGATAACAAATTAGATTTTATTTAGTTATTACTGTTTACGATTACAAACAATTAGAGTCAATTAATACTTGATAAAATGCAAAATGGCGGCTTCATGACTTCCGTTTTCTAGCCATGCTTTCATGGTTACCTAGCCGTTTTCTTTGAAATTAAGGCTTTTATCAAATTCATTTACTGCAGTTAAAACTTCAAGAGAAATGTTTTTAAATTTTCTTTCTGTTAATAGTTACTCTAAACTTGATCACGAACCAACGCCTCAGATATATTTACTTAAGGTTGGCCAACTCTCACGTTCACACTATCACACACAACATTCATTTTCTGATACTGAATACATTTTATTTTATATATTTAGAGCTCATGTTTGAAATTTAGAAAGTAATTTTGAAAGGGCTTTCCTGAAATTGATGCGGCGTAGCCTCCTCAGAAGACTCCCATGTTGGCTGGCAGATGTTCGGCCGAATCTCTCTTTGTCCTTTTTTGTGCACTGAATTTACTAAACTTTTACATTGGTTGTCCACTGATGCTACATTATTGTTGATCATTACATTTTTTAAACAATTCTTTCATTTTTATGGCAAAAACTGCCCACTACACTGTTTGAGCATGTGCTCTCTTTGAGTTGTTACTGACGACTGGGGGCGATTCAGACGCAATTGTTATGTAAGTGGTCGTGCATCTGACGTCATTGTCTATTGTTCTCTAACCACTGTTTTGGTTAATACGTAATTGTTTTTTAACTCGTCATTGATTTGGTGACGATTTATTATCGTAGACCAATGGAAAGTCAGTATTGTCCGTGTTTTAGCGCCAACACTGCCATTTTCGTGGGTTCAATTTGCGCGTACGCCTCTGACCTTGGATCGTCTCTCCACCGGCGAATTTACATATTTATTGGGACTTGGGCCAAAACTAACCTTGTCTAACTTAACTTGATGATTACCATAAAATTCATAATAAAAATACCCTTACATCCCATTATTCCGATACAGACAATTTTGTACTGTTACAAAACCCCCTCAATGAAAGGTTTTGTGTCGAGACACAAAAACTTTCATTGACTCATTCATACTTTTCTAAAAGGATCAGTTCAGATATGTTCCACAACCCCCTGTAATGTTAATAAAATAAAAAAATCTCAATCACTTACCCTTGGTTCCATAGTGTCGATCGTACCCGTCTGACCTTACTGGACTTCTCCTGAGAGATCCCTACACCATAAGGCCATGAGGCACTGCACGCTCCTGTTCTGACGCTCCGGCCAGCTCAGGACCGCGGTCACAACACCATAAAAACTCTGAAACATTCAATACAAAATTTTAAAATAGTGGTCTCATTCATTTACAGATCCGCAACTGATATGTTTCCTCTTAGATGCATTGGTTTGTGATTTGAGGCGTTGGTTTTAGTTATTTACAAAGTACCAAATAACACAATAAAACATCACAAGATTTAGGATAGATAAGCCTTCTACTTAACAACACTCCTACATATTTGTATCAATTGCTTTGACTCCCGTCAATATTAACTTGCCTCTTTCATCATAAAATTATACTCTTATAATAAACACAACATAAATTTTTTGATTCTCAAACAACAACTACTATTTTTATTCACTTACTTCAATTAATCATTACATTTATTTAGCATGGCAGTACTTCACTACTATCTAAATTTCTTTGTTAATTTCTTTACTTTAATTTCAAACCCTTTTCTACAGAATCACTTTTTTCTAGAGACTGGTTACTATAACACAATTTTTTATGTTATTATGGTCACTACCCTTACAGTAGCCTCCTAACCACACACTCTATCATCAACATAATAAAACATCATAAAACATTGTACATTACATATTAACATTGTTACATTTACCTTACATTAAACAATTTAAATTTACATGATTTGTACCAAACTTTATCACATTACTACTTCAACAATTCTCTATTAACTTTTATTCATTTAACATTCATTTAGATTCTATACAACAACAAAATTTCAAATATACCATTACCTTTCCAGTTACCTCACCTTTCTACTATGAATTTTCCCTTTTCTAACCCTTTTTATCCTTATTTATTAGTTTGGGTGACTCTCAATTACTCACTATTTCCTCTATCTTATTTTGGTATTCGTCAATCTAACCTTACTCACCTCCTTTTTTCTACTAACAACCGCTTCTAACCATTAATATAATATGACACCAATATCTCAATAATAACCCCCTTTCACAAATCCCATTTAAAACCTCTGGCACCGCTCATTTTTGTACTAGTATGTGTGTATTCCCTCTAACCAACTCATTCCCTTATCGGTTTCTGACCCTTTCAGATAACCCTTTCCGGCACACAACGATCCACTCCCGTCTCAACATCTCTCGTTGGACTCCTACACCAATACCCTTATTACAAAATATCACCAACAACAACAATAAAATTACCATCCACATTACTCAACTCTACATATAATTGCTAACCACTGTGTCCCTAAAATATCTAACGCCTCTTTATATATCATCCACATCTCAGCACTTTATTTTTTCTAACTCCCAATAACTCTATTTAAATAACTCCAATGCCCTTATTTATCACTATTCCCAAACTCTTTATAACATTTCAACATTAATATACCATTAGAAATTCATCACTTACCTACTAACAACAATACCTCTCACCATCCAAATATATAATCATCTACTAACCCTTTAGAATCTAAATCTCATAATATCATTTAAACTTTCTTCAGTTATTTAAAATCGTACAATACATGCTTACATAAAAAAAATACATAAAGTACACAACAGCAAAAATACACAAATACATAGACATCAATACACAAAAATATACAATTCACATAATCATGAAATCATTTACCAAAACTCAGTCATAAACAGTCCATCTTAAAAAACATTGTCCACATAATTAAATGTTCATAACACAATAAACAATTACCCCATATCGTCGAACAATAGTCTTATCTTATATCTATATACATTGCTTATTATTGAATCTCTTATATTAACATCATAAATGCATATACCATTCAAATTTTCATTATTTTCCACAAGCTCATTTAATCTGTCATGATTGGTCATTGTCCTGTCACCTCCAGTATAATCAGTCACCACTAGGTACGTTATAAAGTCATTATTTTCGTTATCATCTTCTCCTACTGCTATATCAGCTTCCTTACAAGGTAAGTATTTAATATTTTTATTATATATCATCTCTGTTCCTAACTTTTCCATAAATTCTTCATAAGTTCTATTTATTTTAAAAATCTCTATCTCCCTCTTTCTCTCACAATATCTCTCACTTTCAAAACATCTCTCTCTTTTAAAATATCTCTCATAATAACTCTCCCAATAACACTTCTCTCTCTCAATATATCTCTCTTTACACCCACTCTTTAAACCTTCAAAACACACTATCATTCCCTTATTATTATATTCTATTCCCCATAAAATTTCATTTATACTACCAACATCCACACTATTATCACCTATTACTATATTTTCATCTATTTTATCGTAATTTTCTACCCCACTTACCTTGTCATCTTTGTTCAATTCAAATTTGTTTAATTCTAATTTCTTCTTTTCTAATTCTATTTTCTCTAACTTTATACCTATTTCATTTAATCTTTTGTCAAAATTGCAACCTTGTTTTTTAATTTCTTTTTTAATATCACTCAATTGTACATCGAATTTGATGCTCTGTTCATTGAAAAGCAGTTTCATCGTTTTTATTATGTCATTTTCTTCCATTCTGGTATTTACTATAGGCGTTGAGTTCGCCTGTGGCGTGCTCAACATCAATGATTCTGTGTTTGTATTTTCTACGTTAATGCTTTCGTTATCTGCCATTTTATCGTACTGATGGTACTAAACTTTGTTTTTATTTGTTGTGTACGTCTTTTATACTATAGGTAATCTCTGTAGATAACCTCTCTTTTCTGTTTATTTCTTTACCCATCTAACCTCCGCTTGTCTGCTTATTTATATATTTTTTATTAATATATAAAGTCCAAGTTCGGGCTGCCATCTGTTAACTTACACCTTTTTGTGTATTATTTATACAATTATTAGTACTGAATGTATGATACTTAATATTGTATAATTTGAATAATAAATCTTATCACCGGAGTAACACGTGTTTTGCTCATTTACTTGCATTAGGCTTTTGGTCCAGAATTGCGTTAAGCAAGACAAGACAGAGGTATTCGGGTACTGAAATAACCATTCACACAACATGAGGATAACAAATTAGATTTTATTTAGTTATTACTGTTTACGATTACAAACAATTAGAGTCAATTAATACTTGATAAAATGCAAAATGGCGGCTTCATGACTTCCGTTTTCTAGCCATGCTTTCATGGTTACCTAGCCGTTTTCTTTGAAATTAAGGCTTTTATCAAATTCATTTACTGCAGTTAAAACTTCAAGAGAAATGTTTTTAAATTTTCTTTCTGTTAATAGTTACTCTAAACTTGATCACGAACCAACGCCTCAGATATATTTACTTAAGGTTGGCCAACTCTCACGTTCACACTATCACACACAACATTCATTTTCTGATACTGAATACATTTTATTTTATATATTTAGAGCTCATGTTTGAAATTTAGAAAGTAATTTTGAAAGGGCTTTCCTGAAATTGATGCGGCGTAGCCTCCTCAGAAGACTCCCATGTTGGCTGGCAGATGTTCGGCCGAATCTCTCTTTGTCCTTTTTTGTGCACTGAATTTACTAAACTTTTACATTGGTTGTCCACTGATGCTACATTATTGTTGATCATTACATTTTTTAAACAATTCTTTCATTTTTATGGCAAAAACTGCCCACTACACTGTTTGAGCATGTGCTCTCTTTGAGTTGTTACTGACGACTGGGGGCGATTCAGACGCAATTGTTATGTAAGTGGTCGTGCATCTGACGTCATTGTCTATTGTTCTCTAACCACTGTTTTGGTTAATACGTAATTGTTTTTTAACTCGTCATTGATTTGGTGACGATTTATTATCGTAGACCAATGGAAAGTCAGTATTGTCCGTGTTTTAGCGCCAACACTGCCATTTTCGTGGGTTCAATTTGCGCGTACGCCTCTGACCTTGGATCGTCTCTCCACCGGCGAATTTACATATTTATTGGGACTTGGGCAAAAACTAACCTTGTCTAACTTAACTTGATGATTACCATAAAATTCATAATAAAAATACCCTTACATCCCATTATTCCGATACAGACAATTTTGTACTGTTACACGGCTATTGAACTCCCCACCTTTCCATTTTCCGCTGATGGGGTGGGTGAGGGGTGCGCCCATCGAACTGATCCTCAGTTATATATGTGCCCCCATAAATTCAAAGGTTCCCTGTGACTGCTTTAGGCTATGTAAATGTAGTTTTGGAGAAGACTCCCCAAAACAATTTGGGTGAAGCATAGGAATAATGGGTGGGAAGTTTTGAGTGAAATTAAAGAGAATAAGACTTTTCTAACTGTTCTGGGTACTAGGCAATGTTTTGAGGTATGACACACTTCAGGCAAAACAGTCTTAAGGGCACGATGTGGGGGGGGGCATCATAGCCTGGTTTGTTGTTCTTTGCAGTGTGAGATCAGCAATGGGAGATGTGGTTCTTATGTCAAGATAAACAGGACTGCTGGGAACACGAAAGTTATAACTATATTATTATTCATAATAAAAAAATTTGTAACAAGAATATATTTTTTTATTTTGTAAATTACAAATGTTTCGATAGTAATCCAACTATCATCAGATATAATTAATAAATTCAAAATTTTTAAATGAATTGTTCTAAACAGCTCTTTTATATGTTTTTAAATTTAATGTCTTTATATGTGTAAATAAAATATATTATACAACTAATTGTAAAATATAATATATTTATTATTTTATTAAATTAGTAATTTTGAAAATATTATCATGTTTTGTATTAATCTGAATTTGTTAATTTAATTAATAATAAATTAAATTTTTTAGATATTACTATTATAAATAACCATAATAAATTTGAATACAATATATTCAGAAAACCAACTCAAACTTCATTAGTAATTCCAAAAAATTCAATTCAGCCTCCTCAATACAAATTTTCTGCATTAAATTCTATGATATATAGAATGAATAATATTCCTTTAAATAAATATAAATACAAAAAGAAAAGAAACTTATATATGATATTGCTATAAATAATGGATATAACCCCAAAATTGTTGATAACATAGTAAACAAAATTAATCAAAAAATCCTAAATAATTCTTTCAGTAACAAAACACAGCAAAATCAAAATATTAAATATATTAATTTTTCACGTACATAGGCAATATTAATCATAAAATTACAAAATTATTTAAAAATACAAAATTAATTATTGTAAAATTATTTACAAAATATAAGAATTACCTATAACAGTAATACTACAGATTCTAATAGAATCAAACCTAAAATAGATAAATTAATTTATAATTTAAATGGAGTATATAAAATTGAATGCCCTTACTGTAACAAATTTTATGCTGGCCAAACTAAAATACGTTTAAACGAAGATATATACAACACCGTAATTCATATTTAAAACCAGATTATATGTAAATCAAATTTAGGTACACACTCAATAAAAAACGAACACAAATTTCCAAATTTAAATATCAGTTTATTAAAACACATTTCGTAAGTCCAAAACTGACCTTATGGGAAAATTTAGAAATATTTAAACATAAAACAAGTAATAAATTAATACCAGAACAAATTCAGATTAATACAAAAAATGATAATATTTTCAAAATTACTAATTTAATAACATAATAAATATTTATATTATATTTTACAATTATAATTGTATTCTGTATGCGATGCTGTATCCTGCTTTTTACTTCCATATTCCTTAAGGAATGGAAGTATGGTGATGGCAAAAAAAATCGTGTTCGAGATTATTGCAGATTCTGATTCTACTACACTCAAAACATGAAAAAAAGTCGTTTTCCGAAAAGTGTCTGTGTGTGTCTGTCTGTGTGTGTGTGTGTGTCTGTAGATTTTTTTTCTATGGCAAACGATAACTGCCGCAAATTCAAACAGAATCAAATAATTTTTTGCACACAGCCCTGATTTGTAGAGTACTCGCGACCTATTGTTTTTGGTGAAGATCGGTTGAGGGAAAGGGGTAGTTTACCTGTAACGTTTTATGTTTTAACAAGGGTATTTCCTATGGCAAACGATAACAGCCGCAAATTCAAACAGAATCAAAAGATTATTTGCATACAGCCCTAAATTGTAGAGTTCTCAAGACCTATTGTTTTTGGTGAAGATCGGTTAAGGGAAAGGGGTAGTTTACCTACAACGTTTTTTTAACAAGGGTATTTTCTATGGCAAACGATAACAGCCGCAAATTCAAACAGAATCAAATAATTTTTTACATATGTGCCTGAGCTATAGAGAACTCAATGTCTGTTGATTTTGGTGAAGATCGGTTATGGGGAAAGGGCAGTTTACCTGAAGCATTTTTTGTTGTAACATGAGTAAAGTACTTAATTTTGATAAAGTATCCTGATAAGATCTTAATAATCCACTGTAGAAACGTAGATGAAATATCTATAAATGAAGAGGCTAGTTGAACGGGCTGGGGGTAATTTTCTATAAATCATAATTATAGTTGAAGGGGGAGGGGATAATTTTTTTTTATATGTGTACTACGTTATTGGCAACAAAGAAGTATTTTTTTGTTAAAATTCCTTCCCTGGCTGTTTGGCTGAAAATGATTTTAAATATAAATCTTAGAATATGGAAGTCATGTATGGTTCTCCATACCGATATTTGAAATTTGTGGGCTGTTTTTTCAGTGACGAGTGTGTTAATTATTATTTTATTGTATCCAATAGAACTAAATTGTATCCAGAAAGTCCCAAGCCACTCAGGAATGCCGTCACAGGCATACTTGAAACATCTGATTATTGATTTAAATGAGAATAAGCCGGCCTGTTAGGCCATAATCTCTGGTGTTAGGACCAGACATTTCAGCCTCACGACTGGAGGCCATCTTCAGTGGTAAAATACTATGCAACGTGTTTGCCGAAAACGTTTTCCTTCAGTACTGGGGTTATCTGATGAACACCTGCCACCATATTTTACCACTGAAAATGGCCTCCAATGGTGAGACCGAATGTCTGGTTCTTACACCACAGTCTGCTTATCAATCAGATTCTGGTCATGAAAGCCTCGGTTCCTTACTAAACATTTATGTAGTTTATATTTTAATAAAAATAAAATAAATAAGTAAAACAATACATATGACTTTGAAAACATACAATTACTCTACCCTGCTACAATGATCACAAACTGTTAACTTCAGAATGATCATGCGTTAATCTATATACTACCTGCACTCTAGCAACACATTACAATTTAAATATATAAGCCTGGGCTCTCAGAGGACATGAACCAAGCATATGATCACTACCACGAGCTATGACTCTTGAAAATGGAGCATGTGCATGAAACTAGTGGTTGATATTAACAGGCCATACTCAGACTGTGAAAAATCAAACAGTGTTTGATTTTCAGAAAGAAGCATGCGTGGAGAAGATGACAGCGTAACATGTAACACAACTGACAGTGAAATGTTTCAGTTCTTGAACTGATACAGCAATTAATCTTTACTCTCTGATACCGCAAGGATGGAGAAGAGCTGAGAATGAGATTTATGGTCTGAAGGATCAAAACAAATATCTGACTAATGAACTAATTGCCCAGGGCGAGCCTCAGCTACTGGGCGGGGTCGCAGTTGATGGATAGCTGCGAATAAGGCTACGCCAAATAAGCAGTCCTAAACCGAGGCGGCAGCATTAGCTGGTTGTGGTGGGGTGGACCGGTGGCGTGGTCACACCAGCTAAAATCAACTTAATCCTTATGATAACGCTGGGACATGGCGAGTAAGTGCCACCATAAAATACGCACTGTCCCATACTGCCTTCTATGGTGTGGGATAGATTCCCAAAGGCTACGAGATGGACACTCCAAAATCAAACAAAGGGGTAGCCTAAAAGCTGCAAAGAAAGCAACTGTCCTAGGAGAGTAAACTCCTATAGAAAATCGGACATGGCAGGATGCCTTGAGGTGGCATTCCCATCACCTGCCTACATAACTACAGGCTTGTAACCTGTATTAGGGAAATTTTTTGTTGAATACTCAGAATCTTCAGAGCTGTCGACTCCAAACCAGTTGGCAGAAGATCTGTGGGTAGCTCCTGGAAGAGATGGCTTCAGTGAACGTAGAACAGGCTATAAGCCTTACACTGTGAAGTGCTGATGATGACGATGAACTAACCTGGTTTTAAAAATCCTGAAGTTATAATGAAGGTCAAAAACATGAAAAACTCCTGTTTACATGAGATAAACTCAAAGTGATTTTTTTGTCATTTACAGAAAAATTGTATAACCTTTTGAGTAGTGATGTATAATTTCTAAATTAATAAAATTTTGTTGCACACATAATTAGATGTATTGTTTTCAGCTGCATCATCCATCACAGCTGTTTCTGACATTTTTCTAGTACTGAATGGAGTGTGATCTAAATACAAATGCAGATTTTACAGAAAATACAAGTATACTATCCTTCAGCAAATATTTTGTCCATGGTTGGAACTAAAAACGACACTTTCTGTGATGACACCTTATACTTTATACCACACAAGAGGTCGCACTAGTGTGATTCATGTCTCATGAGAACCCGGCTTAACAATAAAACAAAAAAGGAATCTAAATATCTCAACACAATTAAATATAACTTACTTTGCCGACTCCCTGGGTGCAATGATTTGTTAAAACAAAGAAACATATAAAAATTAAAACAATTACAACATTAGAGTGGTAACAGTAAATACTCTCTCACAAATAGTGCATGCATACGCGCGGTACACACACACACACACAACAACAAACTTGCAATACGTTTACAGTACACCACACAATGGTGAAGAAACATGACTTCTGTAAAGAATATATGAATACATGTATAGATGAATATATGATAACAGTGAGCAGTACAGACTAATCACACCAAAAGTAGGTAAGGGCAACTTCATGTTTGTAACTTTCTACTTGGTTATCTTTAGTTTGATGTTGCATAGCAGCTCAGATGGAGTTTTTTTTTAATTTATTTATTGTAAACAAAATCTGTCTATTTAGTAACTTATCATCTATTTAATATGTCACTGTTTGCATGATTGCCATTCATGAACAACTTCCAAAATAAATTAGCCACACTCTAAGTGGACAATCATAACTACGCAACTGACACTAAGTCATGCAGCTTCACTCTCTGAAGGTATCTTACCAAAGCACTATTATCAGTCAACTGAATAACTTGAATATTTTCATACTGATTCAGTATCACTTCTCATGCGTCACAGCAAATTTCTTGATTTCATAGACACCTGTTTCCACCTCAAAGTCTCCATGAATGTCATCATTCCGGATATACTATGGAGCACTAAGGATTATCCGGAGAAAACTTTATTTTGAAATCATGTATCATCTTAATATTACTTTTCTGGTACAGTGACAGAGCTGAACAGCATACACCCAAACAGGTTTTAAAATTTGTTTATTATGAGCAAATTTGTTTATTCGAGAAGCACTTAGTTATGAAGTGATAACGCAGACCTTCTTCAAAGTAGCTGGTCCATTTCCCCAAGTTTGATATAAAGTTCATCTTGTTTTTATTTTTATATGCTCCCTCCACTGAGCGCAAACAGATTAGGAAAAATTAGGAAAATGTAAATTGAAAAATTGTACATATGAGTGACCAAATTTCTGTCATTAAAAAATCACACTGTTTCATATGACATAATAATTACATGTTAACATTTTCAGTTGGGATGCATTTGTAAATTGTATATGCCAAGAGTCATACAGTTTATTCATGTTTTCAGACTTACTGTGTGGACAACTGAACAATTTTACAAAATATTGTTGTCTAAGAAATTCTATACTCTCTTCATTGATTTAATGTGCTGAAATATAGATGTACCAGTAAAATTAATTACAGTACACTTGTTTTAAAATACAACTTCTTTACTTTATTGGAAAAGAATAAATGTGTACAAAATAATACACACATTTCTTCTTCTATACCATCACAGTTTGGAGTCAAACCTTAGCCTCCATAATCTCAGCCTCCATTTTTCCCTGTCCTTGGCGATCAATGTCCATCATTTTATTTTAAGTAAAGTATCAGCACCTCTCGCCACTGCGTCAATCCCAACCAATGCTTGGGTCAACCGACAGGCCTTCTACACCTTATCTGGCTAAACAGTACCTTCCTAGATATTCAGGTGCCTTCCATTCTAATGATGTCTCCTGCCCCATTGCAATCTATGCAGTCGGATGGTGGTGGTCAGATCATTGTCTGTATATAGCTTGTATAGTTCCTCATTGTGATGCATTCTCCATATCCCATTGACTTCACACATTTACTTCATAGTAAAATAAATATGTTTTTCATGTACATTTTAGATGTTTATTCTGAAGGAAAAAACATTAAGAACAAGAACATTCAGAAACATGTATCCCATTTTGCCTGCAAGATTCCATTGGCAACCTACCCAACAGGTTTCTAGGTGCAACCCTCCTTAGTTATGTTACTGCTAGAAACCATATCTAATGCACACATAATGTGGGTCCACACAGATAACTCTGTTCCAACAAGATAGCATAGTATAAACTTTACAATAAAGATTACAAGCACACCTTTCAAAAAAACTGAAAATTACTTCATCTGTACAGAGACGGCACAGACGTACAACAGCAGAAACTTATTAAAATATACAGAAACCTATGTTTCACCCAATCCATTGTATGGTATGGAATAAGATACTAATTGCCCCACATATACATCTCTCTCTCTCTCTCTCTCTCTCTCTCTCTCTCTCTCTCTCTCTCTCTCTCTCTCTCTCTCCCTCTCCCTCCCTCCCTCCCTCCCTCCCTCTCTCTCTCTCTCTCTCTCTCTCTCTCTCTCTCTCTCTCTCTCTCTCTCTCTCTCTCTCTCTCTCTCTCTCTCTCTCTCTCTCTCTCTCTCAACAATTACAAATTATAAAAGTATACAATTAACAGTTTCTTCATGACAACTGTCAGACACTATGAACTTCACAAAATATTCATTGTATTACCAGATTAAAATTACCTATTCGCTGCCTTAGTCTTTGCAATGAGATCTTCATGGTGCCGATACCATTCTTCCAGTTCCTTTTTAGCTGCTTCACGCCATTCGTCTTTCTTTTTTTCTTCATTGGCATCTGTAACCGCATAACATGTATTTATTTAGTGGAACCGAATTAATAACACATTTCTCAAATTATAAAATAGCATTGTAATGAAAACCTATTTATGATCAGTGACATCTTGGTTATACCACTCTGATAGTGGTATTTTTTGAAACTTTGTGAAATGTAATTTAGTGCAAAACTGACAAATTTAATTAAAGGCAAACCCCATATGATATTTATTAGCCCGTTCAGCAAATGGTCAACCAATTAAAAAAAAAAGGTTTCAAAAATGTCAGCTTCTGATGGATTGCTACATTTTCAAGAATTCTAGCGGTACTGTTATCAAAAGAATAATTTGATGGAATGAAATTATGGTCTCCTATCTATGTGAAGTTGCCAGTTTCTAAGCCTATCTGTTCTTCAGCTGATAGATAATCTCCACTCTGCAATTCATAGTTCGTAACAAGTATACACGATATTGATTGACGACTCGTTGGGCATTTGGTGAAACATATTAATTCAAAGGTTTTAAAATATACAAACACTTGGTAAAGTTTCACAGTTTATTATTTACCTTTGACAGCTGTTTCAGCTTATTAAGCTATTCTCAAAGAGATCTATGGACAACTAAACAAAGAACGTAAGGGTGGTGAACATGTGTTTAGGGTGTGTATCCTGACGTGTGTGGGGTGTGTATGATGGAGGGGGGAGGGGAGAAGCTATTAAGGGAAGGTCACTGCGATGCTATTTATATCAGACAATGTGGTCGTTGCTCTGAAACATTGCCTTTTGAACATAAGAAAGTGATTTTAACTAATACAGCTAATACAGGTTTTGCAGATCATTGCTTACAACACAATCACTTCATACATACAAAGAACATAACACTACTGCACAACATATAAAAAGGTAAAAAAATGGATTTATTAGAAATTCTATAAATTAGAAAAGCAATCAAAAGTAACAAAAATTTAACAAACGAACAAACTGAATTCTGTATATCCCTTTATTAAAAGTTGTTATTTAGTTTAGATAATTTGTATATTTTGCTTTCCGATTATACTTAGTTTTTACAGTCACTTGACCTTCTCTTAATGATTTCTCCAACTCCCTCCCTCCATCATACACACCCCACAAACATGTCAGGATACACACCCTAAACACATGTTCACCACCCTTATATTCTTTGGTTAGTTATCCGTAGATCTCTGTGAGAATACCTTAATAAGCTAGAACAGCTGTCGGAGGTAAATAATAAACTGTGAAACTTGACCAAGTGTTTGTATATTTTAAAACTTTTTTACAAAGTACACAGTTTGTATAAGTATAAAAAAAGATACTCTGTTGCCCAACTCATAATTTGTAACACATTCTGTCCTCAGTCAAATACTTGGACATTTTAAAAAGGCATTTTATCACGAAAACCCACAACTAGGTTAAAATTTGACACACTGTATAATTTACATAAAATGAACAATACAAGTTATTTATAAAAATAAAAACTGATCACACCTCTACACTTTTGTAAACTAAGCACAACTTAACCTTCAAGTACAGTAGAGTCTCGGTAATTCGAGTTAATTGGGGCTGAAGCAACCTCGAATTTGGAAAAACTCGGATTATACGGATGACGAAAAAAACAAAGAGTAATGTATAAACAAACGTTTATTGCTTACAGATAAGAAAACACAAACAATGTAGTACATACCTGAACTAGTTTAAACTCAAAAGATAAAAGGCACACAAATTTATTTTTTAAAGAAATTGTCCAGAGTCTTTTGTTTTAAAATAGAGCCTCGTTTTTTAGCAGCAATGTCACGCCATCTTCTAAGCAGCATCGTGTCGGTCGGTGTAGCTTCTGCTTGCTGTTCGACATAACGCAATGCAGTGTCTAGCGCTGCCAACCCCTCGGTGTGAGTCATCACGGGTACAGTCTCTGCAGTCACGTCTTCATCACTATTTTCTTCTGCCGCTTCATTCAGCATTTCAACAATTGAATCATCGGTCACTTCAAACTGTTCATCACTATTCAACCATTCTGAAACATCATTTTCATTTGACTGTTCACAACCAGGAAGTTTTTTTATCAGTCGTGCTAAGACCAAGTCATGTTCGTCTGTGATGTTACAACTGTTATTTCTTCTTTTAAAATCTTGTTCCAAGACTTCTTTAGTGTTTCTGTCTTTACGTCATCCCATGATTCCGCCACCCAGTAAACTACGTCTTTCATTGTAGTATTCTTTAGAAATTCCACTATGGTTCCCTCGCCTTCTGTAGTTTGTAGGAGCCTCTGCAGCAGACGACGACGATATTTCTTTTTCAAGCACTCAAAAACGCCTTGGTCCATCGGCTGTATTAAACTCGTTACGTTTGGGGGTAAGAACAATGCTCTAATTTTGCCACATTTCAGTTCTTCTTCGTCAGGGTGTGATCCAGCGTTGTCAAGGGTTAATATTGCTTTGGGAGGCAAGTTCTTTTCCTTTAGGTACTTTTTGGTCTCAGGAACAAAACTTTCAAAAAACCACTTCTTAAAAATATTTTTATCCATCCAAGCAGATTTCCGGTTAATGTATGTAACAGGAAGCGCAGACGGAGTGATGTTTTTTAAAGCTCTAGGCTTTGCAGACTTGCCTATTAACATTAGCTTCAGTTTATGTTCTCCACTTGCATTCGATGCAGCAAGAACTGTCACCCTTTCTTTAGATTTTTTGTGGCCTGGCGCAGCATTTTCTTCCCTTGAAGCTAAAGTTTTAGTAGGCAGCATTTTAAAATTTAGTCCTGTCTCATCACAGTTGTACAACTGATCAAGAGTAAGTTTTTCTTCTTCTATAATTTTTTTAAATCTCTCACAGAACTGTGTGACAGCCTCAGAATCCGCAGATAGCTTTTCACCACACATTTCAAGCTGCCTTACGCCGTATCGTTTTTTCCATCTATCCAACCATCCTGAACTTGCTGTAAAATCATCCTCGCCTTCCTTAAACTGGTTCCTGAAAAACACTGCTTTTTCTTGCAACATTGGGCCTGAAATAGGACTTCCTTTTTGCCTCTGTTGACTAAACCAAGTGAACAAAGCTGCACTCGTTTTTTCATAATCAGATTTCTTCATCGATTTGCGTTCACAGGTTAAAATCCCCATACACTTTTTAGAAGAATAGTTTTCAATCTTGTCTCTGTTCCTACGCCAGTCACCAACAGTCACTTCGCCGACTCCATAATCAGCAGCAAGTTTTTTTAGCGTTTCACCTCTGTCTAATCTTTTTAAGGCTTCCAATTTAACACTTAGCGGCACAAACTTCTTCTTAGGCATACTCTTGTAACTCATTATATACAGTATAAATAACAATTTACTGTAGTGAAAAACTAAACGTTGAATATACTGTACAGTAAAATAACTAAAACAACAAGCAAACACTAGTAACGAAGCTTAGTAGTAACGCACAGGTACAACACTTGTATCAGCTGAGGCGGTCAGTCCGCTACTGATTTATTTACGTATTTATTTTTAGCGTTGCATGCTGTAGACACTTGGTCTGGCATGAGTCACGATATGGCGGGAATGTTGTTTACATTTACTGACTGTATTTATTATTTTTTTTCCAGCTCGAATTACACGGAACCTCGAAATACCGGGGCTCGAATTACCGAGACTCTACTGTACACTTCGGCACAACACTCCAAAACATATGTGACATAGAATAGAAATTTGTCACCACAGCCACATATATCATGCTAAGAAATAATGAATACCAAATGTTTGAAAAACAATCCACTAGACTGCATCTAATCTTATACTGAGGCAGCAAAAGTTGAAAATGTACATATACGTGATTAGTTAAGTTAACCCCTCTGAGAAAAAAACATGTATATACAAATGGTTAACACTTTCGACCCAATGCCCATAAAATTTGCGGGCACATGATTTTTCTCAAAAACTCGAAGCCCATAAATTTTACGTTTGTCAGTTCATGCGCATGTAATGGCATTTGTACGAAACATTTACGGGCTTCAGCTGTTTGTGCTTGTAGACTAGAATTTGTATTGCCAACTGAATACACAGATAGCAGCACAATCAGTTTTCTGCTCTGTGATTTCTGACTATTATGAAACTTTCAATATCGGTTTGTGTTACCATGACTGATTCATTTTGTACCATACAAAAGCAGATTATTGCAAATAGACTGATTTTTACTATATTTTGTGCCTTTATATTGTAAGAAAAGTAATTTTGTACAGTAGTTATAATAAAAACCATTTAATATGTCAAAAATATTTTGTAAAAGATTTTTAATTTTTAAAAACATGCTTTGATCTAAATACTAAAAATTAATTTCACCTACAGAAAAAATAAATATTGTATCATTTTATGAAAATAGAAGGTCCAATCTTTAATTTAACATGTAATTTGTGTTGTTTTTAACAAATCTTACTAAAAAAAAAAAATAAAATATAGGAAACAATATGGAAAACGACCAGGCTCCTGGGACATGCCTATGGCGAAATGGCCAGGGTTTAAAGTGTTAAGAAGAATAACTTGAACCAAGCCTAAAAGAATAAGCAAGACAGAAGCATTAAACATACTGTAAGCTGAGGAAGAAAAGGATGGTGATGCAGCCTCTGTATTCTGTCCATATATTCTACAATTACTTAAAACAGATGTGATTAACAGAATGTGGTGTATGCCAACAGTACATGAGTAGTAATACAGGATACAAAATAGTGGAGAATTATAAAAATTCTGAACCACTATGTGGAAACAAATTCCAAAAGCACCTGCTCATGAATCACGTTATTC
Organism: Magicicada septendecula; assembly: GCA_034769895.1. NCBI lineage: Eukaryota > Metazoa > Arthropoda > Insecta > Hemiptera > Cicadidae > Magicicada > Magicicada septendecula. The sequence continues at coordinate 555,331,981 of CM068369.1, forward strand.
ATGGCTGCACTCGCAAGAAATGATGGTAGAGATTATTCTACAGCCATTTCAAGTAGTGTCCATATCAGTATCACAGATCAGTCGTTGTTGGGATGTTTCGAGAGGAAAGTTTTAAAGATATTTCTTGGGCTCATTATAGAAATGGGTCTTGAAAACAAAAGTACGAGTTGGAACTCTCCAGGTTGTTTCAAGGGCTAGATATTGTGAAAATAATTAAAGTAAGCAGACTCGGATAGATTGGCTATGTTATGAGAATGCAGAAAGACGACCCTACTAGAAAAACATTGTTGGGGAGCCCTTTTGGTCAGCGCAAGCTAGAAAAATCAAAATTCTTGGACGATATACAAAAGGACCTACAACCTATTGGAATGAGCAGGTGGCGGGAGCACGCAATGGATGGACAGGATTGGAGGAATGCCCTGAAGGAGGCTATATGTCACATCAGTATCACGTCTATTTAAGAAAACCTGATATCAGCAAAATAAGCACTACATATTCTACATTATACGTTAATTATATTACAGTACATTATATTAATTACATGTTTCAACTGAAAGTGAAAAATTAAACTAATTGTTTAATTAAGTAACTAAAATAATCAAAATAAGAAAACAACAATAAACATCACAATTCTTATTTTAAACACTTGGCTAGCATTGTTGTGTAGCAATACAATGGGGGGGGGGGGGGGGAGGATGAACAGACAATGAGGAACCTGCTTGAATGAAAATCAAACAAGGTCAGTTTGTATGGTTTGTATCTTTACCAAAAATATTGTAGTTTGTTGATGAAGTTGTTTCTTCATGGTACCTCACAAAATGAAAAACATAGTAAAGAATACCTTTTCTACTGAAGAACATAAAACAAATTAATATTTTAAATATAAACTGATCCAACTATAATTCTTTGAACATGTATGCATTAGAAAAATAACCAAATTATAGCAAATTATATTACTTGTATTATTCAGTTAAGATCCTTTACAAAAGTATCTATAGTCCTGGATCTGAATGGCAGGTTATCAGGTAACATTCCAATAAACAAGGGAATTAGACAGGGATGCTGTAGATCCTCAAACCTGTTTCAATATACACACTGACAACCTGAAACAGTGGATATCCAGACTGACCTCACAAATTCAGCTTAACAAATCCATTTGTATAAACTCCCTGCTATATACAGATGACATAGTTATTATTCAAGAAAGTGATGATTACTTATAGAGATCCATGTTTCAGTTACAAGAAGCAGCAAGAGTGTACTCATTTACAATTTCAGAGAAAAAGACTAAATCACGTTTGCATAACCTAATAAGTGAAGAAGAAGAACTGAGACAACTAAAAACACACTGTTTTACCTTTTTCTTCTAACTGTTGCTTCTGATCTTCTCTCCATTTTTTGATCTTCTCTGGTTCTTCTCTCACCATTGGCCTGCTAGGTGCCACTGCTGCTGCAGACACTGCAGATGGAAATATATCTACGTACAATAAAACAAATACACTTGTCAAATACAACAAACAAATTATGGACTGTACGTGCATACATACATACATGTAACATGTATATGTATAACATACATATGATGAATACATGTAAGTTACCAAACAAATTCTGTAACATTAAAATTAATATTATCCAACAAAGATAGTTTCACAGATAAAAAATATTTTGTAGCTGTAGGGTAGTATTAGTTGTTCCTGCAGTTGCCAATGCAACTTGTTGATTGACCTTGAAAAGGCTGACATGACAGCATAGATCTTTTAAGAGCGAAAAGGAGACAGCGTATAGGAACAACAACCAGTGTATTCACAGTATTTACTTGACAATACGACCCTCTTTTTTTATCAGGTTTTTGCTCTAAAATTTTTGATGGTCTTATATTCAAGTTGGGCCTCGGAATCGAATATACTGAGACAGGAATATAAAACAGTTCAAGGAGTATAACTGAATATGGCTACTAGTGTTTACTGTAACAAACTGTACTGCAATACAAATCTAATAGCATCCCAGTGTTAACATATTATGATAACAGTTTATAATAGCAGCCAAACACGAAAACCAGGAGAAGCTCTTTAAAAATTCCCCCCTCCCAAATTATAAGGGAGACTTACTTTGAAGTAAACACTGTAAATGAAATTATACTTACATTTCCCTGAACAGTTACTATTAACTTAATTAATACTTTCCATACAAGTATGATTTTTATGACGCAAGGGCTTATCTATTGGTTTTATGGCATGCAAATATAAATTATGAACGAGTACAACTAGAAAAATGAGATGGACTGAACAGAACCAAATACAAAAAAGCAACACCAACTGTGTAATGGTTTTAAAAAATAGTTGATGGATGAGGCTAAATATGCAAACAGCTTTTTTTACAACCAATAGAGAATACATAATAAAAAAAATAAGAAACGGCTTAACTACATCCAAAAATATTACACTGAATGTTAATGTAATATTAATAATAATGTATTACCTATTTAATGTATAAAGCAATATTTCACACTATGTACTGACAATATATTTATGTATTTTAATAGATTAAATTACCACTAGATATTTGTCTGAAAGAAAAAATATTAACAATTACATAATTATATTGTTACGACGGTCTACTCGATCGTCGTAGGTACAGTGGAAAACAAATTACAAGACACCAATTAAGTCACTAATCACACCTTTAATTTTTACACTTAAACAGTTCGTAATTAACAACACAGTCTCTACAACAAATCAAATGAAAATTGTTCACACGCAATAAAATGTCCACTAAAATTAAACACAATTGTATTACAAATATACCGTCCGATTATAAAACGCCACTCTTTAACTAATAACCACTTGAACGCACACAGTAATATCACTACTATAACTCTCGAACCGCACAGTAAATATATTGCACTAATACTGGACTCAACGTCGTCGAGTACTGGTATTTATACCGCCCCAAATTACTAGATTATTCCATAATGCGCGATAGAGCCAGTATAGTTACGACGTAATTACTTGCGGCCTTGACACAGTCCGTGCGCCCGAGCGAAGTCTGGCACAATCTAGAAAATGCGTCAAAAGCACATACGCCACACGTTAATTTCTGGATCACTCTGGAACATTTGATAAACACATAGATTGTTCTGTGATGTCATAACACTGCCCCCTCCTTAAGCCTGTTCTTTCCGAACTGGCAAACCGTCTCTGAAGTAGTACTTAGCCAGGCGATCTAGGTGGATGACCTTGATCTTTCACTCCCCTTCCTGTTGAATCCGATAAACAACATCGTTGATTCTTTTTTCACAGTGTAGGGTCCTTCCCAGTTAGACTGAAGCTTAGGTGAGCGACCACGACGGCGCTTTGGGTTGAACAACCAGACCTGATCTCCTTCTTGGAAACCCATACTATTGCTGCGAATGTCATACAGAGTTTTCATTTAATCACCAGCAATTTTCTGCTGTCCTCTTACAAAGCGATTCATTTCTTGCAGTTGGTTTTCTAATTGTGAGGAATAGTTCTGTGGTTCTTGGGACTGAGTCTCAGGTGATCCGAACTTAAGTCCCCAGGAAGACGAATCTCCCTCCCAAACACCAATTTTCCTGGAGTCATGCCGGTTGTGTCGTGTACTGATGATCTATATGCCATGAGGAATAGTGGTATACGTTGGTCCCAGTCTGTTTGGTTCTTATCAACAACCTTCGAAAGATGCTGCTCAAGTGTCCTATTGAATCTCTCAACCATCCCGTCCGACTGAGGATGCAGAGGCGTTGTCCTGGTCTTTCGAATTCTGAGTAGACAGCATAATTCTTTAAACACTCCTGATTCAAAATTTCTCCCTTGATCCGTATGGATTTCCATAGGGACTCCATAACGGCAACAGAAGTTGTGAACTAACTGCTTTGCCACAGTGGTAACCTCCTGATTTGGAATTGCGTAGGCTTCCACCCACTTAGTAAAGTAGTCACCTACAACCATGATGTACCGGTTTCCATCGTCAGTAACTGGGAATGGTCCAGCAATGTCTGTGGCAATTCTCTCGAAAGGCAGTCCAACATTATATTGTCTCATTTTTCCCCTGCTTCTGGTTTGTGGGCCCTTGCTTGCAGCACATATTTCACATGTCCGAACCCATTCCTCATCGTCGTGGCGAAGATGAAGCCAATAGAATCGCTTCTGTATTTTGTCAAGGGTTTTAACACTAAGATGGCCTCCAGATGTTCCATCATGCATCTCCTTCAAAACAGACTGCACCTTACTTCGGGGAACTATCAACTGCATGACCACGTCTCGTCCATCTGCACTTTCCCAAGCCCTTTTCAGCAATCCGTTTTCTAAGGTGAGAGATTCCCATTGTGCCCAGTAGCCCTTCAGCACTTCGGAACCATGGCAGATATTAAATATCTCTATTGTTTGACGACTCGGAACACTAAGTTTTTTAAAAGTAAAATCGTAAAGATTTACCTTACAGCCTAAACCGGCTTTCACCTTTAGAAGGCTTCATCAGAGGCTGCCGTAGGTAGCGCTGTCCGTATTGTTGTTGGCGACGGGATAGTTTTTCGAAAGATCGATGCTGTGTGTGTGTGTGGTGAGATATGTTCGAATAATGCGTGCGATTTGAATTGTGTCTGTTCGTTTAGGATGTCGTTTTTATTTGTTTATGTGTGTTTTTATATTTCTAATTGTTCTAGAGTGTCTAGTTTTCGGCCTTTTGTGTGTACGTGTAGAATGTTCATGTTATTGTCGATGTTTTTATATGTGTGGTTTGCTTCAATGAGGTGGTTTGCAAAGGTGGATTCTGTAGTGGTGTGGAGTGCCTTTGTGTGTTCAATGTATCTCTGTTTGAAGCTACGTCCTGTCTGGCCTATGTGGAATTTATTGCAATTTGAGCAATTTAGCTTGTATACACCAGGTAGATCGAATTTGTTTTGTGTTTTGTGCGTGCGTTTTGATAGTGTGTGTTCTGTTTTGTTAGTAGTTTTGTAAGCGATTCTGTATCCTGCTTTTTTGAATTTGTGGGCAATTTTTTCAGTTTGTTTGTTGATGTATGTTAGTGTTATGAATTTGTTGTTTTCATAACAATAGTCAGTAAACTCCTACACAAAACACAAAACAAACAACACACAAAGACAGAAAACAACAAATTCATAACACTAACATACATCAACAAACAAACTGAAAAAATTGCCCACAAATTCAAAAAAGCAGGATACAGAATCGCTTACAAAACTACTAACAAAACAGAACACACACTATCAAAACGCACGCACAAAACACAAAACAAATTCGATCTACCCGGTGTATACAAGCTAAATTGCTCAAATTGCAATAAATTCTATATAGGCCAGACAGGACGTAGCTTCAAACAGAGATACATTGAACACACAAAGGCACTCCACACCACTACAGAATCCACCTTTGCAAACCACCTCATTGAAGCAAACCACACATATAAAAACATCGACAATAACATGAACATTCTACATGTACACACAAAAGGCCGAAAACTAGACACCATAGAACAATTAGAAATATACAAACACACAAAAACAAATAAAAACGACATCCTAAATGAACAGACACAATTCAAATCGCACGCATTATTTGAACACATCTCACCATACACACACAGCATCGATCTTTCAAAAAACTATCCCATTGCCAACAACAAGACGGACAGCGCTACCTACGGCAGCCTCTGATGAAGCCTTCTAAAGGTGAAAGCCGGTTTAGGCTGTAAGGTAAATCTTTACGATTTTACTTATAAAAAACTTAGTGTTCCGAGTCGTCAAACAATAGTGATATTTAGTTAAGTAACGGACACGTCATGGACAACGAAATCCAAGAATGGCAGATATCTTGCCAATCCGGGCGATGACCTTCCTCTTTTGCTGTCAAGATCGGTCCAATGTCTTCATCAGTCATCTGTTCTTGTCGACAGTCTTGTGTTGTCCACCCGTCAGCCAGGAAATTTACAGTGATGGCCTGAACATGGTCGCTTGAGTTTTGTTCTTCCTTTCTGTGGCAATATCGCCAGTCTTCCGGACGCGGTCTTCGTGATAAATCATCTACATTACCATGCAGGTGCCCCCGTCGATGTTGTACCTTGAAGTTGTACTCTTGCAGACATTCAAGCCACCTTGCCAACTGTCCTTCCGGATTTTTAAATCTTAAGAGCCATACAAGCGTGCCATGGTAGGTACGTAGTGAAAAGTCTCTTCCATAGAGGTGTTTATGGAAGTGCTCCAACGCTCGGACGATTGCCAGCAACTCTCTCCTTGTGACACAATAATTTCTCTCCGGTTTAGAAAGTGTCTTGCTGTAATACGCTATTACTCTTTCTTCACCGTTTTGAACTTGAAACAAAACTGCTCCTAGACTAGTATTGCTTGCATCTGTATCCACAATGTACTTCCCTTCGGAAGCTGGGAAAGCGAGAATTGGCTGCGAACATAATACAATTTTCGAAGTCCTAAATGCTTGATCACACTCCCTCGACCACTGGAAGTTTCGTTTATTTTCTGTTAGCTCATGTAGTGGTTTAGCAATAGTAGCGAAGCCTTTCACAAACTGCTGTAATATGAGCATAACCCCAGGAAACTCCGAACTTCGTGTTTACTCTTCGGCACTGGCCAGTCTCTTACGGTGTCTACTTTAATAGGATCCATGCTAACACCCGCTGCCGAAACCAGATGGCTCAGATACTGTACTTCCTTCTGGAATAGAGAACACTTCTTCGGGCTCAGCTTCAGTTGGGCACGTGAATTCTAGTTAGAACCTCCTTAAGGTTTTCCAAATGGTCTTTGAAAGTCTTCCCGATGACTATGACATTGTCTAAATAAACAAGGCAAGTTTTCCATGTCAGGCCTCGGAGTACCAGGTCCATCAATCTTTCAAATGTTGCCGGTGCATTACAGAGTCCAAATGGCATGACGTTAAATTGGAATAAGCCACTTGGGGTTGAGAAAGCGGACTTTTCCTTGTCTTCTTGATGGAGACCCACTTGCCAATATCCACTGTTCAGGTCCAATGTGGAAAACCACTGTGCTCCGGACAACGTGTCGAGTGTATCGTCAACGCGAGGTAATGAATAGCAGTCTTTCTTTGTAACGTCATTTAACCTCCGGTAGTCTATGCAGAAATGCAACCCACTATCCTTCTTCGCTACCAGCACTACAGGAGAAGACCAAGCACTTGACGAAGGTTCGATTACTCCCTCTGTCAACATGTCCTGTACTAACAGACATTTCCTCTTGTTTAGATAATGGAGGCCTTCGAGGACGTTGGCGTATCGGTGTTGTGTCCTCGGTATTGATGCAATGTTGCACAAGAGAGGTTCTTCCCAGTGACTGTTCCCGAACTGCAAAACAATCTTTGAATTCATGTAAAAACTGTCTGAGTTCTTTTACCTCACCACTTGAGCGGTCGTTAGAAGATCTGTTCAATAATTCTTGCAGATCCATTGGTAATTTGGAATTATCCGAAGCACTGGATCTTCATTGCGTCATTCCGGCTACCCAGTCCACAGGAGTCAATTTGGCTAGGAGCGTATTGCTTTGTAAAGTGATAGCGTGATCCAAAATATTCTCCACTCTAATAGGTACATTTCCGGTTTTGTCAGGTTTTACTAAACTTCTGGCAATTAGTATGCCCAGTGTGCTGACTACCTGGGGTTCGAATATAGAGCACTGGTTGCCCCTAGTATCTACCTCGGTTCTAACCAAGATGATCTTTTCAGAGTTTGGCGGAACAGTTACGGCCACTTGGTTTATGACGACCATCGATTTTTCTGCTGTCGTCATTGTTGATAGCATTACCTCTTTGCCTCCGATTCTCAAGACATTGTTTTTGAAGTCGACTATAAATCCGTATGCGTTCATAATGTCCACACCAAGAATTGCTTCATCCACAATGTCTGCAACAAGTACTTGATGATTAAACTCAAGTTGACCGAGGTGTAGATGTATCTCCACTTTTCCATACACTTTTACAGGCCGTCCAGTAGCTGTTTGCAAGCTGCAAGAGCACCAGATTGGCTTGAGATCTTTCACCACGTTAGGGCGCACAATAGAAACTGATGCGCCTGTGTCAACTGTAATCGAGGATGGCCTTTCTTGAACAAATCCGGTAACTACCAAGCTCCCGCTGTTTTTCTGAAGTGTAGAAATTGCGTATTGTCTAGGGGCTTCGTTCCTCCAGTTAGTCAGCACACGCCCCGTTGTACTGACTATTGCTCGTTTCCCTGCTGCTGAATTCTAACCCGACAATCTCGTTTTAGATGTCCAGGTTTCCCACATCTATAACACTTGCGGTCTTCCATCCTTTATTTTATTCTGTGGCGCCGACCGTCGAATCTTTGTTCCTTGTTCTTCTTCCTCATCGTCTGTGCCGTCACAAACTTTTAGCGTGCAAACTTTGACTTGTCCAACCAGACGTTGATTTGGCAAATTGCAAAGCATGTACCAGGGCGCCCGCACTGTTCTGGTGTCTGCCATTCGTAACACTTGCTGTAGTTCGTTATCTCGGACACCGGCAGTAAATGTCTGCATCGCAAAACTCATTCGAAACTCTTCTGGTGCTTCAGGATAGGCCAGTGTAATTAGTCTGTCGATACTTGCTTCAAACTCTTGAAGGCTCTCCCTGGCATGCTGTCGCCTTGCTCTCAACTGGGTGCAGTACACATCTCGCAAATGTTTATCACCATACCGTAATTCCAGAGCTTTTATCAACTCAGCATAGATGTTCTGGCTGTCAGGTGGCACTTTCTGTAGTAGTTCTGCCGCGGGTCCTTTTAATGCGAGAATGAGTGAGACTGCCTTGTCTTTCTCTGTCCAATTATTTGCACATACAGCAACTTCAAATTGGCGTAGGTACATTGCCCAGTGACTGCTTCCGTCAAAGGTTGGCGCTTTGACATGAACTGTCCCTACTGCAGGCAAAGTGACTTTCTCTATTAACTTATTTTCTGCGTCTTTTTCTGTCTTTATCATTGGTACAGTCTGTTCACAAAGTTGTTTTGGTTGTAACTTCAGGCAGTGCTCGACTTCATTTTTAATCTGCTCTTTTATATTTGTAATAGTCTTCTATTTTTGTTGACATAGTTTTACCACACTCGTGACTGACTTTTCTACTTCAGCTATTTTATTAGACATTGATTCTTCAACACTCGACACAGATTTTTCTACTTCAGCTATTTTTAATGTCATTGATTCTTGTACCTCTGATATTTTAGTAACTTGTTTATTAAGCTCACCTCGTAGGACACCCAATTCTGCAGTACTGTGTTCTTGCAACTGTTTCTGCATAGCTTCAAAGAGAGCTTCCGTTTTATCTTTTTGTCTTTCTTCTGTTTCTAGCATTAGTGCTTTCTGACGTTCCTCAGCCTCTTCTCTTTCCTGCCTGCGTTTTTCATCCTGTCGTTTTTCTGCTTCATCCTGTGTCTGCCACAGCAGTGTTTGTAAAGCTTCCATCATCTGACTGGGATCCATGTTTACCGATTAATTACGAATCACACTCGTCTTGTACAAAGTGTCCACTGTTTCCACTGTTAGCCGTTCTATCCCAGTTCTGACACCACTGTTACGATGGTCTACTCGATCATCGTAGATACAGTAGAAAACAAATTACAAGACACCAATTAAGTCACTAATCACACCTTTAATTTTTACAGTTAAACAGTTCGTAATTAACAACACAGTCTCTACAACAAATCAAATGAAAATTGTTCACACGCAATAAAATGTCCACTAAAATTAAACACAATTGTATTACCATTATACCGTCTGATTATAAAACACCACTCTTAACTAATAACCACTTGAACGTGCACAGTAATATCGCTACTATAACTCTCGAACCGCACAGATAAATATATCGCACTAATACTGGATTGAACATCGTTGAGTACTGGTATTTATACCGCCCCATATAACTAGATTATTCCAAAATCGCGATAGCGCCAGTATAGTTATGACGTAATTACTTGCGGCCTTGACACAGTCCGTGCGCTTGAGCGAAGTCTGGCACAGTCTAGAAAATGCATCAACAAGCACGTATGCCACACACGTTACATTCCGGATCACTCTGGAACATTCGATAAACACGTAGATTGTTCTGTGATGTCGTAACAATATATTTTATACATGTAGTGTACATATTTACATACTGTATTATCTGAATGTTGACAAATATAATGACACTCATAATGACAAATGTGTGAAGTGTTGATTTAAATTTTAAATAAACAAGATACAAAAATAAGATGGGTATTATTATTATTATTATTGTATAACACATTACCACATGCACTTAGTCTAAAATCAAGTTTAAAGCCATAATCCCTTTCTTCATAAATAGCAGAGAAGTAATGTTACTTGATAGTCAGCAGTAACATAAACTTACTTTGTGCTGTATCGAGCTGTGGTTGTGCAGCTGGAGATGCTGGAGCCACTGTGCGTGCACAAACAAAAGACACTCTGTTGCGGTTACATGTGTTAGTGAGGAAGCAGTAAAAGCGTGTTGAGAGTGTGTGTGTGTGTGTGTGTAATTAAAGTTAACACAAGGTTTTTGATCAACAAGTTTATGCAATTTTATTCATATGAAATATTTGTAAAAAAAAGGATGAGCTCAACATAAAATACAGAAAAATGTACTGGCTGTTAGGGAGAAACTCACAACTAACAGTTGAAAACAAACTGCTGTTGTATAAACAAGTTCTGAAGCCTGTGTGGAGTTACAGAATTCAGCTGTGGGGCTGTTCAAAGAAAACAAACTTGTAAAAGATACAAACCTTTCAGAACAAAGCACTCGGAAGCACAGTAAATGCCCCTTGGTATATAAGGAACGACAACCTACATAGAGACCTCAATGTAGAATATGTCAGCGAAATAATAACAAAATATGCAGACAAACATTATCAGAGGATTCAGATCCATGATAACCCAATAATGCGACACGTGGTGGAAGAAGCTCCACACGTCCTGAGGCAACTCAAAAGACAGAAGCCACATGATCTGGTATCGCAACAGAAAGCAATTATTATGTATAGATCCATAAAACTCTACGTGAGAGAAAGACAGAATAATCTTGGGATCACCCCTTCAACCATGAAGGAGAAGCTGCTGGATGAGCTTGCTCAGTCGTAGCATTAAGGGATGTGTTTTTAGTGGGTTAGAGTCCCACACTACTAGGAACTATGGGGTTCCTAGTGTCTACAGAGATTTTCACCTACCCTAAAAAAAAGAAATATATTTCTTAATTTGTTAAGACTTTTTTTTCCCCTTTTGGGTACAGTACACTTATAACTATGTTTTTTTTTCAGTTATCAAAACACTTTTCACATAAACTTTTTGTTACAGCTTTGAGCTCAATCGGCTTTTTTTTAACATAGTTGCAAAATGCCATTACTGATCCTGCTTCATTCTTAGAAAGATGAAAAAGTTAAATGGGGACACAATTGGTGAACAGTGGTTGAGATATCATTGTGGTATTATTGTTGGCTGAACGCCTTAACAATCTCGTCAACTTATCTTGCGTAAGGTCCCTAACTTTTAATTTATTCTGTCAGTCTCACTTGGCCAAATCCTTGTTTTTCTTACCTCCATGCTATTAGTGTATTCGAGAGGGATAGCGTCTCTATTTTCTTCTCTTATTCTTGATCTTAAAATGGTCAATGGCTGAAGAGAAAATTTTCCAATGGCGGAGAGAGTGGAAGTAAATGAAGAGAATAGGAAAAAACTCAGAACATGTCCAGATCCTCCACAGTGGCAACCCCATCAGTGGTTTTGCCTTGTACAGAACTTGGGATGTGGCCGAGGGAATTTTATACTTCTGGAAGTTTCAAAAAGCCCCAGATCGGACTATTTTTAATGGATCACTTAATCAGTGTGTGTGTGTGTGTGTGTGTGTGTGTGTGTGTGTGTGTGTGTGTGTGTGTGTGTGTGTGTGTGTGTGTGTTTAAATGACTCAATTATCTGTCAAATGTAAATTTTGCATCCAATATTTTACATAAATTTAGGCAAAAGCTACAGACAAGTGTACCAACATCACAAAAAATGTTTCTGAAATTGACATTTCTGGAACAAACATTAAAAAATTGCATAAACCATTTTGATCAAATTTCATAACAGTACGAGTACTGTACTGGGGCTGTTCATAGTACAACTTTTGCCACTAACGTCCGTTGGTCAATCAGAACTGACATTAAAATGTACTTCAATCATTGTACGTCATCACATGCACATTGTCAGGTCTTTGCTGAACATGTTTTTGTTTAAGTGCTATCCCAGATGGTATCACTTCGATCTGGAAAGCACTGTGACTGTGTGTGCATGTGTACTGCACAGCAGAAGTTACGACTATAGTAGTACTGGTGAAGGAAGACTTACCAGGAAATGAAGATAGCTCTCCCGACTGTTGGATAAGTAGTAGAACAGGTGGCTGGCAAGTGTTTTACATAGAGCATACACCAGCATAAGTTGGCTTGATGCTGGAATGTAAACAACAATGGGGAGGGAGGATGTTAGACGATACGGAAGGGAATGGAGGAAGATGAGGTGGAAAGAAAGATAAATAATTATAAATAAATCACCTTATATCCGTCGTGTGACTTCGTTACGTCGATTAAAATGACGCGTTTCGGAACATCTGTTCCATCATCAGATAAAATCGCTCTATTGAGGTCGTTAAACGTTAAAAACACATGTTACACATAATTGTCCACTACGTAATTCACTTGCTTCCTAAATGGTGCGCACCACGACGAAGCCGATCGGACACTGAACTATTATCTGAGTGATTACGCCTAAGCAGGTTCAAAGCTGTATCGTATAGCGGGTTGGATTTAAAATTTAAGTGGTCATTCAATATGAAGTCTCGGCTGTTTATGTTATTATATGCTTTGTATATTTCGAACTCCTCTATTGCGTCCATGTAACGGCCTTTGTTGCACACATGTAGGGGTATTAAATTAGATTTAAAATCAGTATAATTATGATTGTGTAAGATTAAGTGGCGGGCAAAGTTGGACTTGATATTATTTAACAAAGTGAGATTATTTAGGTGACGTTTTGGTGTGTGTTCCTTAAATCGTTTGAGGAAACCTCTCCCCGTTTGACCAATGTAAAAACTGTTGCAGTCGTTACATGATAATTTATATATGCCGGATTTCTTTTCTAAAGGTATGGGTTTTCTATGACGTAGTATTTTTAATAGACTATTGTTTGTTTTGAAGGTAGCAGTAATATTCAATTTATTAAATGTGGAGGTTAGAATCTTTGGCATTATATTTGTGTATGCGGTAGAAATAAAAGTTATTTTTGCATCCTTATCTATTGGGGGCTTGGATTTTCGAATTTTATGTTTCTTGATGAGATTATCAATCAACGTGTTTTGGTAACCATTAGCTAAAGCTATATGTTTAATGGTATTCACCTCCTCACGGTAATCATCATCACTGAGAGGTACTGCCAACAATCTGCGGATAAAGTAATTATAAGCTGCCAACTTTTGCGAAAATGGATGATAAGAGTCAGCATGTATTGTCACATCAGTGATAGTCTGTTTTCTATAAATATTAAATTTCAATTTATTTACGTGTTTAGCGACAGACAAATCTAAAAAATTCAATTTATTATCCACTTCAGTTTCCAACGTGAATTGAATGTTTTTATTAATATTATTCATATAATGTTTTAGGTTTTCGATCTGTCGTACAGTACCATTGAAAATTAGAAAGGTATCGTCTACATAACGTGCATAAAATATTATATCATTTTTGTATTTGTTATGTGAGAGCAAATGAGAGTTTTCATAAAAATTCAAGTAAACGTCAGCCAATAGACCAGAGAGAGGTGAACCCATGGCCAATCCATCGTCCTGAATGAAAAATTGGTTATTGAAAGCAAAGTAATTTTGTTCTAAAATAGTTTCAAGTAAACCAATTAACTCGTTTATCGTCTGTATATTTAATTTATTATTCTCTAATAAATTTTCTTTTAAGATATTTAGTGTTTCCTTTACTGGTATGTTGGTATACAAATTTACTATATCAAACGATGCTAACTTATAATTTGGTAGTATATCAACATTTTTACATTTATTAATAAAATCCGTGTTGTTTGTGACACTATGATTGTTCTTTAAATTTATGTTTTCTTTGATTACTTTGACGAGTTTTTTAGCTGTTTTGTATGCGGGCGCTGTGGTAAAATTAACGAGTGGTCTGACCGGTATGTCGTGTTTATGAATTTTGGGTAGGCCAGTGAGTTCGGGAGCTTTAGCATTAATAGGCTTCAGGAAGCGACGTGTGCAAATTTGTTTAGCGAATGCACACGTCGCTTCCTGAAGCCTATTAATCCTAAAGCTCCCGAACTCACTGGCCTACCCAAAATTCATAAACACGACATACCGGTCAGACCACTCGTTAATTTTACCATAGCGCCCGCATACAAAACAGCTAAAAAACTCGTCAAAGTAATCAAAGAAAACATAAATTTAAAGAACAATCATAGTGTCACAAACAACACGGATTTTATTAATAAATGTAAAAATGTTGATATACTACCAAATTATAAGTTAGCATCGTTTGATATAGTAAATTTGTATACCAACATACCAGTAAAGGAAACACTAAATATCTTAAAAGAAAATTTATTAGAGAATAATAAATTAAATATACAGACGATAAACGAGTTAATTGGTTTACTTGAAACTATTTTAGAACAAAATTACTTTGCTTTCAATAACCAATTTTTCATTCAGGACGATGGATTGGCCATGGGTTCACCTCTCTCTGGTCTATTGGCTGACGTTTACTTGAATTTTTATGAAAACTCTCATTTGCTCTCACATAACAAATACAAAAATGATATAATATTTTATGCACGTTATGTAGACGATACCTTTCTAATTTTCAATGGTACTGTACGACAGATCGAAAACCTAAAACATTATATGAATAATATTAATAAAAACATTCAATTCACGTTGGAAACTGAAGTGGATAATAAATTGAATTTTTTCGATTTGTCTGTCACTAAACACGTAAATAAATTGAAATTTAATATTTATAGAAAACAGACTATCACTGATGTGACAATACATGCTGACTCTTATCATCCATTTTCGCAAAAGTTGGCAGCTTATAATTACTTTATCCGCAGATTGTTGGCAGTACCTCTCAGTGATGATGATTACCGTGAGGAGGTGAATACCATTAAACATATAGCTTTAGCTAATGGTTACCAAAACACGTTGATTGATAATCTCATCAAGAAACATAAAATTCGAAAATCCAAGCCCCCAATAGATAAGGATGCAAAAATAACTTTTATTTCTACCGCATACACAAATATAATGCCAAAGATTCTAACCTCCACATTTAATAAATTGAATATTACTGCTACCTTCAAAACAAACAATAGTCTATTAAAAATACTACGTCATAGAAAACCCATACCTTTAGAAAAGAAATCCGGCATATATAAATTATCATGTAACGACTGCAACAGTTTTTACATTGGTCAAACGGGGAGAGGTTTCCTCAAACGATTTAAGGAACACACACCAAAACGTCACCTAAATAATCTCACTTTGTTAAATAATATCAAGTCCAACTTTGCCCGCCACTTAATCTTACACAATCATAATTATACTGATTTTAAATCTAATTTAATACCCCTACATGTGTGCAACAAAGGCCGTTACATGGACGCAATAGAGGAGTTCGAAATATACAAAGCATATAATAACATAAACAGCCGAGACTTCATATTGAATGACCACTTAAATTTTAAATCCAACCCGCTATACGATACAGCTTTGAACCTGCTTAGGCGTAATCACTCAGATAATAGTTCAGTGTCCGATCGGCTTCGTCGTGGTGCGCACCATTTAGGAAGCAAGTGAATTACGTAGTGGACAATTATGTGTAACATGTGTTTTTAACGTTTAACGACCTCAATAGAGCGATTTTATCTGATGATGGAACAGATGTTCCGAAACGCGTCATTTTAATCGACGTAACGAAGTCACACGACGGATATAAGGTGATTTATTTATAATAATTTACTGTTCATACGTGACTTGGATACCAGAACTAATATGCATTTTAGAAAGATAAAGTACAAAATGGAGAAGTAATACAAAGTATTGGTGGGAAAGACACTCCCCAAGAGTATAAGAAGCAGAAAGATAAACAGACTAGGGCACTGAATTAAGCAAGACTGTCTGCTAATATAATAAGTCATTTACAATGTGCTCCAGATGGTTGGCAATAAACTTTACTTAGAACAACCCAAATACAGTACTGTAGTATATTCGCTCAAACACAATTAAATAAACAATAAGAAAGTATTTTTTAACCCCATCCATAAAGCAAATTATGAAGTGTATAAAAAGAAGAGACATTTCAAAGCATGAAAACTATATGATTAATGTTACAACTTACCGAATCACAGACACACGGTAGGTAGCTATATGGATATTGTATACAGTTATAATAGTACAAAGTTATCTGTCTGATGAAGATCTATATGTATACTGACTGTGTAAACATCCCTCTAAATCAAGTATGCGTGCATATGAAATTCACTATAATTTCATGAATACATTTCTTTCCACAACATTTCACATTTTCCCCTTTGCATGATACTTCAAGCAAAATGATAATTTTTTTTTAATTTTTAGATTTACTATAACCTGAGTAATGACTTACATGCAGTTGCTAATAAAGTAGTCAACAGAGGTAACTAACATTGATTCTTACTGTCCGCTCATATGGCTAGATTGAGATTCCATCTTACTGCAATGCAACGATCCAAGGTCAATTGTATGAGCAGTTCATCGAACCAGTGATCCAAGTTCTCAGTTTTAAATCAACCGCTTCACAATTTTTGTCTATTTACTAGCTGTCTTCCAATGACTTTTGAACACATCAGTTGGTTTTCATTGTAACGGTCCAAAAATGTGGGTATTTTTATTTTATTTCATTTTCGGGGTTTCATAAAAATGTATTGTAAAATTTAATCCCATTGTGACAGACCACGTGGTGAATGTAACAGTTTAGAACAAAGGCAAGACGTAATAGCATTGTGCAATCAGTTGAGGTATGTAGCCACCTCAAGTTTCCAAGAACTATGCGAGAATGTGACCGTGCCCTCGGACCCATCATATGAGCATGTGCGCGGGCGGGGACGTAAGCAGATCAACCGACGCTATCGAAAATGGCGCAGAGACGAAGTTTTGTGAGACCTACAATCCGTGCTGAAGGAAATGTGGCTAAGTCACCGCCTATTTAGTGACGTCAGCCAGTGCCACACAAATATCTACTATGATACTCTGGCAAACTCTTACATGGCTTAAATGGAAATTACGAACGACGACGAAACAACAGGCTTTGTGTTCCATCAAAAAAACGAAGTAATCCAGTTGGCCGTGCAAGTATTGCGGCTCTCCCCAGTTTTCACTTGGAGACGTTGTCTGGCCAGACATCGGCCCTATGGGGCTCTCTTAAATTTCTCGATTTCAAGTAAAAAGTGAACCACCCGTTGAAATTATGTGGCAGCGGCTAATATTTTTCAGTGTATAACAGACACAGTTAGTTTTGGACACACAAATCAATGAAAACGTGAATAGTGAGATCGATCGAAAACCACGTTGCCGGCCGGGAGTATTACACAACATGTCTAGGGGTAATTAAAATGATCAGGGGAGGGTGTATTAAAATTAATTGAGTGAATGTGAGAATGGGCAGGCTGGGCTGTGTTTAAGTATGACTTAAAATAAGGTAAGCTAGTAGACTAGGATAGAATAGAAATTGCATAACTGTAAGGTATAACGAGAAGAAGAAACCATTTAAATGTTGTTTAATATGCGAAATCATGAGTAAAATTTGTTAAAATTTATTTAACATTTAAAACATTAAAAAGATCATGAATTCTCTTCATAGAAAGTGTGTAGCAAGTCATTTCACTAACCTATGAAACACATGTTTGTATCCGACGTACGTGCGATCGAATCCTGGACCCAGAAAGAACCATTGCACGTAGGTGGAAATAAGTTGTATTTTTGTATTTTATATATTTAAAAAGTAGATTAACTTCACATCATAAATGTTAGGATGTATATTGTAACAAATTAAATTGATTCTGTATTAATTGTTAATTTGTTTTTGTTTGTGTACATTTTTTTTTTTTTGTTTCGTGGTGTTCCGAACTTCTGGTTATTTGTATTAATTGATTTAGCTCCTTTTCTGTATTTGTAATTCCTTTCACCAGTTAATAAGATTGTCTCCAATAACAATCGATAGGTGAACTTCCCTATTTGGAGGTTATCTTCCTTCTAAGTGGTGAAATTCTGGTAGTTTCTGCTCAATTAATATTATATATTATACTAATTATTAAACAGTAATAAACTAGATTCAATTTTATATTAATTAATGAATTTTATTAACAAATGTTTATTTAATCGATTTTCTATCGATTGATTGATCGATTCTCAGGGTCTATCAAAAGTGTTTACAATTATTTAGTATCGGGTTCTTTTAACAGTTATTTCATAGATAGTGTAACCAGATGTTTATGGGGTGTTGTTAAAATTTAATTAAAGTTTAATATGCTTGTTTGGTGTTGAACGTGTCAAAATGTATGCTCTCAGTCGTGTACGGGTAAACCGTATTCTGCTCTGCCGCATTCAAACGTTGCCGCCTCGCCACCTGATTGGCGTACAGCTCTCTGCAGTATTACCCAGCTTGCGTCTCGCTTTAACGCCTTCACTTCAATAATTACTAGTCGTAATTCTAAATTAACGGAATCAAACATACAGCATTGCAGATTGAGAACATTTATTAATCTTTTAGAATATTTCACTTGGTTTATTATACATCAAAATTCGTTTCGGCACCGGCTATTACAATTGTGTAGTTGGTACTTGCTCAGCTCAGTTGTTTACAATCAGTCAATAACGCTAGTTTACAGTAAAAATTATCGTTTTTTCTCAGGGGTGTAAAGTCCTTTTGGCTACAGAAATATATACTTACGGCTAACACACAACAAGTTATAATAATTCTTACAACTAATTACATAAATAAATCGATATCTCATTACATTTGACTAAGTAATCACCAATGAAAACTTGTGAAGCAATTTATGGTTATGTTTCATTTGCCAGAAGTTCGTTATTAGAAGATTCGTTAATTATTTATCATAATTTACTTTCTTAATAATTGTTAATTTATTATAGTTAAATAGTGAATTTAAATAAGCATTTATTTTGACTCGGAATAGTGATCAGTGATTTTGAAATAGTTTTATTTAATTCAGACCAAAATTTGTGAATACGCTTTAAGGGATAATGTTTATACTCATCAGTTACTTGTTGCTGAAGATCCTGATGTCGTCTTCTTCGATAGATAACTCCTGGGCTGTCGTCTTCTTCTATGGATAATTCCTGTCGTCTGTTTCCCTCGTCTCGGCACCTTCTCCTTGCTAATTCAGGCCTCGTAATTCTTCAGTTGGTGTCGTCTTCTTCTTTTAGGAGGTTCCACTGATCTTCATATAGTGTCCGTGGTCGTCTTTCTTCGTCACGGCGTCGCTTCGTCTTCTTTGGATCACTACGGTTTGTTAAATTAATTTTTTATAAATAAAATTTACGTTCAGGATTCCCTGTACTGTTGTAATTGTCTTCTATTAGTTTTAAATAGTTTTGAAATTGTTTGAAGAATAATAATTTAACGTTAATACGAGAGCTACTCGGTCCACCCTCTGGCGTTGGTTAATAATGACTTACTGAAAATCTAACGGTTTTTTTGGCGTTATTTTTCTTGTTGCTATGGTTACTTCATAAATTATGCTAATTTTTCATTGGTTATTAACTCAGGTTATTGTTAGGATTTATCGTCTTTTTTCGTCTATTTCTACCAAAATATCTTCAACTGAAGATTACTACTTTGTTCTAATAGCTAGGGTCATCACATTAGTACCATTCTTCCTAATTTTTCATGATGAACATTTTGATACCACTCATGCCTACTTTTGGATAGTCAATTACATTTTTACTATTTTCCCAATTTTATATCTTACATATATTTTATTCACAATTAGTTGTTAACCACATATTTTGGTACTATAAATACCCACTTACATGGTTTAATCATTTGGCACCTTCTGCCTTACCCTTGGATTATTATTTGTTCTCAAATTAATAAATTTATGTTCAACAGTTTGGCCTAGAGCCTAGATTCCATTCTACTTCCATCTAACATTTCTTACTAACATTTCTGGTAACTCTAATACAATTTACAAACAAAACAAACAATAAACATCAGTATCCCTAACTCTAATTCTTACTATCAAACATTTCTTTTCAGGTTCTACCCTGAAATAACTTTTAATTGCTGTTATCTGCTTACCCTACAATTTACTCTATGCTATGATTTTCTGAACACAAACAAAATTCTTAATACTTACTTAAAGAAACTCTTATAATACTATTGACAAACTGTTCCTTGTATGATATGTCCTATCTACTATTCCCTTCACTTAAATACAGTGTTAGTCCTTCTTAATTTGCTATACATTCTGATACCTTAACTCTTACCTTAATATATAATCTTGATATCTTATTACCTAAATTAATAATATTACAATTAGTTCAATCTTACTTACTAGTGCACAGTTTATCACAAATTGTTTATCTGTTTGACATAGTTGGCTTATATAATATTTAGTTCTACACTCTCACTACACTTTTCCTTTCATTAGAAAGTTTCTATAATTACTACCCTGCTCACTTTGTTTCATTATTCTATACCTATCACTTCACTACTTATTTAGTTTTACACACTTTTGGGCTTATTCACTTGTTTATTCATGGGTTGTCTGATTACTTTAAATCACTGTGTGATTATGGTCATTTATAACTATTTACCTCCAAATCACACTGATCACTTTTGGTCATCATTCTAATATTGCTTTTGTTTTGGGCTCAAAGTATTGTTTATAGCCTTTGGCCATTACTATTACAATTAGTTTGGGGTATGGTTAGCTTCTAACCCCCCTACATTATATTATACAAGTACATTCTTTAAATAATAAGATACATGTGATACTATTACCCTTCATTAATCTTATTGTCCTAGCTATATCTCATATGCTACAGACATCAATTCATTACTAAATTTACAATATTCTGTTCACTTTTTTGGGATGACTTGATTGTACTTAAACTTCTTCTTCACTGTCTCTTGGTTTTCTTTTGGTTCCTATCCGATCTATTGTGTCAAGTCTGTCGGGTTAATAGTCATTTGTCATTTATTGGGTTACTGGGTTATTGATCTTTAAGTTCATAAGTTTTTTGCCTTTTACTCTTATTTTCAGCTGTTTATTTTATAACTAAATACCATTGAATTCTTGCTACCTTATGTCATGTTACAATAGTCAGAGAAAAAGGGCAAAGTATGGAAAGTATAACATTGCAAAAATATATCAACTTAAAATTAAAATACATATATGTCATTCAATATATAATGGTGAGTATAGAAATTTTCAAACCATTTAGTCTAACAGGCAGTGTTGCATTGGATTGTGGGAAGAAAAAGATGGCCGCTTCGAGTTCAGATGCAGGATGAATACACCTCGCTAATTCTGCGTTCAATAAAAGCTGCTTCTCCTGCGATTCCTCGTTCCTGCTGTTGCGATTATTCCTTCTTGTGTTGGTGGAGTGTTCCTGGTTAAGTTTTAGTGTTCCACTTGGATAAAATGTGTTGTAAAAGTTAATATTTCACTTTCGTATGTTAGGTCGAGAATTGCACTGTTTGTTCGTTGTGTAGAATTAATGTTTAAATCATTTAATTGGTGTATTCACTGTGTTCTGTTCTTGTTTGAAGTTAGTTTAGTGTTTGTTTCACTGAATTTACTTTTAGAACGTATTTTTACAAAACTCGCGTTTTTCACTTCAGGCTAGGCTTGTCGCTATACGCCATTTATTGCTCAGCTACTAGGTTAAAAATGCTTAAGAGCTCATGTCAAGTGTACTTCACAATATCTAATAATGAACTAACTAACTTCCTTCGTCTTGTCCAAAAGTCTTAGCCAAATTAATATTAGCTATCCATTGTTTCAAAATTATTGGCATCCTGTGCATGTGAGAATGTTACATTATATAACTGATTATATTTTTGTTATTCTTCAAATTTATTAACTACTAAATACATAATCTTCTTCTTCAGTTCATTCTGCTTGATTTGATACCAAATAATGTAGTTTTATTAAGTTTTTGATCTAAAATGTTATTTTTACCTCATTTTGAAAATTGTAAGTTTTAAAATTCACTTCCTGTCCTTTTCCAAAATGTTGCCTTTTTACATGTTATATTAATGATTGTATTAAATCTCAGATTGATATAAAAGGTTTATCTTTCCTTAATTTCTTGTAATTAGATTAATTGGTTATCTTTTAAAATATTATACATTAATATGTGACTCCCCTCTCTAAATTTTCAGTTTTTACATTTACATTTTTAACAACAATTCTTGCTATCTTTTTACAAAATCTTTCTTACTTATATTTCCAATTACATGACTCTATGATTGATTTATCTTATATAAATCCCATCAGTTTAATTGTTTTTCTGTACTGATTTCATCAATTTTGATGCTGTTCAGTTTTAACATTTGGCCTAGATTTCTAACAGTTTTTTCATACAAAGTTTTTAAATATTACATTTTGTTTGTACCCTCTCTGACTTTCTATTCTATTATGACATTAATTAACATTTTCTTATCTTAAAAAAAAACAATTAGTATATAATTTATACTCTTAATACATAATACATAATTGAAATTAACAATGGTCTTTCAAACTCAGACATTTTATACTTAATTATTATTAGTAACACAATAAATATTTTATAACTAAAGAATGTTATTTAATTCTGACATTTCAGTCTTGATTATCACTAGTAACTTATTCTAAATAAACAAAACATCTCTGTCCTTCCATCATATACTCTATTTCTTATACTAGGTTCTATTTTCAGTTTTAATCTGTTTTTGATTTTGGGGTAATGATACTTTAACACTTCACTTTTTATATGCCCTGCTCTTGTTTTATCTATTATCATTCTACTGAATGTTGTATATTAAGAGTGGCAGTTATTATTCAGAAACACCTGTATTATCTGTCATGATAATACTTTATTTAATATTATTCATGGACACAAATAAGCACTTCAAAGTTGTATTATTTCACAATTTACTTAGTTTGTGAACTGCAATATTTACACATAAGGTTTATTTTTTATAACACAAAAACTTGCACTGATCCCCTTTTTATTCTTGGATTTTATTTCTAAATAGTTTTATAGTTTTATTAAAATCAGAAATCTATTTATAGAAGATAATGAAGGTTTGTTTTTTGGCATTATAAAATTATTTCACATTTGTACACTTTCAATTCTACTTTATACACTTTTGGCTTACATTTATTTTACATGGTTTCTAAATTTGATATTTTGTTATACTTTCATTTGTTATTATGTTTATCATTTTCTTTTGGGGTTTGGGTTTTTTATAAGAGCACTCCTTCTTCTTGTGGATGCTGTCTTGTTCTGGTTTCTTCATTGATTTCTCCTATTTTCTTCTTGTTCCTTATAAAAATATTTCCTTTTCTTCTTGTGGATGTTGTCATGTTTTGGGTTTCTTCGTTACCTACTCCTATCCTACCTGGGTATTACCTTTTTCTATATTTTTAGTTCTGCAGTTTATTTTGATGATTCATCACTCGTTGTAACATTGGTTTTAAATGAACTTTTACTTTAATCTATGATTATACTTCACGGTGGTTCTTAATTAATTTTTTATTTTATTTTATTTTGCTTTCTCGGATTTAAAAAAAAATGCTTTTATTTTATTTTTATTGATCAATCATTCTACCATTCAGAATTATTGGCATTATCTGTCATGCTACAATATACATAAAGTTTCCCATAAAGTGTGTAAATTATATTTAGTATGGCTTTCTGATACATATGTTACGTATACTTTGTAATTTTTTGCTGTTTTTTAAAGTTTTTGATTATTCTGATTAACTTCTTTTTATTTGAAAAAAAAAAATATAACAAAAAATGTGTTTTATACATTTTCATATAGTTTTGTGTACTCTTTTTGGGGGGAGAAAGATCACCATCAAAAAATTGGGGAAGAGTCATGGGGTCACAAATTTTGAAAAACAAATTGCAAAATTCCATGTAGGGTATCAAATTGGTTAAAGATTAAATTAAAGATAATGAGAAACTACAGTTTGGGATATTTAGGAAAGAATCGTATTCTGATATAATTATACCAAGAGAGTCTTACCACCCTTATAGATATAAAATGGCGGCAATCAATTCATTTTGTTATAGAGCTCAGAAGTGTTTAAAAGAGACCGAATCAAAAGATAGGGAGTTAAAAACGATAAAGGGAACTGTAAGGAATAATAACTATAACACCCACATAGTGGATAAAGTTATGAAAAGTGTTAACATACAAAAAGCTAAAATAGAACCAGAACAAAAGAATTATGCAGGGTCATTGACATACATAGGTTCACATACTAGAAAAATTATAAAATGTTTTAATAAATACGGAGTAGATATAGCTATTAAAAAATGTGAAACGGTATTTGACAAGATAAGGAATAAAAATATATAAAAAATCCCAGTATTACTGAAAAGCGGAATTTTTAATTAAAATGTAAAGACTGCAACAAAGTGTACCTAGGTGAGACTGGACGAAAATTCGTATGCAGGTTGTCTGACCACAAACATGGAGAAGGTAATAGAACAACGAATTCGTTATATGCAAGACATTTCATCGAAGACAACCATAAGTTTGTTAATCCTTTGGAAGACTATGAAATTGTAAAAGTAGTAAATAACACAGTTGAAAGAAAGCTTAGGGAGGAGTTAGAAATATTGAAAGAAAGAGAAAAAGGGTTAGACAATTTAATTAATACTAAAATTAAATTTGATAATGAAGAAATATTTTATAACATAATTAAATAGATAGAGGACAGATAGATAAGGTTAAGAATTAAGTTGCATAGGACTAATTGGATGTTTTTAAAATAAGGGTGTGTGACTGGCCCACAAGTGTGAATGTAAAGGCGGTTAGGTTTAAAAGGAATGCACACACACGCGCACGCACACACAAGGAATTTGATAGAAAAATATGTAACTGTCCAGATGGGGGTGACAGGGCTCAGAGGTTGGGAAGGGACATTTGTGTGTGAGCAAGGTGGGGTGGGGTGGGGGTGAAGGGTTTGTTTTCACGTCTGTTTGTTCATTTCCAATCTGACGATGAGTTGTGAAGCTTGAAAGCGCTAATCGGAATAATTTTTATATAGTGGTGTCCAACAGTGATAATTCTGTTTACGTTATTCAAGTACGAATTCAATATCTTGAAAAATTTGACACAAAATTAGTATCTGTCAACAGATATGAAATTAATCTGGTTTTATCTAATAATAAATGTGTTCCATTCAAAGTAACAAGCAAGTTCTCTAGATGAGGGAGTTTACTAGTATAATTAAATCAAGTTTTCAATATATTAGAATGAATTGTTATCAATATATCGGTGTGAATTGTGGCGTGTGATTAGCATTAACATTCATATAAAGTTCTGTTGTGCGTTTTGTGAATGAAACTAGAATCTATACAGTTACAAGATGAAATGCAAATTCTGTAATAGACACTCTATTACAGCAGAAAAATTCCTGTATTAATAATATGCAGGACAGTGTCAAACGCAAACACAATAATCCATAAAAAAGGAAACTACATAATAAGTGGTACCTCCCCATACTTGACACCATTTTATTAATTTTTTGTGAGTAAAAATTTTATGCTAATTTTGGCATTAGTTTTGTTTATGTAACAAAAAATTGGCAATGACAACAGTTTAGTTAACACTGATATTCAACTTTGAAAATTCAAACTAGTTTGAAACTAGCCACAAAATCCAATGTTTCCTACTACACAAAACAGCCCAGTGTCTACTCATTGTGAACTATCTGTGACCAACTAATCAAAACACACACACACACACACACACACACACACACACACACACACACACACACACACACACACACACAATGTAACATTTACCTACCTCTATATTTGACAGACACTAGTACTTATACACGAAAAGCCAATATTTATGACACCTATGTATTTATGGGACCTGTAATCACTTCTTACAGAATGTCAGCACAAAACCTGAATGTTAACAATTTTATCACACAGAATAAACTGATGCATAGACAAACAAACAGCTAATGTTTGAACACATCAGCGTAGATAACACTGTTGATAAGAAGTCGGAGCCACATGTTCAAATTCCAGACTCTCCACCTTAGTACTTCCCTCCCTCTTTCCCTCTCTACCATTTTGCTTACCTTCATCAATTGATTTTTCAACCATCACATTTTTTATTTTTTCTCTTTTTGTCTCCTCTATGTGGTTGTTCACAAAAATGTTCCGCTCATCAAACAGACAGAAAACAACGCACCTTTGCAATATCACTTCGACTGGTGTTACAAATTAAATAAAAACAAAAAAATGAAGTGTTATCACAAGCATTATGTTGGACAGTTACCATTGTTACAATTTATCACACAACGTTTCGACCACTAGATAATCTGTAGTCATCTTCAGGTGAAAGTGAAACTACAACATTAAATACAAACTTAAACCTACTCGAGATTCGTTCACTAACAAGGAGAGTCGTCTAAAAAGAAAATTAAAAAACCACCACCAGCACCTTCAAAGTTAAACACAACTATATAAAAACTATAAAAAAGAAAAAATGTTACTTACCCTTTAAGTCCGCTGGGCAGAAGCGGTAACCACAACCACACTAACAATGTTCCCTGTATAAAATTGTGTCAGTGTGGTGTGCTTCCCGGTTCTGTCCAGCTGACTTAGAAGGTAAGCACTGTAAGCAGCATTTCTTTCTTTTTTATATACTTACACTTACAGTTTAATGCCAAACAATTATCCCAGGACTGGTTTGTACTATGCTCTTAGTACTTAACAATCCATCTCTCTTTGTTTTCTCCAATGCAATCTTGGACACTAAAACTACTCAAATATTTGTGCACGTCTTCACTGCAAAGTCTATCTCGTCATGTGCAGACATCAACAGATTGCAAGAATCTCATTTCCAGGTCCCATATCTTACTCAGATGTTTCTTCACCAGAATCCAAGTTTCAGAATCACACAACACTGGCACAGCCATAAGCCATTACCTTATAAAAACCGGAAGCTGTTAAAAGGATGTAAGCTGTTAAGGATCCACAAAGCTGTTTGTGGATGTAATCATCCAACAATGAATGTGAACTCCAGGGCTCAATGTGTCAGTTACAACAAGTCTGTTGAAATTACAACATTAAAACAAAAATTATGCCGTTTTGTTTGCAAATTCGTACACCTTGCAAACTAAAATTATATTAGACAATAAGACTCTAAAGGAGATGTCAGATTTTCGCCACCTTGGTTGCGACATCACTTATGTCGTAGATCATGATGTTTCTAACAGTTTTTTAAAGAAAATTATAAATGGGTTCCACACCAGGCAATACTAACCTACATGTCCGTCAAGAATTAAGAATCAAGAATATTTTTACTAAGTACAGGGTGGCGCAGGGAAAAGTGAAAATTTGAAGTTGATGCTGGCAGCCCTGTAGATGTAGCAGAAGTGAAACTGTCTGTCTAGCAGTAACGGACATTTAGTTACCATGGAGCAGTGGAGCGGTGCAGAGCATGCGGTCGCCATAAGGGCGTTTCAGTTACCATGGAGCAGTGGAGTGGTGCAGAGCGTGCGGTCGCCGTAAGGCCGTTTTACCGACATGGTGATAGTTTGACAGCTGCACAACGAGAGTTTCGGCACCACTATCAGATCCCGCCCCGCGGTCAATTTCTTCGTTACACGCAATCAAAACGTGGGTTCGTAATTTTGAAGAGACTGGTTCAGCTTTGAAGAAAAAGCCTAGTGGGGGTGTATGGTCTGTACGTACCCCAGAAAACACTGATGCCGTGCGAGCTGCCATCTTAAGGAGTCCTCGTCGTTCGGTGCGAAAAATTGCCTCGTCATTGCAGCTCGGACGTTGGAGCGTTCAAAGAATAGTCCATGAACTTCAATTTCATCCATACAAACTTCAGATTGTGCAACAACTGAATCCTAATGATTCTGTATTCCGCCTGCAAATTTGTGAACAATTGTTGGCTAAAATCAATGAGGATGCTAACTTCATTCAAAATCTTTGGATGTCTGATGAAGCCCATTTTCACTTAAGTGGATACGTGAATAAGCAGAACTTCCATTACTGGGCTCAAGGAAACCCTGCTCAGCTTCACCAGCATCCATTACACAGTACCAAAGTTACCGTATGGTGTGCAGTGTCATGTCATGGGGTGATAGGCCCTTACTTTTTTGAAGATGAACGAGGGACTGCTGTCACTGTGACGTCTGAACGTTATGTCAACATGCTAGAGACATTTTTGGCTCCAAGACTCCATACTTTTCCAAATCTTGACATTCAGCACACCTGGTTTCAACAGGATGGCGCCACCTCACACACTGCCAGACAGTCTATGGCAGCAGTGAAATGTTTGTTTGGGGATCGCATAATTTCAAGGAATGCTAACATCGCTTGGCCGCCCCAATCTCCAGACCTTTCAGTCTGTGACTTCTTTTTATGGGGACATCTGAAGAGCATCGTGTACCAGACTAGACCAAGAACCCTTGCTCAGCTCAAGACACAGATTGAAGAGGAAATTGCCAAAATCCCAGGTGACACATTGCGCCGCGCTATGCAAAACCTACAGAAACGACTTACTGAATGTGTATGGCAAAATGTGCAGCATTTAACTGATGTAATTTTTAAAAAGTGATGCCTAATATAATTTCCAGTCTTGTAGAACTTATTTTGAGCCTCAAATAAAGTTTTGTAACGTTCCTTCATTTTTTCTAATTATTTCAAATTTTCCCGTTTCCCTGGGCGCCACCCTGTGTATAATATTAGACTATTAGTTGTCGCCCATTAACGTGATTTATATTTTCAATACTGTATAATTATTATTTTAACTAAAGTCAATTCAGTGGAACAAATTTAACAGAATCCTATTTGACAATTTTTTTTTTATCTCATTTGATTTTATCATTTTTACTATTAATAGTGACTTTGGTTTTCAGTTTGACACAATTTTGTTTTTCTATTTTCATAGCACCAAATGTTGCCCACACTACATGGACAGTTTCAGTTGAGCCAACTTCTTAGTATGGGTGAAATATCTGATGCTGAGATAAATAAAAAAACTTGTTATTTACTTTTTTATAATTATCTTTACTATCAAGTATAATTTGGTTTAAAACAAAATTTAATATCTGAACTCTTGATGAGAACAAAACAACACTTTAACCATTCTGTGAAATATAAAATTGTACTTAGTGTAAATATACAGGTTTGATAAATTATACTTATAGTTACAGTTTCTATCAAATTAGTAGTTTCAATTAGGTATACTGTTAGCAACTACGAAGCATAATTAAAGAAGAAAATGCACAGTGATTTTCCTCAAACAATACCTGCAAGTTGGTGAAATAAACCAAAACCAAAAAAATATCTTGTTTCTTGGCAATAAAATTTGACACACACACACACACACACACACTTTAGAAAATCACAATCAGACTGACTATATAAGATATAAAATGAGAACATAAACAGGAAAGCGCTGCACGATAAAACTGAGGCAGTTCATACAAAGTCCGCCAAAACTTGACAATGTAAGGAAACCTGTACATCAGCGAACACATCGACAAAGGATCAAGAAAAGTTGAAGGCTTCCATAAGAGAAAGGACAAAAGAAGCAGCAGAGGCAACATACCACTGTACAGTGCAAGTGGACTGGATTATGGATGTGAAGTTTGTTCATTCTTAGAGTTGGTACTGATGTACACAAAGTGGAGTGAAATAACACAGAGGCACGTATAAAGTTAAAACTTTTTTAACATACCCAAAGATATACAGAATCATTTACCTTATTTTTAGCTGCACTAATTATTAATCTCAACTGAATTTTTATAAAGTTTGTTGATATATTTTAAATCAGTTAAAAATAATAATCAACTGCGAACTACTTTATTACTAGCGGAGAATTTAGTGATGCAGCCACTTACCTAACCAATACAGTTCAAGTACAAACACAATGATTTTATCATCTGGAACCATTCTAAGAGTGAACAAACTTTACATGGTATTTTTTCCAACGAAATTCCTTTCAAACATGTACTATGGATAAAAACCTGATGAAATGTTCATATTAAACAAAATACATGAAGATGCTTTGTTTTAAATTACAGATTAAAGAAAAATAGCTCCCATTTTACTGTACAAGCATAAACTTCTTATTCAAATTTACTTAATGTATACTGTTACTCCTTTACAGAACACACTACATGTTTCTCGGCTACCCCAGCAGAGCCCAACTGTAATGTTTGTGTGTGTATATGACACTTAACATGCGAGTCAGTGTTACGTAATATGGAACATTCTCATACATTCGATAGTGTTGTTTGACAAGCTTCTCAACTAGCCCAACGGTGCATGTTTCTGCCAAGGCCGCGCTGAAGTATCCTTTAGAATTTTCGACTGCTTGTTAAGAACACACATTATGGAAACTGTAAGTAGTATAGTCCTGCAGACTATAAATAGCCCACTCCTGCCGCCGCTTAGTTTTCAGTTAGTGTCAGACAATTTACACAGTGCGTCTCAAGTGGTGTATTAGTGAAAAGTGTTTATAGTGCAGAATTCTTAGTGGCTGACATTATTATTTGTGTGGACAGATTAACTTGAATCGTTGTATGAATATAATCTTGTTGAATAACTTGATTTCAAACTGTTAATTGAGATTAATTAAAGCTGGTGATTAGTGACTTAATTGGTGTCTTGTAATTTGTTTTCCACTGTCCCATACGACGATCAAGGAGACCGTTGTAGCAATATGTATGTAAAATGATTATTTTATATTTTGAAACAGAAGGAATTCCCATTAGAGATCATGGGAACACCTAGAATCAGAGATCATGTTTATTAAAAAGAAGAACCTCAAAAGGCCCATTTTGATGTTTAATATTGATTTAACTTCAAAAAATCCCAAATATAAAGAATTTATTCCTATTAGATAACGATGTTTTAAAATTTTGAATCATAAATTTTTACACAAAGTAATACACATCTGCATATTTTTAATCTGAATTTATATTTTGAAAACTGGGTTGAATCTCTTTCACGCCTAACTCGAAAACAGCATTCACAGACTAATGTATATAAGAAACTGTCACCTTATTTTCATCCATAGGTTATGTCAAGAAAGTATTTCTGAGTACTGTCGTACAAACAAGTTAACACACTCACATACAGATGCACAATAATTTGGTGTTATTAGAATGCCGCATGTAAGCACGCACGCACGCACGCACGCACGCACGCACGCACGCACACACACACACACACACACACACACACACACACACATGCACGCACGCACGCACGCACAGTGTTATAATCCACTAAGGATTGAGTTGTAAATGAAAATATATATATGCATGCCATGCAAAACAACCTTTGTAATTCACAACCCAGAAAAAACAGAGCCACGAAACCTGTGTAACTTACACGTAATCTGGTATAACTTACCTCTTTCGAAGTCGTTGGATTGTAGAGGTGCAAAATCCAGAGGTTCCGCACCTCCTTCGCCGAGCTCATCAGGCAAGCCATCTGCTGCGTTCAAGCAAGTGTAAGTAGTACAAAGATATAAAAGCAGACAGACATATATATTAATGAAACAAGAAAGGAACACAAGAAACAGACAGACACAATAAGATAAAAAAGTAATTGCAAGAAGAAAAAGAAACTACATGTGCTGCTGCTGCTGTTAGTTTCATTGTAATGATAAAGCATGTGACTGGTTTTAACGTTTTGTTAAAACAAAAGCCCATTATGTCATAGTATAAGGGTTACACTGAAATGTACACAATCATTATACAGCACGTGCTTGCAACACTTGACTAACTAAAAAATATACAAAAATAAAACAATATAAATACTGTCCTTAAATTATTAGTGACTGTCAATCAATAAATGATGAAAGATTTAGTGAGGAGTGGTCAATAAGTATGACACAATTTTTACATCATTTGTGTCAGTGCACGGATAGTAAAGAAAAAAATGCATGGACAGTACGCCACTGTCATCTTTTAAACAATATATGTATCAGGTTGTGGTATAAACCTACTACTTTTTTTTTTACAATTCTTCAAATGACAGTTCATTTCAGGATTTATGAACACATTAGATTGATTTTTAAAAAAGGAAACAACAAATACGCCTCTAATCATAAATATAATCTAAGTAATAAACATAGTCATACAATAAAAACATTATTATCACATACGGACATTAATAAATATCACTTATTAAGTTTATAACCTAACAGAACTCATACACTTGTCCGTGTGACAATTGTAAACTAACAGCTTATTGCATATATGGTGTAGATGAATACAGCGAACCAACGGCAAAAAGCAGAAGTATGTGAGCTGGTCATTGCATTTGGACTGCAACACTTATGTGGCTATTACGCCGGCAACAGGAAAAACTGAGACGAACTCTTCGTACACTACAGCGTGCTGCGTTAATGTGGCTGCTGCAGTTGGTGAGCAACACCCACGTCTAAGTGGGAAACTTTAATTAGCAGCCAATCCTGCCGAGTCAGATGATGATACCATGATTTCTTTTTAAATGACAAAATAAAATTTTATTTTGTATGGTTGTTAATTAACATTTTGTAATTAAATTTTAATTTTCTTGAAAAATTTAGGTGTTCGCAAAAGTACAACAATCCTACCAGTCAACAGTGGTTGGTAGGCACCTATTGAATACAATACCAGAAGCAGGTTTACAAAAGGTTTTCAGGTTTCAAACACTTCACTGTTCAACAATAGGAATTGGTATTGCCACATAGGAATTTCCATTCCATAAGTTATAATTTAAAAGGAGTTAAAACTGAATAACCTGTAAGAATATTTTGACAATTCCAGAAACTTTTTAATTTTCTTCCTTGTGTTTAACAACAAGAGGGAATCGAAGTGGTTAGGACATGCAAGTTGTCATCGATAGGAATTCAACAATAGAAGACAAAATGGTCCAGATCGTAGGATATGCAGATGATATTAATATTATGGCAAGATCCCAAGGAAGAGCAGAAGAGACCTTCCAGGAACTCAAAGGTGTAGCAGAAGAAATAGGATTACAGGTTAATACAGATAAAACAAAGCTTATGATCACCACTCGAAAGAAAATCAGGAAATCTGAACAGTTTGAAATCGAACCACTAAACCAGGAAATAGTTAATCGGTTTAAATATTTGGGATGTTGGATGGCAGAAGATAATGAAGAAATAAACAAAATAAGGATACAGGATAAAGGATAAGGATACAGCCCACAAATAGAGCATATGCTTCGTTGACAACTGTATTCAGACAAGGAATGTCCAAGCTCACATATAAAGTTATGATTAGACCGGTGATAACATATGGCTGCGAGACTTGAACTCTGAACAAACAAGCTGCTAACATAGTCAATACCTTTGAAAGCAGAATTTTGAGAATACATGGACCAATCCAAGTCAATGGGATATGGAGAATCCATCACAATGAGGAACTATAGAAGCTATATAAAGACAATGATCTGGCCACCACCATCCGACTGCAATAGATTGCAATTGGCAGGACACATCATTAGGATGGAAGGAAACCAAATACCTAGGAAGGTACTTTTAGACAAATCGAGGGTAGAAGGCCTGTTGGAAGACCCAAGCATCACTGGATTGACGCAGTGGCGAGATGCTGATACTTTACTTAAAATAAAACGATGGACATCGATTGCCAAGGATAGAGAATAATGGAAGCGGATGATTATGTAGGCTAAGGTTCGACTCCAAACTGTGATGCCATAGAAGAAGTAGGAGGACATGGCAGTATTGCAGATGAAACAAGAAAAATAAAACAGTTCACTGAAGTAAAGCCGGAGGGTAAGAGTTCAAGAGGAAGGCCAAGGAAGA
The DNA here is from genome assembly GCA_034769895.1 of Magicicada septendecula. Taxonomy (NCBI): domain Eukaryota; kingdom Metazoa; phylum Arthropoda; class Insecta; order Hemiptera; family Cicadidae; genus Magicicada; species Magicicada septendecula. The sequence goes on from CM068369.1 coordinate 555,366,139, forward strand.
CATAAAGAGACTGGGGCAGGAAATCCACGATATGTGCATGGACACGAATAGATGGATACAATTGATAGAGGCTCCATACAACCTAATGCTGAGAGGGATTTAAATAAGGAGTGTTTAAAAACAGATAAACCAATCTTGAAGAAGAATGAAAACAAGGAGGAATATGAGGATAATCATCATTGTTACCACGAAACCGTATTGAAACACATGTACTGATTTCCTACTGTGCATCTTTAAAATTATTGATAGAAAAACTTATTATCTTTCACATAGTTGTAAAATTACTTTATTATGCTTGTCTCTTTCAAACAGTTTTGAATTAAAGCTCAAAACTTACATATAACATTTTTATTCTAAAGTATTTAACAAAACTTTGAACTGTGTAATATGCCTATTATTTAATTAACTGCAGCTTTCATTTTGCACACAGAAAAAAAAAGTTTAAAAGGTAATAAAATAAAACAAAATCATAGAAATTAAAGATCTAAAAGTAGCGAAGGGAAGTGCAATGATATACCCATAAATTATAAAATAAAATACAATTGCTATGAAATGGTCACATGCAAATGTAAGTGAAATGATCATTACTAAAAAAATAACATACAAGTTATAAGCAAGGCAATAACTTATAGGTACTTGATCAAACATGGGGAACTACTTCACACATGGATCCATGCAAAGCCATAAACTCAACATTATACAATTTACAAAATAACAGACAAGAAAGTATAGTCAGAATCATTACAGAGTAACTACAGAGTGGGTGTCAATCCCCTCCAGAACTTTTAACAATTTCTGCAAATCCCGTGTTTGTCACCAAGTGGCACCGGACCTCCACTCAGTGACAAACACGGGATTTCAGCTGACAAAATGTTTGTAACACCAATGAGAATACAAAATTTCAGCAAAATTCCATAATCACTCAATGTAGCCCTGTCCCTAAGCCAGTTGGATGTGTTAAAATGAGGCTTATAAATAATTGTAGAAATAAAAGGAATTACAATGTTTATAAATTAATAAAATAAAGTTAAACATTTTTTTAATAACGGCAATCACTAACATTCTGTAAATAACACATTTATTTGCAGCCTTAAAAAAATTATTATGCATGCACCAGAAAACAAAGACAGAGCCAATAAGGACTTGTGGTTCACCCGGAGACACTTCCCCTTCTTACAGGGTTGTCTATGTCATGACTCCTCTATTCTGATACCTCTATGGTTTGGCCCACCAGCTTTGGACAGGTAAACTAGAAGTTTCTTGACTTTAATTCGGAAAAATAAAACTGTATTGCTGATTTTTATATAAAAAAATAATGTCCTTTAACATGAACTATAGGCTGCTTAAAACATTCTTGGGGAAAGATCCTTAACACTTTGCTGGCAAAAGACATCCATGTACGGCTTACATAACTTCTGAGTTTTGACGAGTGCATATAGCACTGTTTTACACGATGAAATCCGCTGATTTATGCTTTTCGACAATGTGTAATCATGTTACTATAAAGACTAACATTAGTAGTTCACAATTCTGCAGCTAGATCTCACAAGTATATACATTTTATTCACGTACGATTTGTTCTACCACATGGTTTTGTAGTCGAATGCGTAAATGCTTCAAAACATACCATACCAAACAAATTTTTAGTGAATGTAAACAAAGTTGTGTATATAGTGTATACTGACAATATTAGTGAATATTCAGAAGACAAGTTTCAGTAGTTTTGTGACAATATGTTGTTATAGCCTAATTGTAATAATATTTTATATTTGAAAAAACATGGCAACTTTATAATGACATAGAAAAAAATGTTATTTAAAATACAAGTTTTACTTTTATATAGTGTTTTAGAGAATAGTTGAATTTACAAAAAAAAATAAATAAATAAAACTTGAATTACTTATAAGTATATAGTTAATTATGTACTATGTCAAAAAGCGTGAAAAATGGCCAGACGTGACGGATGGACAGACCCAGAATCCCTCAGCCAGGTAAGTGTTAAAGTGAAAAGGGGTAATGAAACTGGGTTTTCTTTTTCAAAATATTTTTCACAAAGACTCAATTTCACACGACTTAATAAGAATATGAATTTAGAATTAAAGTGATTTCTGATAATGTGAAACTTATTAAATTTAATCTGAGTAACAATTAATCAAGATAGAATATTTTGAAAAGTTTTTTATTTTTTTTTTTCAACTCTTAAACTTCACACTGGGTTACTTTAAAATTTTGAGATGCAAAGAACTTATAAAATTATATGGTACGAATCCACAATTTTTTGTCTGTTCTGGAGAAAACGGGGATCCCCCTCCCCAAAGCTAGAGTAACCCTCTTCAGGTGCAGGTCCTAGATACACCACTGGTCGATAGGGTGCTAATCCAATACTATCTCTTATGATTCTTGATTAAAATAATGAAGTTTGTTCTTGTCTGCCACATGTTGAAAATCACAGCATTATGTATCTGACCCACAAGAACACTGCACAGTGTACAGTTTACCTTAAAAACTGTAGGTACAAAATCATTAAAACTCTTTCTACACAAAAGCACAATATTAATATATTTAAAAAAAAACTTATAAAAGCAATTAATTAAAATGTTTACACTAACACCGTTACATAATTGAGAAAAATTAATTTCTTGGATATTGTTGTCCATGACGTGTCCGTTACTTAACTAAATATAATTAATTTACTACCGACTCAGAACACAAAGTTTTTTATGGGTAAAAACGTAAAAGTTTTACCTTATAGCCTGAACCGATTTTTGCTTTTAAAAAGCTTCTTTTGAGGCTGCCCTTGGGAGCACTGTCCATCTTGTTCTTGGCGACGGTATCGACTTTTGAAAGATCGATGTTGTGTGTGTGGGGTGTGATATATTCGAATAATGGGTGTGATTTAAATTGTGTCTGTTCATTTAGGATGTCGTTTTTATGTGTTTGTATATTTCCAATTGTTCAAGAGTGTCTAGTTTTTGGTTTTTTGTGTGTATGTGTCGAATGACAAATAATGACAATACACATACGTGTATGTGTAGACAATAACATGGACATTCTATACGTACACACAAAAGGTCAAAAATTAGACGCTCTAGAACAATTGGAAATATACAAACACATAAAATGACATCCTAAATGAACAGATACAATTCAAATCACACGCATTATTCGAACATATCACACCCCACACACACAACATCGATCTTTCAAAAGTTGATACCGTCACCAAGAACAAGACGGACAGTGCTCCCAACGGCAGCCTCAGAAGAAGCTTTTTAAAAGTGAAAACCGGCTCAGGCTATAAGGTAAAACTTTACGTTTTTACCTATAAAAAACTTTGTGTTCCAAGTCAGTAGTGAATTAATTATATTTAAAAATTAATTTTTCAATAAATATTTGGACACATAAAACTACTCTGATGAAAACAACAACAAAAGTAATAATGTGTTAAACTAGTAAACAGACAAAAGCTGCAATTTATAACGCAACCACAAACAATAGAACCTTTGGCAAAAACGCTCTGAGCGTCTGCTGTTCCACCTGGCTGACCAACAGGTTCCTTATCAGTTGCTTCACTATAACACTACACACAGACATGTCGCGTCATAGTTACTGCAACATTGTCAGTTCATCGCCTTGTTTGTAAGTTGTTAATTTATATATTGTCTACAGTAATATTTATTGTTTTCTAATATATCAATTACAGTAAATAAACAAATTTACTGCATTCATGACAACCACATGTAAGAATCCAAATTAATAAGAATCCACATGTAATCAGAATCCAAATTAAGTCAGTTGTGTGATGCTGTTAAAACTTGCTGGGCTGTTGTACGCTGTGGTTCAGAATGTCTATAATTACCGTTGGCGCAGAACCTCCATTTGAGTCTTAATTCCCACTTAACGATTACACCAAATTCAAACAATTAATTAAATCAAATTATACCTTATTTCATTTAGCTTATTTCAATTTGTATTGAATGGTGGTAATCAAACATTTTTTTCATCTTTTTGTGCAGAGTTGCATTGGTCAGAATAAAAAAGTGCCCGTTTTTTTTTACCTATTCTAGGAAACTTCAAATTTAAAACAAAAGCAGGATACGTAAAAACATATCGCCGGACTGGACTTTATACTGTCCACTAATACTGTATAGTATACAATGTTTTTGACACACATATAAAGTTATAATTTTGTTATCTGTGAAGAAAAAAAAGCACTCATTTTGTAAAACTTATTTTTCTCATTGCTGAATTATAAGAATAAATTGTGCTTAGACGCATTTTAAAGTTCTTAAAGTTTTCTGTATCAATTCATAAATTAAAAAAATGTAAAGTAACCGTATTTTATAACAATTTTTATTTGATACTGAGGTAGTGTGCATTCAGCTATGAAAGCAAAAAGTGTCCACACGGGTTAGTACAGTCTCGGCAAGCAAGCAGGTATACATCTGGCTACTTTCACCGTCTCTGCATACCCAAATTGTTATAAAAAACACTGTTCTGTGTGTGTTATACATTTTCCTTTTTTTTTAAGTGTTTATTCATATTATTTTGTCTTTATAAATTATATCCAGTGGTTTGCTGAGGTCATTCATTCATCATAACTGGACGTGTCATCATGAAATCCCACATCCTCCAAAATCACTTTCTGAAAATCAGTTAAAACGTGTTAAAAACATTCTATTCTATAAAGTATAGAATAGAATAATTAATATTTTATTGCAGTCGGATAAGGAATTTTTATATACTTTTGTTTTAAAGTTGAGGTTTTCTAGAATAGGTAAAAAACATGCCATTTTTTTAATTACGACCTACACAATTCTGACCAAAAAAGATGAACAAAATTTGTATTATCACCATTCAACGCAAATGAAGTAAGTTAAAACTTGCTGTATTTTGATTTAATATTAGTGTAACCGGTAACTTGGAATCAGAGATGTTTCACCATACCTACAATGAACACCTTTAGTGATGTGGGAACAGGGATCTCAAACACCCGCACAGGACTACTAGCAAAGACTGCTCTACTCTGTTGAGAATTTCTATTTCCAGTCTCTGCTTGTAGTCCTATACGGACATTTGAAATCTCTGTTCCACCACCAATGAAGACATCCATCATTGATACAGTCAAAACGGCTCTGGCAATAATTATAGACATTCTGGACCATGGCCTGGCATCCCGGTAAGTTTCAACAGTATTGACACCAGCTGCGAAAGCTCATACTGTTTTATCAGTTGTGCAATGTTTAAGGGGTGTGGGGTATTGTCACTCCATTCTACTCCTTCATGTGCGCACAATGCACAGAATGTTTGGTTCAGCACTGGTTCTTATGTTTAATAGGTCTCTCACACTAAACAGTTAATCACAAATGCCATTTAATTACGAAACTGGCATTAAAAAAAAGCAATTAAACAATTTATAGCTTGTATGTTTCAACTTACTTGAAAAATCAGTATGTGGTTTTACACACTACTACATGCTAAAAAGTGTATGTGGTACATGCATGACTATACAACAAATGAAAAATTAACAACTGAAAAAAGAAAAATGCATTTACCAACAAAACAGTGTCTCCATCTACCAAGCAGTACTGAACTATGACTTACCATTAGTACCGGACGAAAGTGGATCAAAACCCATGTCTGACTGTCCGATCGAGTTGATCATCTCAAAACTGCCGCCCGCGCTGTCCGTACTGCCACCGACGACCGGGACTTCTGCTGCTGATGGCACATGAAAAACATCCATGCAAACATACATAGCATGACAAAACAACACCCAATAAGACACTGGTACACAGATAATTAAAAAACAAATATAACTAACAACAAAATGTGTAACAATTGAACAAAAGACAGAGAGCACATACTCAAAGCTGTTGGTAGATTCTGTGGTAGCTGACATAAACACTGACTGTCATAATGCTACAGCTTAGAGTGAATAATTTGTCATGCACAGAAGACAAAACAAATACGTTATCAGATTTATGAGGTTTGTAGGTTAAGAAGGAAATCAAGAAAAAGTCAGGATAGAGTTTAAAAGAAAATTTTCCTACCTTTGTTACAATATGCGAGGAAAAATCGCACCCTGCTAGAGAACCATAAAAGCAGATTATAAACAAATTAAATTAAATTTTTATCCAGGGCAGATGGAATAAGTACAAGATAACAACAAATTAGGAATATGATCATGCAAAATCATTTCCAGCCGGAATCAATTGTGGAGATAGTACAGGGAGATCACTGAATGGTTTTCACATGTCATGAGAAGGGATGAACGGAAATTAAAACTCACTATGTATGTCTAGAAGGATGAATAGAACAAGCAAGACCAAGACGGGAACGGGTAAAATATATTGAGAAACTGAACTAGAAGACATTATTACAAAAGGTGAAATGCCTTGCCCAAGAGAAAAGGTAAAAATCTGTTTCTGAATGAAACTATACATGGGCAGTTTCACATTAAAGAGATGTTTGTGCTCCATGGTCATAGATCAGTGTTGGCAATGACATAATTAATACAAGTGACGCAAATGAGTGTCTTTGCACTAGGAGGTACGGTCAAGGATTGCTCATCGGTAATACGAATATATGCCAACAGCATGCTCGTTTTAATATTACCTCGAGTGGGATGCAGTCAAACACATATGTTTCAGCTCTTCCACTAGAATCATGTATACAGAAGAGCAGACGCTGTTACATAATTTTTTTTTTATGTTATACGTTCTGTTTTCACAATGGTATTTTTAGATGCAGATGACAAAGATGAGTTGGGGATAAATAGTATGAACAAGGTTTGACAGAGCTCAAAGAAATAGAAAATAACAACAAAGAACTGAAAGAATAGGTACACTCAGTTTAGTATAGCGAGTAAAAAATTATAGACCCTAAAGTAAAAAATAAATGAGCAAGCCCAGAAGAAGAAGGTGAGACAACACTGAAGACAGAACAAACTGTAATGCTAGCCCTTAAGGTGCAGATAATGAGATGATTTACTTCCTGTGAACCAACACACACACACACACACACACTCTCTCTCTCTCTCTCTCTCTCTCTCTCTCTCTCTCTCTCTCTCTCTCTCTCGTAAAGTTACCATTTTACAATTCAATACACATAGCAATATTTATAATAGAGTATCACACTGTCTTATCAATATACAACAGAAATGTTCTGTTCTAATATTCATTTGTAATTTTTCAATTTGATAACTTGACAAGTGAATTTGAAAAAGTGTGAACTCTGTTAAGCCTAATGTTTATATCAGCTAGAATAATTTGTAACAACAAATAATAACAATTATTATTAGCAGCAACTAAACACAACTACATTTAAGTACGAGTATATTTCTTGTGCATAACATAAAAAGCTTAACATATAAAACAACAAATGAAACATAAGATTCCAGTTGCACAGCATCCAATGTAGAAACACAAATATGATATATAATAGTACGACGAAAAGTCAGTAAATAGGACACAAACTAATATGCGGTGGTAGAAAATGGGGGGGGGGGTAGTATCTAAACGTGTCAATAGATAGCAGCACAATCCAGCTTGATATCAATCAGTTAGCACAGCTGGCAGCTGTTCAACATTCATTTTCAAAATGGGAACCGTGCTTGAGGCCCATATATTAGAACAGCAGCATACTGTTGCACATTTTTGTGGGCAAAAGGTTTTCTGTATATGAAATGTTACCTGTTTGTGATGAGAAGTGTTTGTAACATAAAGTGATACACAATTGGCTTGATAAATTTCTCTTAAGAACAGTGATTTGGATGTCTTGTTAAAATTTTGATGGAATTAATAGTGCAACAGGCAGAGGAGACGATTATCACCATTGCATCTGCACTAGGGTGTTCCCATGGTTTATTCAGAGAAAACGCCCAAGCCTTCTGACTACATGAGTACAGTTCCATCATAACAATGCCAGACCTTATACGGCACAATCAACGGAACTGTCCCTTTATGTGTACTCGCAGTACATTTTTGATGTTTTTAATATGCGATTGTATCGATATATTATGGTATGAAGAAGAAGAAGAAGAAATGTACTAACTGTAAATTGTTTTATTTCTAAATATAAAATGGAAATACGTGTTGCTTTCATTTGGGAGGTTAGGTAACAATGTTTTGAGTTTTTTTAGTTTACTGCTGAAATAAATAAAAGCTGGGGAAAAAACATGATGTTTAAAATGTGTATATAGAATGCTTACAACAGAGTAACACTTAAAGAACCTAACGTTTTTAAGTTGACAAATTAACAAAACTACAACAGCAAATGTAAACTGAAAAATACAAATATTTATGGTTAATGGAAAAAACAAAAAACACAATGTATTAAGGAACGACATATGCATATTTGAATGACGCTCTACATATTGTACATAAAGGACGTTTCTTTTTGGTTAGCAACAAAACTAGTACTTGTTGGAAAACGAATATTACTGAAAAAAACAAGTTCTGCCACAAAAAAGTGACATGTACAGTAATACGCAAGAGGTGGCCCTTCAGTTTCAAGCGAGTTTGGTGGCTATTAAGTGATCTATTCACAGAATGAGTATTAGTGAAAAAAACAAGTACTACTGGAAAAATGAGTTCTACTGAAAAACTGAGTTCTGCCATAAAAAGGGAGACATGTATAGCAATAGACAAGTTGGGTTTACTTCAAGTTGGGTGTTTTCGTGGTTTTTGCAGAAACAAAAAGAGATTTACTTTACAAACGTATTGGTTTCCATGTGTAATAATTTCAGTTCTCACATTAACCTAACAACATCAACTTTTGGCACCACAGGCATGCACCTGTGATATATTACTGCTACAAATACTTTCCATTAAAAAAAAAGACAAACAAAACCAACTGCAACTGCCAGCTAACAATTTGGAATATACAAAATTAAAATTTGTATAATTCTTTCACCCACATAAAAATTATGTGCAATATTCGCTACATATCAAAGCCAAAAATCGCATAATTGAAATATCAAAAATGACTGCAGGTACGCATACTGGGACAGTACCCAATCAACTCATTAGACAATTGATCAATAGGGTAGGTAGCAACTTCAACATCCGCTTTACAGCCCTGACTTAGCCCCCAACAATCTTTGTCTGTTTGAGCAACTAAAATCTCACCTTAGCAGTAGACATTTTGTGCATGATGAAGATACTGAATGTGAGATGTGCATGAGAGATATCAGCCCAAAGACTTTTCATGGCATGTATTGGGAGCAATGGGATAAGTGTGTGAATGATGGCAGAGATTTTGTTGAAAAATAAATAAAGTTCTCAATGGCGGCTTAGTAGACCCAGTGGGTAAAAGACCTGGCTACTAATCTAGAGGTCCCAGGTTCAATTCTCGGGCCCGCACCATAAAATCAAGGTGAGTTTTTCAGCCCCCTGGTCGACTTAGCCTGTTGGAAATGAGTACCTGGGATAACATCCTGGGGATAATAATGGCTCAAAAAGCGTAGTGGTGGCCACAGACTTCCTTCTATGCCGTACGGCTCACATTAGGCAGCCTACCCTGCCTACTCCTAAAGCTACTTCGGTGGTATACATGGGAGCCATTATTATTAAAATAAAGTTCTCAAGTAAACGTCTCACTTAATATTTTTAAACAGCCATTTACCAATTTACTGACTTTCCTTTATACATATAATATGTTCCATAATTTAAAAAATCAAACTGAACCTACCATAATCAATCATTATGGTACAATGGATTAATCAAAATTGGATACAATGGAACCTAGATAGTCTGAAGCTTCGTAATTCTAAAGTCTGACAACTTGAATGCACTCTAAGTAAGTTAGTATACTAAAGTCGCCAAGAGATAGATAAAATTCAACCACACGCACGCATGTGAGTACACGTACACGTACACGCACGCACGCACACACACACACACACACACACACACACACACACACACACACACACACACACAGATCAGTAGGGAAAGTTTAATTCAAGTAAATTAATCATTACAATAACAAGTATTGTAAACTCAAAAAAAAAAAAGAAAATGAGCTTATTTGAAAAATTGAATTAGAAATTTCCAAGATGCTCAATAACAATGGTGACGATACAAAAATAAAAAAGATAGGCAATCATATTTGGTGTCGAGAGATGAACCTGTCAAGTTTAACAAAATTTATTTAATTTATCAAGAACTATTTTGATTTTTACTTTATTTTTTCATTAAAACAATAAACCAAGTACCATAAACTTCTTTTATCTGTTTCACACTTTATATTTACTTGTTCTTTCCTCTACTTACTGGATAAATTCCCACGCTACTTAGTTTCGCACTTAGATGGTTTTTGTTTAATTTTTTAGAAATGCTGTCAAACCCCTAGAGCTGAATGAACAGGTGTTACGAAAAATATAAAGTAAGTAACTACTTAAACAATGTCTATGTTTATGCTACTGATGTATAGAAATTCACCAAACATTTCCCATTGCATGTTTAAATTTCCCCTTGCTACCTTCATTTTGTTTCTCATCCAAAACAAATGCTAACAACTAATGCACCTCTTACTCAGCACTGTCATCTAAACTCAAATGAGGCACTTTTGCCAGTGAGCACCATAATAACTAAACTTCACTGAATTCATGACAGAAAATGGAAACCAAAAACCTTAGAAAAGAGACTAAACTAACAAAACCTAGCATAGCGAATCTTACATAGTAAACCTTAGCTTAGGAGAGTTGACATTTACTTGAGATGTCAACTAACTTTTATTGCCTGAATCAATGTCATCATTGTAAGTGTCATGAGTTTTTTTTTATATTCACTTCTAGATTCACACTCTATCTTTGACCTCTTTCAATCTCTATACAGTATTGTACTTCTAATTTTCTAATAACACACATACACACAGCTCATTATACACTATTCAGGATAATTTCAAAACTGTAACGAGTGAACAATAGTTTGGATTAGCCCACTGAAAGTACCCTACATAAATCAGAAACTAATTGACTCATTGAATCCTTATCAACATTGCATTTTTTAAATATATTAATTTCTTCAATAAACCTAATTTGTGTGTGTGTATGTGTGTGTCTTTAACATAAGGCTGTTATTAAACTGAATGACATAAAAAAGAATTAACTACAACTTCGTCATGCTTATTTGCTAGCCTCCTAAATGTCATGTTCTGGACGAGGCATTTCAGTGTTTCCATAATTTTCAAGTCCTCATTTTGGTCTTGATTTAGGACTTGAAAATGGTGGAAACACTGAAATGCCTCATCCAGAACGTGACATTTAGCAGGTTAGCAAATAATCACGACAAAGTTGGAGTTACAGAGACTGCTAATTCAAATAACAAAATTAAAAAAGAATTAAGACATGTTTTCTCTTATAAAGCCTATAAAAATATAGTACAATTACTTAAGAATTTCATTACACTTTTAAAAACATACCCATCTGAATATATAATCTACACGCTCAGCAGTGAAGCTTCTCTACTGTTATCTGTAAATGCTTAGCCAATTTTTGAACAGCTAATACATATCTAGTTTTTCGCTACTTATCTTCAGAAAGATTAGATACAATCCATTTAAATTTATTCCGGTTTTTAACAAGTATTTTTTAAGAATCGGTTACAATTTGTTACCAGATAAAAATAATTATTATAATTACATAAAGTAAAATGATTCTTCCCAAATTGTATTCAAGTAATTTTTTATACTTCAGAAATTCAGTTACATGTCATCCCATCATATCAATTCTGATTCAAATCCCCAAAGCAATAATAAACATGGGTTTAACAGCAAATAATATTTTCTGTATGTTTAAAAATACGTAAAGAACTCAAATGAAATATTTATTTCAAACAAGGAAAAGAAGAAAGAACACAAAAGTACTTGAAAAGGAGTTACCATATTTTCTCATGTACAATGAGCACTTTTTCCCATATTTTCTTTCCAAAAATGTGGGTGCACATTACACACAAATAATATAATTTACACGCTAAATTGTATATCTGCACATGTGTGGTCAGATTGTGCACAGTTGGCAGTGTCGCTTAAAACTGTGGGGTTTGAGTGTAGTAATAGTAAAATAACATTTACTGGTAATTTGGTTAGCTAGTTTTATTCCTTCTCAATAAGTTATTTGTTCATGTTGTAGACTTATAACAGTACTCTGTTGTAGCATTCTGTTACTGTACACGTTAGTCTGTTGGTCTTTATAGTAAGATTCACTAGACATGAATCAACTTTTTTCCTGCTAATGGTACAGGTTGTGTAATCTGCATGCGTCTGCAGAGAAACAAAGATCAGCTTTCTCCGAGACGCTGTGGAGATTACTGTGTGTGTACTTTCCAAAAAACATCAGTATTTATCAAAATTGAAGCATTTAGTTTAATTTCATTTGAATAAGAACAGTGTAATAGTAATAGACAATGCTCCCTACCACAATGTACAAATAAATCCACCTCCAACATCATTAACAAAAAAGCCAGACATGATTAACTGGTTAGAGAACCACGACATTCCTTGAAGTCTATCTATGTTAAAACCTGAGCTCTATGCACTGATTAAACAAAATAAACCAACATACAAAACTTTTAAATACACGCTATTTAGGCAAACCATGGATATTACGTTTTACGACTTCCACCCTATCACCCGGATGTTAATCCTATCAAACTGAATTGAACAACCATGAAGGCAAAAAAATTTGTTTTTCTGTTTTCTGTTTCTGTTTTTACGACAGTGTCATAAACTTAGCAAAAAAGGAATTTGATTGTGTTTCTCTTGCAGACTGGAGATCAAGGTGTGACCACGTTGTGTAAATTGAAGGTGACTACATGAGATCGGACCAAATAATGGATACTGTAACAGATCGTTTAGAAATTAATATAGGGCGGGATAGCAGCCGAGAAGACAATTTAAGTGATAGTGATAGTAACGGTGATTAAAGTTATGGAAATATTAGTGGTATGGAAGAACTGACCTAAACAATTGTAACTGCATGTAAGTAAATGTGCTCTATACTACTTAAATAGTTTTAGTCCAATTGTTGCATTAATATTGTCTCTCCTGTTCTTTACTGATAGTTTACATCTCATTTCATGTGCAGGGCCGTTATTGATGTTACTTATTCAACCAAATTAAGACCCCAGAGCATGTGGATCATACATTACTATTGTGAATCACAACATATACACAATGATCATACATTACTATTGTGAATCACAACATGTACACAAAGTGTTACACATTCCAAAATATAGAATGTTGATGTCTAGCTCCACTTTGGAGAAACACTGCAACAGACACAACATGCCAAGTCACTATTTACAAAATAATGGAAGTATTAAACATGTTATAACTCTAAAATCTTTATATTGTCACTTTCTGTTGTGTCTGACGCTTGTTTCACCTTACAAAATGTCCATGTTTACTGTCTGGTCATATCGTAATCGAAATCAAAGCTTACCTACAACCAAATTTTTAGTATTTAGTAACTTGGTAAAAAAAAGGAAGTGAATTAAATATAAAACGTACTAAAATGAAAAAAAAAACTTGAAAACAATTAAAAAATTACAAAACGATTTTAAAATTATAAGAATAATTGGTTACTAAAAAGTTAGGTAAGTTAGTAAAGTGTGTGTGTGTGTGTGTGTGTGTGTGTGTGTGTGTGTGTGTGTGTGTGTGTGTGTGTGTGTGTGTGTGTGTGTGTGTGTGTGTGTGTGTGTGTGTGTGTGTGTGTGTGTGTGTGTGTGTGTGTTTAAAGGGGCTGTAAAATTTAATTTGGAAAGTATTTAATAATATAGTTAAAAATGTAGCTAATGAAATGTAGAAAACAATAAATACATAAAAAAACGTTAAAAAATAAAACAATTCAAAACATTATAAGAATGCATACACAATAGAAAATTAAGTAAATAAAGTTATAAAAAAGAAAGAAAGAAAAAATAACTGTGAATCGATAAGGCACTATAACTGCTTTATTTCAGCTGTCATTATAAGTGACATCAGTTTTTAAATTTGAGTAACTTTACAGGGAAAAACGTAAATTTTACTATTTTATTTCATCTTTAAAGAAGCGTAACTCTGGCACATTACGTATAAAAAGTTAATCCGTCTCAAAACAGATTACTTATACGTGCGTCTTATTCACAATTCAGAGAGCAGGCAAATATTTTCAACTGCTTTAGTTGAGATTTTCCTCTCTCGTGGCTAACCCGCCTTCTCCCCACTACAACCTGTGCACTACTTCATGTCTGTTTAATTTTACAGTACAGTAGTTTACACCAGTTCTGTGTGTGCTGTAGAGAAACAGACTAAATATTCATAATGACTACATCTCCATCATCCTATGCAGCTCAGTTTAAATTATCCATAATAAAATTCACAAAAGAAAATAGTAGCCGCATCGCTGCTATGGTATAGCAGAATGTAATGTTTGAGAATGAAGAAAACAAAAAGAAAATTTAAGAGTTACTCTCATGATCGGCGTTCTTGCTGTGGTAAAACAGCTAAGTATCCTGAAGTATAAATACATCTAGTCGAGTTTATAAAACTGAGGTTTTTACCGTTACTACTGAAGTGGTTCAGATTCAAGCTAGCAAATAGCTCGGCGTCTTGAAATAGACAACAGACAATTTGTGCAACCTTGGTTGGTGTGTACGGTTCCTTTGCAGACACGGTCTTTCAATTCGAAGAATCACTACTCTTGCATAATGTTTACCTCGAGAGTATGAAAATAAAATTATCGAGTTTCATCGATTTATTGTACAAACGAGGCATATGAACAACTTCGATTTGTCTCACATTGGTAATACAGACCATTGCTTTGTCTTTTGCGATATGCTAATGGCCACAAATACTGAAGAAAAAGGTGCGAAATCTGTGCCAGTCAGATCAACAGGAGGGGAGGAGGGGGAGGGGAGGGGAGGAGGAGGAGGAGGAGGAGGAGGAGGAGGAGAATGATATTTTGAATGGACAAAGTGTATTACAAGGAAGCTCTCTGAAAAAGAGAATGGAAAGAAGGAATTTGGAAACCCTACATGGAGAAGAAGAAATTGGACATGGCATATGATTGAAGCAGTGGCATAAATACGAGGTGATCAGGGGATTAATCCCCCCCCCACAACTATTAAACATTTCAGCAAAATTCCATAATAACTTAATATAGCCTATTTCTAACCCAGTTCCATGCATTATAATAAGCCTTATAAATAACTGTAGAAATAAAAGCAATTACAATATATGTAAATTAGGCCTAATAAAATAAAGTTAAGAGTTTTCTTAATGATACTCACAACATTTGATAAATAACATACATATATGTAGCCTTAAAAAACAATTATGCACGTGCGAGAAAATGAAGGCAGACCCTATCAATCTAACTTTATCATTTTTGCCCACACACACTTCCCCTTATAGGGTCGTTTAATGACTCCTCTAGTCTAATATCTCTATAGTTTGAACTATCGTTATGCACGAGTAAAACAACAGTTTTTTTTACTTCAATTAGAAAAAATTACAAGATTGTATTAATTGATTTTATATTAACAAATAACATACTTTAACACAAACTATGAGTCATTTGAAACGTTCTTCAGACAACGTCCTTAAAGTGCGAAGGGGTAATAAAACCTGGATATTGAAAATATCTTCTGAAAACCCATTTTTAAAAGCTTTATTAAGAATACAAATTTAGAATTAAAGTTATTCCTAATGACACTAGATTTATTACTTTTAATTTGAATAACCATTAATCAAGATGAAATATTTTGAATTCAGTGCTTTTTCATATTTTTTCAATCCTTATAATTCAAGTTGGATTACTCAAAAACTTAGATACAACAAGAATTTATAAACTTATTGGGAATAATCCTGAATTTCTCATCTGACTTGAGAAAAATGGGGGGTCCAATCTTAAAAGTCGCACTCCCCCCCCCCCCCAAAGCAGCTCCTAGCAATGAAGCATAAATATTAGATAGGCTCCATTTGTCTTTAAAGACAAACAGAGGGGAGAACATAAAGGGGATGGCTGAGAGGGTAGTTTGTGGATGGTGTGGGTCAGAAAATAGGATCTGGAGGTTACCAAGAGTTGAAGAACTTAGCAATGAGTAGGAGAAACTCTGATAGCACCAAACTAATCATCCACCAGTCCTTTAGGTGACCAGAGAAAGTTATATGACAAGTTACAGAAAAACAAAAATTAGTATGGTCTTATAATAAGATCACACTTGTAACACTTTAAGATATAATAATTATAAGACTTTTAACATCTTTGATCAGACATCAAAGACAAGCTTGAAATGGTTCCAAGAGACTAAGAAACCAATAACAAACATGAATATAAACAATAACAAATTTTGTTTAGGAACTCTACATAGTCAACTTCAAAGGTTTCCAGGACTGATGAGAAGAAAAGGGGAAAGCTGCCAGACAAAGAATCCTCCAATATTGGCAGACTAAGAAGTATAACCATGAAATTACTTCATGTGGTCCTAAGATGGCCCTTCAAGAACAAAAAAAAGTAATTATCTCCATTATAGTTCTATTGTTCAACAACAATAATTACACACAATAATAGTACACATTTAACAATTTACATAGTGCACATCTATACACGCAGACAAGTGCACATGTGCACATCTATACACACAGACAACATATTTTGTTATTTGTAATAGGTGAATCTGAAATTTGTAACTATGTGACTATTGCAACTATTTGTGTTAAAGTGCCTTTGGATTTGTGATCAAACTAAAACAAAGAAATCCTTGGTTTAACTGGACTACAGTTTAATACATAATTTGTAACACAAGTTGATACAAACTTTTAGAAACACTTGACTACCTATATCATTTATATACACTAAATGTATATTAACATCATATTTAATATTAAGCACTGTACATTTTTTTCTTATGATAAAGTTTCAGAGAAAATTAATTAATTTTTAGTTTGAATTTAAATGTTTATAGCTTCGCTTATTTTTAATAGCCTACAAAATAAAGTTATTACCAGGTTTTGTGTGCTGTCGCTATGGTTTATTCGTCTCAAAAAGTGAATATTAAAAGTCATACTGACTCCTAAAAAAATTATTTAATTATTTTCTTTGTTAAAGGGATCACTAAGTAAACCACACACAGCATTGCAGAAAGAAAACTGAATGTGAAAGAGTGGGGAGAAATTTGGATAAATTGACCACACATGTTTAACGATTAAGTATTTTGTGTGTGTATGTATGGGAGGGGGTTGAATGATACATCATAGGAAATCAGAGCAAGACTTACTGAAGGAAAGAGAGCCTAATATGGTCTTCTAATCACTTCAAAAATAGAGTTTTAACTAGGAATACAACAGTTGTTATCTATAAAACTATGGTACGTACCATATTAACTTATACCTCTGAGATCTAGACAATGTCAAAAAACGATGAGAACCAGGCACACATTCTATCTTTAAAATCTAATTAGTGACAGATCTGAATAATTAAGTGAAACAATAGGTACTCGATGCCATCACTGTAAACAGATAATAGTGAGACAATTCAACTGCTACCCATCTGTAGCCGTTTTTAGACCACCAACCACTTGTATACTAAATACATTAAAAAAATCAACAATATAAATTAAAAAAAAAGTTCCTCACTATCTCATGACACTACAGATCCATGAGACATCCATACAGAATATTCTCAAAAATGGAAAATAACACAAAGTTACGATTAGACAAAAATTCAAATTAACTGTAAGGATAAATGTATTTGAAAGGAGGATTCTGGGAGTTACTTGTGAGAATCAATAGGTGCTTCTTTGGTCTCAGACCCCTGTTCCAGACCAGAACAATTGCCAGGAGCATCAAGCTGCTTCTGTATAAAACACTGATGAGACCCAGACCATTTCTAGAAAGTCTAAGTCAAGCCTGCTGGTTCATGAACGCCAAATCATCCGCAGTATTTTTGGTCTAATATGTGAGGGAGGTGAATGGAGGAAAAGGACCAACCAAGAACTGAACACTCTTCTGAATGAACCAGATATTGTGAAAATTATAAAACTTGGTAGACTCAGGTGGGCTGGACATGTGATCAGAATGGAGGAGGAGAAGGAAATACCCAGAAAGGCACCCACAGGACAGATCTATGGTACCAGGAGAGTTGGTAGACCCAAATTACGTTGGGAAGGCGGTGCGAACTACGATGTGAACCATATCATTGGGATCCGCAACTGGACAACAGCTGGACTTGACCAGGACAACTGGCGGAGGCTGTTAAAGGATGCTTTGACTCAGTAATGTGTTGTCGTCCCGCTGAAGAAGAAGAAGGCTTGTGAGAATAGCTTGTGGCAGAGACATTTTTATGCGTGACTATATGAACCACTAGCAATCCAATTTATAACGTGAAGGAGGTTTAAGAGGGCTGGGCTTATTGTCCTCATGCGAACCAGAAAAGAAAATCATGAAGCAACACCAAGGCAGATTTAGGACAAGAAACAAACACAAACTAAAGGTGGGTAGAGAGACTGATCTAAGGAATCCGATGTGATCAGAAGAAATTAGATGATGGCATAAAACCGTAACCAATGGTAATATGTCGTAGAAAATGCCAAGGCTTGTGTAGGCTTCCAACTGCAGAGAAGAAGGGGAAGGTGTGTGTGTGTGCGCGCGCGCGCGCGTGCGATGGGGAGCAGAGGAAACAGAGAGAGAGGGGAGGGTAATTTTAAAATTCTTTCTTGTTCAATTAAATACTTGTAACTGGTTTACTACATTTTTATATTACGTTTTAATTACTACATAATTATGTTTTCATCAAGTAATTAAATATAACTAATTAATTGCATCCATTTTACAAAGAACTGACACGATGAAAACAGCTGGCTTTGGATGATTCACAATTTCACATTTGTCTCATCACTTTGAAATTAGCACAGTACTGAATTTTCTCTCTGCTCCTCAAGAGTATTTCTTTCTTTCCACATACACTATAATTACTGGAAACAAGAACAGACTAAACAAATGCTTTTCTGTATTCCAGACATCAAAAATTAACTAAAGTTGAAAATACGAATTTTAATAGAACCGAAAAGATTGATAGATATTTATTTTTAAATTACTTTATATAAATAAAAGTATATTTTGTACCATTAGTGACTGAAGTGACTGCTGGTTTTAGTTCGTCTTCTAAACCAGCCAGCTGATCTTGTTCCCTTGCCAGAAATTCTGCTGCCGGATCGACTTCTGTCTCATCAAAATTATCACCAAATCCGTCCATACTTGACTGCAACTAAAAATATACACTCTGAATATATCTGATTATATCCGTTTTCATTTTTATATAAATCAATTGTAAAACCATTAAAATAAACTGAAACAAAAGACTAAAACATTACAAACATAAAGGAAATTCCATAAAAACACAGGGTATTTTCAATAAGTCAGTTCCAATATACACAAACGGTTTATACAAATGAACCCAACTTATATGATATATGAGGGTCAGTTGAAAAATTTGTGGAGCAACATCTATAACTTAGCAGCAGAACTAACATTATTTTGTACATTGCAAGATTCATACTTCATACAAACACCTGTTAATTTCTAAAACCTAATTAGTCACCAACAAACATTTGTTTTTCTTTTGACACTGTTGTTCTTTAAACTGAAATTTGTAACTGCAAAATATAAATTAGATATTTCAAGTTCGCAAATGTCATCACCATCTACCCCAAGGATTAGGCTCTAATACCTGTTTTGGCCCCACACGGTTCATTTGTTCTGTTCAAACCATCTTGTTTTTGTCATCTCAAACTACACTGTGCTCTTGCATTGTAACATAGCGTTCACCTTGCTATGTTAGTTAATATATGGTTATGGTTGTCACTGAAGTTAGGCTATCCATTTCTGTCTTTTATTTTACCATAAACATCATATATATTGTAACAAGTGAAACAGGGTGTGTGTACTTCCTTAAAGCCCCTCGTTGGGTTCGTCAATATGTAACGAGTAAACGAGGTCGTACCTGTTAAAATGTATCACACTTGTTTATTTTGTGTATTAGTGTGATTATAGTGTGTTTGCCTCACACGGGTTGTTACATAAATTGACGTCACTACTGGAGTCCGTAGCGTTGTCAGTGTCACCAGTACAACCTACCTGTTAATTCATAGGGATTACAATTCCCGGGTGGCGCCAAATTGTTTTTGTTAAAACAATTAAAACATCTAATTTTTAAGGTAATACGTGGTATTAGCATGGACAGCTGTGGCGTTCGAATTATTCCCACTGCTACACAGGTTGTCGACTCGGCCACTCGTGATAAGCGCTAGTTGGCTATGACTTAAAACTTCGCTAACACACATATATTTACAAAAAATCCTATGAAATAACAAGATAGTAATGTTCTGTACTGCGTTTTTTAATACACATTTAATTATCAGCAAATATGACAATTGAATCATAAACAAATTTATAATATTATGCTCCGGCTTAGAGCTTGAAACACAAAATATCTCAGGTTGGCAAAATTGATTTCAAAACCTTATCGTTGCCGACACGGCATTAAATTACATACAAAATATTACCAGTTTTAAAATCTGGGGTTCTTTGGATCATGAAAATAGACATAAACGTTGATTACATGAAAAGAAAGTACACTGCTATACCTTATACGTACTTAGGATTTATAATGTGTTTGTACAATTTGTTCAGTAGTGTCGTATTTCTGTTACAGTAGTTATGTTCACAAATAAGGTTATCTTTATAAATGTTTTTAATGTGAGTATATTATGCCTTTACCTTTGAAAGAAAATACTATTTTTTAAATAGTGAGAAATTTTATCATTTGAAAATAATTTAAGTAATTTGGGGTTTTTGGGAGTAAGAAATTATTCGGTACTTAACAGTTCATCTCACGTTGTCTGTATAGTCATCAGGATAGTCGTATATTTTTCGACTTTGGGCTGGTTGAAGGCTTCCAACATCTTCTTCAAACTGGTCTGGGTTTTTTCGTTAATTAGTTTATTTAATTTCATTCCTGGACATCATTAATTCTGTATAGATCGACGTCACTTCATATTGGGTTATCTTGGTTCACTAATTCGACTTGTTATAACTGTTTAAATTAAAATTTTAGTTTGTCCAATTTCTCGTGTGGCGTACCCACGCTTCGTTTCTTCAGCGTCTATCAAATTTAACGGAAAAATAAGCCCTCAAACGTCTCGTTGTCATAGTAACCAATAATTCAATGCACTTATGGTTAATTACTCCTTTCATACATTGTTAGAAATATTTGAATTTTTATTCAAATTTATTAAGTATTTTCCTAATGATTTTATTCCCTTATAATTCCTTTGGGATAATAAGTGACATCACTATTATTTTTCTTTCCTTTCAAAGTTTACAATGATACCTCATAAGGTCATATTCTGTTACACTTTAACTATAGTCTAATTATTTGACATTTAATAAATAACATATCTTTCTTGAATTAAATTATTACAATAATATTTCTGTGTTGAAATAACTGATATATAATTACTGTCCATTCACTGTTCTTAGATTAGTAAGATTTTTTTGTGAAATTGATACAATTTGCATTTGAATGTCTTTGGCAGTTAACTGTTTTCATAGTCACAAACAGCCATGATTGTTTTCTAGTGTATTTCCTTTTTAAATTACATTCTGAATTCAGCCTGATGGGCTTCACTTATTTGTTTGTGTTTTAATTACTATTCAACATACATTTTCATTACTCTTCATTTAAAATATAATTGTTAGGTTTATGGACTGTAAGTCCCTTTCAGCCATATTCCTTCTTTAACATTGAATCAACTATTCTTTACAAGTCATAAATTATTCTTATTACTAACATTGATTTCTTTCTTGTCTTATAAACTAGGGTGATAAACATTGTTACTTTCTCTAATATTATGAAGGTTAATTCCCCTTTCAACATGGGGTGTTGTATTCTTTATAATTTTAATCCTTAACAACAAACTTTACTTCTATACTATCCTGCCATGTTAACACAAGTTATTGTACTGGGCTTTCTCCCTAATATGTCACATGCTTCCCTTACATTAATTTTAAATACTATTTCTAGTTACTTCTAGATATATAATTAATCATACTCTCACTCCAATCATTGGTGGTTTATCAATGTTTTACAGAGTGTCTGTTTACTTAGCATTCTATTTTGAATGTTTCACATCCACTTTCACTATTTTTTAGGGCATTTACACTTCACTAAAGCACTTCACTTTGGTTCACTGTTTTGTAATTAGTGTTATTTAATGGGTAATCCCTATATTTTCTCCTACCATTTCTCACTATTTTGTTTTAGTATTATATTTACTATAAACAATATTAGGCTAGTTGTGTTTTGGTTGAATCTAACCTTTCTGACAGGGTTAGTGTACTTTTCCTATACTACATTGCTTTACCATTGTATTGTCTTAAAAATGGGTACATATGTTAAATTAATGCTAATAATAACATTGGTTTCATTGATACATAATTATTCAAGGTTTATTGACCGTATTCTATCTCTAAACATACAATCTTTCCCTTTTATATATGTGTTAGTTTCCCCTTGGGTTTTATCTGTCTCCTCTTCATTCTTCCTCTTCTTCTTCTTCAATCCGGTTCGGTTCTCCTCTTCTGGTTTAAATTCTGTTTACTTGTATGGATCTGTCCTCTTCTCCTGGTTCTTCTTTAGTTCTGTGTCCATCATTGTTTTGTCTATCATATTTTTAATAAGTATGTTCCGTGGTTCCCTTCTTTATGTTTGGGTTGTTGGCTCAATCACTTGGGTTGGGTAATATCGTTGTACGTCTTGTCAAAGTATTTACATTTTAATCATTTTTTACACTTTTTATTTCATATGAAGTAATTTTATATCAAGAATTATCTTTTTTATCACTGGTACGAGATTTGGCTTAATTGTATCGTTACAATATTCAGTTCAACCCTCATATCTACATTTTTCTTCTGTGTGATAAGCTTATGTACAGTGAGAGCTCACAGAAATCTCATTTCTACAGTTTGTATATGCTAATAGTTTTTCTTGGTTAAAAGTCCAAAAGTCTACATTCCATGCCCATAGAGAAAAGCAGGTACTGTAATCACTGTATAAAATTTAAGCAATGTAAGTGCAAGTTTTATTTTTTTAAAGCGTCCTGTCCTGTCCTGCATACATTTTGAAATATGGATATTTTCTTTTTCAAGTTGTAATTAACATCAAAACTTTCCAGACGTCCTAGATAATTAAAAACCTTTACTAGGTGTTTACAAAATGTTCTAACATTACTATTATTTTTAAAAATTCATACCACTGCTTGTCAAGAGTTAATTATTCTGATCTACACCACAAGTGCTACAGCATATACACACAGAATCTCATCCAAATTTTCCTTTACATTTTGTGTAACATACCTTCAATGTGAGTCATGTGTATGACCTGAACAACAATGTCTATTATTCTTTTTACATTGTGACAACAAACTGCAAAATAAGCACAAACATTATAATGGGTCAGATATGTCAAATACAATTTAAATGTCTCATGGAGATGTAGTAAACCAAAAAAACTGATACATCATCCAGTGACCTTAACCAGATTGTTACTTAAAGTTATGGTCACCATATGCCCCATTTTAGTCTGGAGTCTGGATAGTTCTTTGAAAAAAGAAAATACAGTTTGTTCATTCTTAGAGTAAGCCCTGACGTAAACAATGCAGAGTGATACAACACTATAGGCATGTACAATACAAAGTTGAAAAAACTTTCTTAACAAAACTAACAAAGAAGTAGAATATCACTTACTTTATTTTTAGTTGTATTAAGGGGGCATTAACATACAGCGTCATAAAATTACATTTTATTTTAATTTGTCTAAAAAATATGATTTTAATGCCATCCTAATGAAAGTTGGTATACATGCTTAGTATATTCTGATCTTAGAAGAGCACACAAAAAAGAACACTTTTTTAATATTTGGTCTTCATAAATGCTTATATATTGTTATAAATAATTTAATACATTATCATGAAAAATGTACCTTTCAATATTAACCTGAATTTTGTAATTTTTGTAGACATGAACTATAGTAACAAACTGAATCAATCAGATATTTGATAGCGTTTTATATTATAAAAATGAAAAAAATTTAATTAATGAAATTAAATTTTTCAATATTTCTGTCTTATTATAATTTTTAAAATAAAAATGTGACTCAATAAGACATTTGTAAATGATTCAGATTGTTTTAACATGTATGAAAATGAACCAGAAAAAAATTCATGTCATTAGGTTGAATAGTTTATGAGGAAAGGTACACTGAATTAATAAAAATGAAGTTTGAGGAAAACGGCAAAAAACAAAAATGCTGCATAATTGTAACATAATTCTGTTTTCTGACCTGTTTTATTGTAATGTTAGTGCTCTCCTTCTCCATAATTAGCTTCCTTTTGTTTTTCTTCATCATGTTTGCTCTTAGCTGCTGCTCTTATTTTAAGCCTTCTCTCTTGTTGGACACCGCTTTTAGCCCTGAAATCAGCTTGCTGAATCCTGGCTTTATCGAGCTTCTGCAGTGGGGTCACACACCAAGGTCCAGGAACAATATTCACAACTGGCTTAGCACTTTACTCCTTATAATACTGCCATCATTAAAACAAGCTACTGCATCTTTTACAGCTGTTTCAACAATAGATCTGGATGCAAAATGTATCTTGGGGCATCACTCCCAAATCATTGCATCCAACGCCTCATTTACATTTTGAGTTTTTCCATGCAAACACTTTTTAACAAGCTCTGGACTGCAAAGATTTTTATAACTGGGTTTTATAGCTTCAATTACTGCTAATGGAAGTACATTTTTGTGTTTGTATGGGGTTTCTTCTAGCTGGCTCTTGTTGTATTGACACCATGCATTTTCTCCTTTGGGACACAAGAAATGTTGCGCGTGATCATTGGATGAAGCTTTATGCAGGAAAGTGGCCCATACTGCTTTCTTCATGTTATCTAAATTAGTAACATTATCCCTGATGGCTTTTCCATAATAGTTGCAGAGAATCTATCTGTTTGTCAGTAAGACAACCTTTTCCTGATAAGCCCCTGCCATCATGAAGTTTTTCCCTTCATATCATTTTTTAATTTTCTTAGCCTGCTACCCATACTTTTCTGGATATGTCCAATGCACTCTAATTTTGATATTTTTGTGTCCCCATATGACTTCACTTCAGTGACAGCTTTGTAGGCTCTGCTGTCACCATCATCAATAAACTTGATGTACCTCAAACCGTGTTTGATTCACAATCATAAAATATCAAGACCTGTAAAAGTGTGTGAGACTCTCTGGCCCAGATATTTAAATGCGTAGTAGGGTCATTCCATGCCAAACCAACCAAAAAATTTTAAGATTCAACCTGACCATTTCAGATTTCAATGAAACTTTCAAGAATCATTCTTCCTTATGATAGAAATGAGAATATATTTTTAGATTTTTTTTATCTGTTTGGGTTTTGATGTAAACCATATGTAGACTGGCCAATGCTGCTAAACGTTTTACAGTTCCTCCTACACCGTCACATGCATTCTTTCCATGTGACAATGCAAAAAAGTTCTATTTAGCCTTAATTCCAAAATCGTTCTCATGATGGCAGAGATTGAGGAAGTTGGATTTGTTTTTGTACTGTGATGCTGCTCCGTCTGAAAAATAATGGAGCTTTTCGGGCTTATGAAGGCAGGTTCTGTTTAAGAAAGTCAATCATGAGGCGTTGAAATAAATGAACAGCAACGGTATCGTGTGTCATACAATCAGAAATGATAACTAAGCTAAGGTATGCCAGCTTTTTGCTTTCCTCATCCATGTAGTATATAACAAACGGATGTATTGTTCCTTGAGCATTATTCCAGTGAAAGCCTTGTGCAGCATCTTGAAGTACAAATGCATAATTTTCAGGAAAATCACAAAGCACAATGCATTGGTTTTGAGGTAGATTTTCTTTTAAGTGTCGCAAGTACGAAGACCGTTGAGTACCAATGAAAAAGTGTCTTAAGAGTTTTGGCAAACTCTGAAACAAATAATCCACAAACTCTTCTGTTGGTTTTGTAACAGTTTCCAGGACACACTTGTTATCAATCTGCATCCATTGTTTGAAACTCACATTTTCAATGCTATTTAGCTCAAAAACTTCTTCAAACCTAGCCTTCAAATCGTCACTTCCTGCGCAATTAACACAATTTGCAAAATAACATTTACATGTTGGAGTTTTGCAAATTATATTGCTTGTTACATCTTTGTATGCTTTAATAGGGAGCTCACAATTGTTAATTCAGGTATTTTACACTGAGCCATCATTAATTTGGCATTCTGATGTATTGTGCAAACGCACACAGTGTGTGTCCCACTGGACCCAGGAAGAACACAATGCTTGGGACGAAGCTGACAAAATTTAGTAAATCAAATTTTCTGATCTGGGTAATGCTCCTTTTGAATAGTACATATGCTTCTCTTAATGTACTTAGAATTAAATACTTTTGCACATGTACACGTTTGCCATATTTTTTCACCGAAACAAAGTCTTTTTTACCTGGCATTTGACGACTAACTTCATCATTTTGATAGAAGTCCTTGACTAAGGCCACCGTTGCAGGGTCCAATGTTCTTCCAGGCTTTGGGTCTGGGGATGACATAACATCTTTTTCATGTAACAGTTTTTTTGCCTTTCTAGCCGTAAAGTTGGACACTCCAAATTCAGTTTCAATTGTTTTTAGAGTCCAGCTTTTGGGAAGTGTAGTTAGAATCTGCATTCTCACACTTTTGTCTGTAGTAGTGTTGAACTTTTCTTTTAATTGATTAATAACTTCATTATCATTATTTTTTAAGGCGTGAGAGTCAGAGGAACCCGGACGTAAATTTAGAACTTTTGTTCGGAAAGCTTCAGTCACTTTTTTATCTTTTCATCTGGGTATTTTTTTCACTTACGTGTTTTCTTTTTATTGGCGTTTCATCTATAGCAGCAAGACTTTTGTTTAAGGCTTCAATTGCCTCTATTTTTTCTGGAGTTGAACATGTGTTTTGAACTTGTACTTCAGGAACATTCAAATCATACTGCGAGTCTGAGCTGTCCGAATGCAATTCTTCTTGCTCAGTTGGAATTTCTGGTAGCTTTAAAACAGCTTTACGACAACCACCACATATCTTGTCGCCTTCACATAAATTGGCATTACATTTTAAAACATTTTCATTCACAGGTCTCAAGCTTTTTTTGAAGTAATAATGACCAGCCTTTTTAAACGGATTACAACAATATACTGAAAAATGTTTTGTTTGACTGGGTTCACCCATATTATCACAGGAGAACACTTCTTTCACATCCACTAAAAAAGTAATAACATATAAAAATCATACTTTTATGCAAAACACTTTTTTTTAAGTGACACTGCCATCAACTAACTGTTCACTCACTGAGATCTTAAAGGAAACTAAGCAAAAACTGAGTTAGAGTGGGTATGAGTCACACTCCTGTAAGAACATGAATCAGACAAGTCTGTGTACAGGCTTTCTGTGCTGTACCAGAACACCTGTAATTGGCAGATATTTTATTCACAACGATCTTAAATAAGTTATGGCTTGATTATTTGTTTGTAGGTTTAGTAAACCTCTATTATAATCCCTATTGTAAATTGGTTACCTTAGAGCCTATGTATATTTTTTACCTTTAAAAAAAATTTAAGATTGATTGCAATCTAGCCCTTACCTTAAAACATTGTCATACGTTTTTTGGCATAACTCCTGATCCCATTGAGATTCCACTTTAAAAGTTTCAGGATCTATAGCTTATAATATTACAAGAAACATACATTTTTCAAATGTTTTAAAAAACACTATTTCAAAAATGTATGTAATGTTTTTTTTTATTATAAAAAAAAAATCACCAAACATAGTCAAGTAGCATATCAAATTAAACCTTGTAAGATTCTCCTTAAAATGAGGGTTCAAGCAAGTCTCTAGGCCTTATAGAACTTGAGTTATTCAAGAAATAGAAAGTTTGTGAACGCTGAAAAACTGTATTTTTTCTAAATTTTAAAAATTAATTACATCAAAACCTAAACAGACAAAAAAAAAAAATCTAAAAATATATTCTCATTTCTATCATAAATGAAATCATCAATGGATCATAAACTTTCATCAATGAAATGAAAGTTTCATTGAAATCTGAAATGGTCAGGTTGAGTGACAGGTTGATTTGGCATGGAATGACCCAGTACTTTAAAATTTAAATGCCTCAAAAACAGTGTAAAACTTAGAATTTTGCGGAAAAAAAAATTCATGCGTATTCTGTAAACTATTATTAATTCAAAAACAAAAGCAAACTTTTGAAAAATTTTCAGATTTTCCATGTTAATGCCCCCTTAATGCCAACTGTAGTAAAAAAAAAGATTGTTGATATATTTTAATCAGTTCCAAACCACTTTATTTCTAGCAGAAGAGATAGTGATGCAACCAATCCAGTTCAAGTACAAGCACATAGTTTTGTTTACATCAGGATCCAGTCTTAGAATGAACAAATTTTTGAATCTAAATTATTGACTTTTGCCACCACACAAAATTATAAGGAATGACGTTTCGGCCACCAAAACAATCAGCAGCCATCTACAGATTCAGATTACTCTGAAAATGGCTCCCGACTGGGTGGCCGAAACATTGCTCCTTATAATTTTAAGTAATGGCAAAAGCCTGTCATATAGGTTATATTGTCTAAATTCCATCAGTTTTCTTTTTTTTTGACATTGTCTCAACTTTTTTGGGATGGCAGTCAGATCACAATATGTCCATATTTTCATGTTTCATAAATATTTACTTAATAATTGCATAACATTGTTATAAACCAGCAGCTGTAATTTTGATGAACAGGTAACAAAACATCTGTCAATACAACTCTCAAAGACATCTTATTCGATGTGTATTGATTTGCAGAAAATACTGTGAAAAAAAATATGTCCTAAGTATATGTAATCTATATCACAAAAATTGAATAATTATGTAATTATATCCTAATACAATACTGCACTATGTAAATTGGTTTTACATGCTTAGATACTAATTATTACTTTGGTTGACTAATTTTCTCATTTGAAGGGCTCATAAGCCACCTTTTATAAAATTTTAGTTAAAGACTGCAGTGTTTAAACCTGATCTTGTATTAAACAGTACCGTAACAAACTAAGTCAAATCAATTATAGTAACATGCCAGCTGAGAGCAGAGTTCAGTTTAAAAGAGGAAACTTTAAAACTCCATTTTCAAGCATAAGATATGGGACTTGGCTCGCTTTGGATTTTATGATTTTACACTGTGGAAATAACCAGATTTAATGGCACATAAATATGGTACCATTATCAAAGATAGTTCTACTGAGCTATTTATTAATATTATTTTATTTACTAATTAATTATACTATGTTATATTTATTTACATTATATTATACATTTATATTTTTAGAGTTCTTTTCATGTCCCGCACAGATGGTTGAATTTACACAGCTTAATCACGTCATTCTTTGTAATATACAGCACATTATAGCCCAGTCCTGGGCTAATTATTCAAAATATTCAGTAATTATTCAAAATTACTGACCTGCGTCAACTCTAACATCAACAAGTACAGAAACATGCCTGAAGTTATACAAGCTGAAGATGACCTTCCCACATTTCCCTATCAACCTAAGAATTGGACTTTTAACGAAATCCCAAGCCAGTCATATGCAATCTGGAGAAATGAAATTTCTGCGGCATGTAGCAGGATATATTCTTCAATATTTCATAACAAATGCAGATACACAGCAGGAACTGATTATTATGAGTATTTTCGATACAATTGCCCAATGTCATCTAAAATGTTTGGAACATCTTAAGCAAATGGATGACTGGTGCTTTCCCAAACAACTACTGAATCATAAACCAAAAGGAGAGACAAGTGTGAGGCGTCTGAAAAAGCTTTGGAGGAACCAGATCTGGTCTATCTATTTGGTACCGGAACAAACCACTTTTGGTTTAATCCTTGGACGAAATGATAATATTTATATTATAATAATTAATTGATTATAATTATTATAAATTATTTATTATTTTAATAAAATATTAATAATTGTTTCAATATTTTTAATACGTATTTTAATATTTCATTTATTAATATCAGAGCTACTGATAGCTTTAATTAATATTTTAATTACAAACATCACTCGCTAAACTAAAATCTGTCGCAGTATTTGTAATGGCTATTACTTCTAGGAGTGAATACAATGTTTTTGGTTCTTCACATACTAGGGATGGTTGTCAAACTCCTCAAAGCAGCATGGGGTTTGGCAGAGGAGGTTTTGGGGGGTTCAACCCCCCCCATGTTCCACTTACCTGAAAAAACTTAATACTAATTATGTCGTTTTAAGTGCGTATGCTTATTACTTATAATAAACAGTTATAATTAGCAGTTGTATGTATCTACGGATATGTCGTTAGGAAATGAATACTCACCTCCAACTTTACTGAACCTCCTCTGATATGAAATTCTGCACAAACCCAGACAAAGCATTAACAGATTTTCACATGGTGGGTACAAAAAAGATTAAAAAATGGACCTCCATGTATTCCCACCCACCTACATTACCAGCAAAATTAAAGATGTGAACACAACTGAACTAAACACAATTAAAAAAGAAGGTATACCAAAAAGAAATACTAACCTTAATAATATGAACTTAATAATAAAAGTGGTATTCAACGCTTACAATACGATTAAAGAGGCACTGTAAAAATAAAATATATATTGTACATAGACGTCAACTATTAGCAACGTTAACATAATCGTAATTTTCATCTTTCATTAAAAGATACAAATTAAATAATGTACCAACCAAATCCTATAAGAATAATAATGAATACATGGGTATACTTTCATTACTCGTTAAAACTACTCGCAATATAACCTATACATGACTGTACAATGAATGCTAAGTCCTACACCAATGTATTTTACTAGTTATTATTAACGTACGCTTTTATTAACGTAAAATACGCCTACATATGTATGTAAACGAACATGTACTTTATTGTTGCAAAACATTTTTCAATGCAAAAATTGGCACAAATTAGGTTATGGCATTTTCTACAAGTCGCGACCTTCTTTATTCCTACAAAACTTAAGAAATGCATTAATCGCAGATTACCTTAAAAAATGACAATATCTATGACCATTATTTATAATACTGAAATATCACAGTGACAACCAATTTACCTGCAGACTGTGGGCGGAGACAAATTCCCAAAAATGTGTGAACTACAAAAAAGTACCACTTTGTGCACTGTATACTACAAATTAAATTTTCTGAGTAATATGTATTGCAAATAACATAGTGCCAAAGAGCTAAAATTTTTAAAACACGTACCTTTTTGACAAATTAACTCACAGTGATTAAACACACTACATACACGCAGGAACAGGTGTGCCAACTGCACAGCACAAT
This sequence comes from Magicicada septendecula, assembly GCA_034769895.1. Lineage (NCBI taxonomy): Eukaryota > Metazoa > Arthropoda > Insecta > Hemiptera > Cicadidae > Magicicada > Magicicada septendecula. Next base: position 555,397,630 of record CM068369.1, read on the forward strand.
TCACAACTGTCAATATACAAAGTTTGCACAATGCGTAATTTTATAGATGGCTCTAATTTAATGCTTTCTAAACGAAAGTAACATATTTTTTGTAAAAATAACAGTGCTGCAAATTTTCAAAGCAACATCATAAACTTATTTTAAAGGTAGTATAGCGAAATTACGTGTGACAACAAAATGTGAAGATCCAATTTGTCCTAGAGAATCAATACTTTAGATAGTTGGAACGAGTAGCCTACTTTTATTGATTATTGCCGCGTGCTTTACTAATGTTATAAAACAATTACTGTCACGTCGAAATTAATTTGCAATACAAGAATTTTTTGAACTGAGCAAGACTCAAAATCCATAAAAGTCCAGTGGTGTAACTGGAGGCTCTTGTCCCCTGCCAAATTTTAAGGTCGGCGCCTACATTGTTGTCCTTACATGTTTTATAATGTTCGAATGATTTCCATGTGTACTGAATCTACTGGTCTATTACTAGCCAAACTGGGTCAAGAACGGAGTACCAAGCTAGTAGATAATGAAATATATGACAATAGAGGAGGCCTATCGTTCACCTCTGGAGTAATCTATATGTGAGGAATGTTTAAAATACCTAACAACTGAAAACAACATAAAAGCATTACACTCCACCACCAAATCCACCTTTGCAAACCATCTCATTGAGGCAGACCACACATACACAAATATAAACTGCGACATGGAAATCCTACATGTATCAACAAAAAGCCAAAAATTAAAAACTCTTGAACTTTTGTTACGACATTACAGAATAATCTACGTGTTTATTGAATGTTCCAGATGAATCCAGCTGAATCTGTGTGGCGTACGTGATTCTTGACGCATTAGCTAGACTGTACCAGAAGCCGCGCAGACTGTGTCAAGGCCGCAATTAATTACGTCGTAATGTAGAGCTAACGCGCAGTATGGAATAATTTGGTATTGGGGGGGGGGTATAAATACCATTACTCAACGACGTTCAGTTTCAGTTGACCAGTGGACACCAGTCTAGGTAAAGACTGGTATCTAACGAAGCTGGTCGTTAGCCCACCTCCTCCCGTATCGCCGTGAGCAGGAAAGTTGCGTGGATTACCCGGCTTCGGCCGGACCCAAGATCCCTGGCGTCTGACAGGGACTGCCTAGCAGTCTCTATCCGGCGCCCACACTCCGCCAGCATGCACACTATGGGCGACGGCACGAGTGTCGAGTCGCTCGGCTCAGCCTTGCCCCACGCGGGCGACTCGCCTCGAGCGATGGAGACGGACGAGCTTCCTAACCCGTTACCTCCCCTCCCGGTGGACGACTTCGTGACCGTTGGTCAGCGTAGACGCCCGGTTAAGAAGCCGAAGAGGAACCATTCCACCGAGTCCGCTTCCTCTCGGACCTCGGTACTTCTCAGGGCCAACAGGCTGCGGTACCGACTACTTCGGGGGCAGCTCCGGCTGCTTCCGCTGTTGGTCGCGCGCCGCCCCTGTTCGTCCACGGGGTGTCCAATGTCGCCGCCTTATACAGGCGGCTGATCGCGGCCCACGCCCTGTCGGCCGACAAACTTGACCTTAAGCTGCTTGGCGGTGACACGGTCAAGGTTGTCGTCCGTCGGATCGAGGACGACCGCTTGGTCAAGGCCTTTCTGCAGGCTAATAACCTGCAATATCAGACCTTTTCCCACCAGACGAGTCTGTTTCCCTTGTCTGTAATTCTGCGTGGACTTGACACGCACACTGACCCCCAGGAGATCCTTTTGGAACTCCGAGAACTCGGTTACCCGGTGCAGGCAATTTTCCGCCTGTTCACCAACTCTGAGAACCGAGTCCCTCTCCACCTCGAGAAGGGTGAGGCTGCAGACAAGATATTCTACCTGACGCGGCTGTTTGGCTTCCGCGTCAAGGTGGAATCCAGTCGCCCACCGGGCAAACTAGCGCAGAGCCACAGGTGCCAGAGGTTCGGCCACCATACTGACGTCTGTCGCAGTGCCCCGGCCTGTTTACGCTGTTCCTTGGGACATTCAACGCAGGCCTGCACTGTGGCAGACAAGTCCCACTATCGCTGCATCAATTGTGGCGAAGGCCATGCAGCCAATTACAGTAACTGCCCGGTATACAGGGCGGAGCTCCTACGTAAGCAGAAGCCGCAGGGGCCCCTCCCGAAGCCGAGGCAGCCAATAATGCAGCCCCAAACACAGAAGCAGCCTAAAGTACAGGTTAAGCCGCCACCAAAGGCACCGCCGGCACGGCGCGAGCCCTCTCCGGCTCCACCTCCAGCCCCTACCAAGGCACAAAAACGATCCGCGTCGCCTTCCGCAGCAGAGACACACCCTGTAGCCAATATCTCGGTATTGGAGCCGGAGAATCAACCCTCCACCTCCGCGGAACCACCAACTCCCGCCTCTGAACCAGAGGTAGCCTCGCCACCACTGCCACCTCCGCGAGCAGGCAAAACAAAACCTACAACTGAAGGAACTGAAGGGATAACCACACCGGATGCTCGCCCCCAAGCTCCTGTCTGCCCACAACCCAAGAAAAGTCCTGCTTCCCGGTATAAGTCCGACGAAGCCCAGCAGCGTACTTTTCCTGTCGCAAATTCAAACTCGACTGTCCCTGGTCCTGTACCTTCCACCAACACGACCCGATCTGCCGTTAAGCCTGGTCGCTCTTACGCGGCTTCAGTTTCCAGGCAAACCGCCCAGTCCGTCACTTCCGATGACGCAGTTCGTCCGCGACTTTCTGTCCGGCTACGACCTCAAGAAAGTCGCATCCACCTTCAGGTCCATCCGAGACCGCCTGGAAACTGCTGACCCAAGTGAGAGGTTTATGCTCTTGGTGGAAGCTTGCAGTGTCATAGGTCTTCTATGAACCGAGCCCTTAGACGAGACCTCTCGCTCGTAGCCTGGAATGCTAACTCCATCGGTTCCAAGCATTCCGACCTTCTGGAATTCCTGGCTCGGTTCAAACGCGACGTACTTCTCCTCACAGAAACCCACCTGACCCCGGCGAACCGGTTCCGTTTACCGAATTACGTGGTCTATCGGGATGACCGAGTTGGCCGACAAGGAGGCGGCACGGCGATCGCGGTGAGGACCTCGATAGGTCATCATCGTGTCGTTTTGCCGCAGCGCACTAACCTAGAGGCCACCGCCATTGAGGTCCACGGAGCTCTTGGCGGCGTCCTCGTGGTTTCAGCATACAAGCCCCCTCGCGCTGAACTCCTTGTCGGCGACCTGGACGTCATCTTCGATTCCCACCGAAGGGCAATTTTGGCTGGCGATCTGAATTGCAAGCATCGCGTTTGGAATAGTCGCTTGACTACTCCGAACGGGAAGCGCCTGCTCAGATATGTTGAATCGCGCCGGGCGATGGTGATTGGTCCAGCGCAACCCACGTTCTTTCCGACGCTACCTAACGCGGCTCCCGATGTTTTGGATATTGCGGTAACCCAAGGAATTGTCTGTCCGGTCGAGGTATTCTCGCTTACGGAGCTGACATCCGACCACAATCCCATCTTGGCCCACGTCGCTACCCAGCACGCCTATGCACAGGACGAGAAGAAGGTTATCGATTGGGACCGCTACGGCCCGGCTCTGAGCCGTAGATTGCCGCCAGCGGGCCCACTCGATTCCGTTCGCCTCCTAGACGAAGCAGTTGCGGGAATCGAAGAGGCAATCTTCTCGGCTATAGGCGTGTCTTCACGTATGCGAGCCGGTTTCACGCCTGACTACCAACGCACCCCTGAGGAAGTCTCTCTTCTCGCTCGCGAGAGGAATTATTTCCGGAAACGTTGGCAGAGGACCCGTGATCCGGCCGATAAAGCAGCATACAATTGGCTCAACGGACGACTGCGTGGCAGTCTGAAGGCGTTCCGACATAGCTGTTGGGAACTCGCTGAGGCCCGAACGGGGGATGCGGACCCGCAAAGCCACCCGTACAGAATACCTTCCGCGATGACGGGACGGAGGCGACGACCTCCTCTCCCCGCCATCGTTGGGCCATTCGGACAACTCCTGGGTCGCCCGGAGGAGAAAGCCGAGTACTTGGGCTTGTGTTTCGAGCGACAGTTCGCTCCCAACCCGCCCATGGACTGGGACTTCGACGAACAAGTCGAGATGGCTGTGGAAGAGTTTCTGTCTCTTCCGATCACGGCGGAGCCTGAACCCATCTCTTTGGAAGAGGTCTCAGATCGACTGATTTGTTCAACGCGTGTCTCAGACAGGCCTACTTTCCCAAGAAATGGCGAAAGGCGACGGTCATCGTGATCCCGAAGCAGGGAAAGGATGCTTCCCGCCCCGACAACCTCCGGCCCATCAGCCTACTCTCCGCTACATCCAAAGTTTTTGAGCGACTCGTGCAGCGTCGTGTGCGAGAACATCTAATTAACTTTGACGTGCTGGTCCCCGAACAGTTCGGCTTCCGTGTGGGGCATTCGACCACTCATCAACTGATAAGAATGGTGGAATACATCACGGACGCCGGGTGTCGGAGAGAACGGACCGTTGGCCGTTTCTTAGATGTTGAAAAAGCCTTCGACACCTTCGGCATGATGGCCTATTATTCAAGCTTAGGGAAGTCCAGCTTCCAGACTGCTACCTTCATCTGATTGCTAGCTTTCTGACGGAGAGGACCTTCTGCGTGAGAGTTGGTGATTCTCTTCCGAGAGACGAATCAGCCGGAGTCCCTCAAGGTAGAGTTCTTGGCCTCCTGTTCTCAGTCTACGTCAACGACGTAGACAGCCTGGAGTACAGGTGGCCCTCTTTGCGGACGACGTGGCCGTATTCACGGCCGATCGTCATGTAGAAAGAGCCGTCTTACGACTACAGCGACAGCTCGGGGACTGGACTGAAAATTGGAAAGTGCAACTCAACGCTACCAAGAGTGTAGCCGTCGAATTCTCGAAGCGACTGAAGCACCCTGTTAGGCAGTTACGTATCGGCAGAACGTACTTGCGCTGGTCCAACGAGGTTAAGTACCTCGGATTACACCTCGACCGTCGGCTCACCTGGCGTACCCATGCTCAGAGACAGTTCTTAAGCGAGCATCCGCTCGTCTGAGCTTACTGTTTCCACTCCTGATCAGCTCAGCCATGACCAGGAAATTGGCCAAGATGATCGTCGGCGCGTATTTGCTGCCGGTCATTACCTACGCTTGCCCGGTTTGGGGCTACCTCGCGGCAATACATAAAAAGAAGTTGCAGAGTGTCCTCGACAGGGGTCTTCGGCTAGCGGCCAAAGTCCCCCGTCGCTTCTCATCACGCCTTCTAAGGAGAGGACTTGGCGTCCGCTCCTTAGACGAAACATTCAGGCGGCTTGCACGCAAATTTTATGCACGTGTGGCGAGGTTCCCAGACAATCCTCTTGTGGCTGGGCTAGGCAGGTACCGTATACATCCAGGTGATTCGTGGAAACGCCCTCGGTGTATACTGCGGTAGTGTAGGCTAACACAACAGCCGAGAACCGGCCTGCTATAGAGCACACGTCCTACTTGGGCAGGGCCACGAGGCAGGAGCTCCAGAAGGTAGCTCGGAACTCAGTTACCGAGCGGTTCGTCTCTGCGACGCACAACCGCACAGCCCAGAGCGTCGTCGTCGTTCAGTTTCAGTTGAGCGGCAGCGCTAGGGTCGACGACAGAGAGGAGCGACTGCTAGCATTAGAAGAGAACAGACGTCTTTACCATCAACGCAGAAGAGGACCGCCTCAACCTCTACTGAACTGCAATGAAGAGGCAATCTAGTACCAACGCGGCGGCAGGGAAGGAGAAGAAGAAGCCGCCGGACCAACGTTCACCACATCGCCAGCACCATCAAGCTGCAGCGATGGATATTGACCAGCCGCCTTGCCTGCAAGACGAAGAGAAAACGCCACGCACGACTGGGACCTGCTGCACAGTGCAGGCAAGTCGCATAGGTAGCGCTGCCCAGCGGAATCCGGGGAGACCGAAAGTAGGGCTCACGAATAGAGATGCGGGTTCCGCCGCTACTGTGACGGTGTCACAGTTCGGCACCCGGACACCCGCTGGGCAAAGACCTGAGGTATTCAACAGTAGAGCAGGTGTTAGTGTCTCTATTGCACTGTGCGGCAGCAACGAGCCCCCCGGCCGGCCACTTGGGCCAGTCGGGAACCCTACGACTTGCGCGGGCAGCCCTGCTTAACCCGCGCAAGATCGTGATTATGATCGATCCTTATTAATAGGACATGCTGCAAATAACAGGCGCTGTCCTATTTACAAAGAGCAGCTGGACAAATTAGTAAAGCCGGTCCAGCCTAAGCCTCGACATGTTTTCAGCCAGTAACATCGGCCAAAGCCTCTGAGCCTGTGGCACGGAAACCAGCCCCAAGGTCTGCTCCGGTTCCGAAACCACCTAGTGCAGTGAGCCCGAGCAAAACTACACAGGCCACACATGAAGTCGCGCCCTCGGAACCGGAACGCGAGACATTCGCGTATGCTAAAGTCCCATTGCCGCAGGATGACAAGGAACTTGATCCTCCACTGCCGCCGCCACCCAAGCCTCGCTACCCCAGATCAGGCAAGAAAGGTAAAAGACCTCTCACCTGCCACTGGACCCAAGCCTGTCCGCCAAAAGCCAGAGCGACCACCCGCTCCAGAACCTGCCCCCAAGGCTTCCACCGCCTCGCCCCGCCGCAGCTGCCGCCAAGCGTTCTTCACAATCATCTACTGATGATCTCGCCGTCGTCTCCGACTTTCTGGCAAGCTACGACTTGCAGAAAGTAGCCCAAACTTTCCGCAACATCAACGAATGCTTGGCAACAGCCTCGCCCCAAGACAAATTCCTCCACTTGGTGGAAGCCTGCCGTATTATTGGTCTGTTATGAACAACGGACAACCACGGAAATCCCTCAAGCGAGACCTCGAGCTCGTGGCGTGGAACGCCAACGGTCTCGTTTCCCGCATTCTGAGCTCTTAGAGTTCGTTGCCCGTCACAAGCCCGATGTGCTTGTTCTTGGTGAGACGCACCTGACCCCGCATCGTCGATTCCGATTACCCAACTACGTGTGCTACCGGGACGACCGGTCGGGTCGCGCAGGAGGGGGCACCGCCATCGCGGTGAAGGCGTGTCTTCACCATCACCGCGTTGTCCTGCCTCAGCGGCGGAACCTTGAGTGCACAGCGGTTGGGCTCCTTGGTGCTCTCGGCGGTCTACTCGTGGTTTCCGCATACAAGCCTCCACAAACGGAGCTCTTGTCGAACGATCTGGAGGCCGTCTTTGGGGCACACAGAAGGGTAGTCCTGGCGGGCGACCTGAACTGTAAGCACCCTGATTGGGGGAGCCGCTTGGTGAACCCAAACGGGGCTCGCTTACGCAGGTATGCTGATGCGGCTCGGGTCACAGTCATGGGTCCTACCGGGCCTACTTACTATCCCCCGAGGGCTAACTCCTACCCTGACGTACTGGACATTGCTGCAGTCAGGGGCGTTTATTGCCCGGTCCACGTCTCCGTCATTTCGGAACTGTCCTCGGACCATTGCCCCATCAGTGTGCATCTAGCTACCCAGCACTCTACCGTCCGCGACGAGCGGCGGGTAATCGAGTGGCAACGCTTTGGCCCGGCATTCAGTCGCCGCCTACCAGAGCGTATACCGCTCGACACTACCCAGCATGTCGACGAGGCCGTTGCCTTATTCGACACAGCCGTAGTCTCGGCGGTAGACGTGTCCTCCCGGATGAAGCCGGGGCTCACGCCTGACTATCAGCGGATCCCCGAAGAGGTGTCTCAGCTCGCTTGCGAGAGGAATCGCCTCCGGAGACGCTGGCAGTGGACTCGTGACCCGGCCGACAAGGCTGCGTTTAACAGAGCGACCGGCAAGTTGCGTCGCGACATGCTGACGTTCCGTAGACGCAACTGGGAGCTAGCTGTTGCACAGATGGATGGCCCTGCCGAGAACCATAATGTCTGGTGGATTCCCAGTGCCTTAATGGGAAAGCGTAAACGTGCGCCTCTCCCCGCACTGGTAGGACCCGGCGGTCAACCCCTTGGACACCCCCTCGAGAAGGCAGAGTTCTTGGCTGACAGTTTCGAGCGTCAGTTCGTCCCCCCCCCCCCCCAAGAACCCGGCCATCACTGAGCGAATCTGCCGCGAGGTAGAGCGCTTTCTATCGGCCGGTATCACAGTCCAGCCGGAGCCCATCTCGTCGGAGGTCTCTGAGAGGATAGTTCAGCTCAAGCCCCGGAAGGCACCTGGCCCTGACGGAGTCACGAATTCCGCACTCCACCGCCTTCCGGAGCGAGGAATACAGTTCCTCTCTGATCTGTTCAATATCTGTCACAGGCTGGCTTACTTTCCGGCGAAATGGAAAACGGCTACAGTTATAGTGATACTCAAGCCGGGAAAGAATTCTTCTCGCACGGAAAACCTCATCAGCCTCTTGTCCGCAACGTCCAAGGTTTTCGAGCGTTTGATCCAGCGTAGGATCCGCGACCATCTAGAAAGACTGGACGTGCTGATCCCCGAACAGTTCGGCTTTCGTGAGCTGCACTCCTCGACTCATCAGCTGATGAGACTCGTGGAATGCATTACCGAGGCTGGCTGCCAGGGCAGACGACTGCGATCTTCCTAGACGTAGAGAAAGCCTTTGACCGCGTGTCGGATGAGGGTGTCCTTTACAAAATAAAGGAAGTCCTTCTCCCAGAGTGCTACGTTCACTTGATCGGCAGCTTTCTGCGAGACCGTAGCTTCCGAGTGAGAGTAGACCACGTTCTCTCTTCGGAGAGGCGTATTACCGCTGGTGTCCTTCAGGGAAGTGTACTTGGGCCTCTACTGTTCTCGCTGTTTATCAACGACACGCCCCGAGTTCCTGGAGTAATATTGTCGCTGTTCGCGGACGACACTGCGGCTTTTGCCTCAGAGCCGAACGCAAGTTATGCGGCAATCAAGCTCCAGCGCCAACTCGACGCATATGTTGGGTGGATCGATGACTGGAGAGTTGCCGTCAATGCTACCAAGAGTGCCGCGGTAATATTCTCGTGGAAACGCAAGCGGCCTCAGCCGCTTAAAGTAGGCCCCGTCGAGGTGCCCTGGACCAATAGCGTCAAGTACCTTGGGCTTCACGTGGACTCCCGACTCACCTGGCGAACCCATACACAATACAACTCAGTAGGCCCGTGCTATCTAATCCGGCAATGACCCCCCGGCTTGGTAAGCTCATAGTCAACTCGTACGTGTTGCCCGTGATTATCTATGCCTGTCCTGTTTGGGGATACCTTGCTCGATGTCATAGATCAGCGCTCCAGCGTGTTCTGGACCGGGGACTTAAGCTTGCGTGTAAAGTCCCTCGGAGGTACTCTTCTTGTCTTTTGAGGAGAGGACTCGGTGTCCGCTCTTTTGATGACACCGTGAGATGCCTGGCGTTCGATCCGAAAGTGTGACCCACAATTCCCTCATTGCCGGACTTGGTAAATATACCCCGCGACCAGGCATCTCACGGGTCACTTCAGGCCCTCCATAAGTAGGTAAATAATATATAAAAACCTCAAACTGACCCAGTGGCAGGAGTCCTAACTGAGTCTCGAGACACTGCACAACTCGCGCGAGCCGCTCTATCCCCAGTCGTGACGTTCAGTTTCAGTTATAGTTGCGATATATTACAGTGCGGTTCGAGTTTATTGTCGGGCAATACTGTGTGTGCGTTCAAGTGGTCATTAGTGAAGTGTTGTGTTTTATAATCGGGCCGTATAATTGTAACAGAATTGTGTTTTATATTAGTTGACATTTTATTGCATGTGAACAATTTTTATTTGATTTGTTGTAAGAGACTGTGTTGTTAATTACGAACTGTTTAACTGTGAAAATTAAAGCTGGTGATTAGTGACTTAATTGGTGTCTTGTATTTTGTTTTCCACTGTACCATATGACGATCAAGTAGACCGTCATAATAATACGAACCACAAAAATGTATAGAAACAACATCCTAAACGAAAAGACACAATATAAATCACACATACTATTTGAACATATTACACACACACAATAACGATCTTTTGGATGATGGGGCTGTCACCAAAAGCAGGACGGACAATGCTCCTAGCGGTAGTTTCTGCAGAAGCTCTTAACAAGTGAAAGCTGGTTTAGGCCGTAAGGTAAAAATTTATCATTTTTATCAATAATAATTTGTGTTTTGAGTCGGTAGTATTTTATATTGTTAATTAAACTAGCATTTTAATGACTTCAGTTTGGAAAAATGAGAAATTTTATTGCTGCATTTTATATAAAAAATAATGTACTTCAACACAAACTATAATTTGCTTAACATTCTTCAGACAATGCTCTTAAATTAATGTGCAGAGGCAATAAAACCGGGTTTTTCAAAATATCTTCAGAAAACCCATTTTTACAACATTTATTAAGAATACAATTATAGTTATTTCTAATAACATTAGATTTATTAATTTTAATTTGAATAAGAATTAATCAAGATGGAATATTTTGTATTCAGTTCTTTTTCATAAGTTTTCAACTCTTATAACTCACGTTGGTTAGAGTTTGTAGTCTCTGATAATGGCACATTTTTTGTAATAATCATCTCTCTCTCTACTCTTGCGGGCGTAGAGGTCCCCAGTCACCGAAGCCACATGTGGCTACCTGTCCAAGATTCCATATTCATGCATGTGAAACTTGACTTTGCAAGTGGAGCCACACTACTTTAACCACTTGGATTCCGTTGCCCATGACGTGTCCGTTGATTAATTAAATATAATTAAAGAGTTCAGAATCGGTAGTGATTTAATTATATTTACTTTAACCACATTACCACACTGCCCAATATAAGATTAGTAATCTAAATATGATCTAGATTCAGGAAGGAGTCCGACAAGTATGTGGATTATTACTCATTATCTTTAATCTATATATAGAAAAGTCAGAAAAGAATCAAGGTATAATAATGCATGGTGAAAGAACAGATATGGTAATATATGTTGATATTATTGCACTAGCTAGAGTGGAGATGTCCTTGAGGCCGTGTTAATTAGGATGAACAGATAGTGGGGGAAGTATACAATGTGAAAATAAGTAAATCCAAAACACAGGCAATGGCCTGCAACAAAGAAGGACAAGTTAAAATACAAATTAGTGTTGGCAATGAAGTGCTTGAAAAAATGGATTCATTTACTTATCTAGGAAGTAAGATTAACAGAGATGCCGCAGAATAAAATTGAAGTAAGAAGTAGAATTACCCAAGAAAAAACACCTTCAAGAAGAAGAAGAGGATCTTGACTTCCAAAAACAACCTTGTAAGAAATTGCAAAAAGATTTCTTAAAAAGCAAACGTATGAAGTGTACTCTTTGTCACTAGCAGGGCCGGCTCCAGCACTTCTGCCGCCCCCTCCCTATTTTAACTCTGAACACATTCATGCACACTAGCCATACTCTAAAGATACGGCGATTGCCTTCAAATGACGACTAGGAATGTTTGCATTGTTGTGTTTATCAAATAACTAGAACTTTTTCGCGTTTACGATGCAGCGAATGGCTACAATAAAAATTGTAGACACAATACAAGGAGTCGTGAGACAATAAAAATGTATGCCTACGTGATGACTTAAAATTAAAATACTAACTAAAATTCATTATGATTGAAATATAACAAAAGTAATGTATCATATACCTTAGTTAAAAAATACTTGTCTACCTTTTGCACTGGCAAACTCCTTTATGACTTCGTTGTAATAAAGTGATTCAGCTAACTGATGTTCTATAGATATAGTCACCAGACCACTCGGGCGAGTCTCGGACATACTCGATCTGAGATAAGTTTTAATAAGTGTGAGCTTCGAAAAGTCAGGTTTACGTTCTCTCGTTCACAAATTTTCGATTCTTCGTTAAACTCAGCTGACTTTATACATAAAGTAATTCTTACTGATCTTACATATTTGATGAAATAAAGTGAATAATTTTATTTTTTCCCTGAATTTTAAAACTTAAAACATCCCGGAATCTGCAGCCCTGGGTGGTGGCACGGTTCGCCCCTGCCTGGAGCTGGGCCTGGTCACTAGACAAATGGTGCCAATAAGGGCCATTGGGCAAGGATTTGCTGTAGTTGCTGCTGCAGCAGCGAGCATTCCAAGCAAGGCATGGTCTGATGTTCAGCAGCTGCCCTTGCCGTTGGTCCTCTTCACTTGGCAGCGGGATGTATAGCCCACTGCTGTCCCCATCGATAGGCTTCACATCATCTTATTTCTCTTAAATAAACTAAAAAAGAAAAACGGCAAGTTGACCGAAAAGTTAAACAAGTTAATAAGAATAAAAGAAGTGAATAAAGATAAAAAAGTTATATTTGACTATAATAAAAAGGTAATAAACCAACGCTGTAAATTTTAATGAGGAAGAGAAGGAATTGTTAGCAAAAGAGTTAAAATATGCGCCTCCGCCAGAAATGGACCAAGAGAAATTAAGTATTGAGCATGAAGCAGTGATACAAAAATTATGTAATGAGGAAGACAAAAAACATAAGGTGGGAAATAAGTAATTTAGTTAACAATATATGCAATAAAAAAGGCCATCTGAAAAAAGAAAAAAAGATTGCAACAGGGGTGAACAGACTGAAGAATAAAATTAAGAAGAATGAAATTATAGCCTCAAAAGCGGATAAAGGAAATACAATGATATTACTTAAGAAGAATGATTATATAACGAAAGCTGAGAAATTTATTAGTGAAGGTCCTTATGAGGAAATTAAATACGATTACACAAATAAGTTCCAAGCCAGGGTGAAGAGGTTGATAAAAGAAATATCATTTATTAATGAATATAAGAAAAAGTGCTTAATAGAAAGTAAATCCTTCAGCTCCAAAATTTAAATGTCAGGTCAAAATACATAAGGAAAGTTTACCAGTAAGACCAATTGTTTCGTTTATTAATGCACCATCTTATAAATTATCTAAAGATATAAGTAAGATTGTAAAGGAAATATATCAATATGGGGAGAAATATAGTGTTAAGAATAGCATACAGCTTATAGAAAAATTAAAAAAAGTGGTAGTCAATGAAAATATGAATCTCATATCTTTAGATGTGAAAGATATGTTTACTAGTATAAAGGTAGAAAAGGCAATTAACTTATTAGAAAGTAATACCTTTTTGGAGGTTACAAGAACAAGGACCAAGTGTTGAAGGTAATAAAAGAATGTTCAAAGCAAAATTATTTTAGATTTAACAATAAATTTTATATACAAAGGGAAGGTTTACCTATGGGATCGCCATTGTCTCTGATAATAGCAGAAATTTTTATGAACAATTTAGAAAATGGGTTATTAGATGCAACGAAATATAAAGAGAAAATTAAATTGTGGTCTAGGTATGTAGATGACGTATTGGTGATATGGGAGGGGAATATAGAATAAGTTTATGATTTTGTAAAGGAAGTGAATAGTATGGAAAGTAATATACAATTCAAAGAAGAAATACGCGGGAGAGAGTTGAATTACTTAGCGATTTAACGATAAAAATAAAGGATGGAAAAGAATTTATGTTGGACATATTCAGGAAGGGAGTTTATTCGTCAGACTTAATTATTCCTAACGATTCATACCATCCATATAAATACAAAATGGCAGTGTTAAACGGTTTTTGTTATAGGATGGACACGTGTTTAAAAGATGAAGTTACCAGGGATAATGAGTTAAAGAGGATAAAAGAGACAGCGAAAAATAATTATTATAATATGAACGTAGTTAATAAAATAATGGACAAGATCCGTACAAGAGAAAATGTGGGAGATAGGAAGGATATAAATTATATGGGATTGATAACATACATAGGAACAAGGACAAAAAGTATTATATAATGTTTTATGATATAGATGTAGCAATTAAAAGATGTATGACAGCGTTTGATAAAATTAAGAATAGTATTACAGAAGAAATTCCAATTTTACAAAAAAGTGGGGTACGTATATAAACTTAAATGCAAGGATTGTAGTAAATTATACATAGGCAAAATTGGCAGTAAGTTCGAATGTAGGCTGGCAGATCATAAAGGAAATAGAACATCCAGTTCATTATATGCTAGACATTTTGTAGACGAAAACCATAAATTTGTTAATCCTTTAGAAGAATATGAAATTGTAAATGTTGAACAAAATCCAGTAGAAAGGAAGTTGAGAGAGGAGTTAGAAACACTAAAGGAAAGAAAAAAGAACAGTTTAATTAATTCAAAGGTGCAATTTGAAAATGAAGATATGTTTTACCATATATTAAGTAAGATAGAAATACAGTACAAAAAAGGTTGGTAGCAGTATGATACTTGGTGAAAAAGTACAAGGCTATTGGAAAGTTACCAGTCAGGAATGGAAAAGTACTGAGACAAGAGGTGGTAGCCCGGTTGTTTGTTTGTTTTGTTGAGGTGTAACAAGGGTGTTTACCTGCTATGTTGACGCTTCCAGGTGTAGGAAATATATATAAACAGGGAAGGTTTTTAACCAGGTTGTTGTTTCCATCTGAAGATGAGATGAGACGCTTGAAAGCGCTAATGGAAGTGTAAGTGAGTATTAATGGTAGTAACACAAGTTTAGCAAAAGTTAGACTTAACCACTAAATTGTATTTATCGTTTAGAATAACTTATATCCTTTCAAGCATCCAGGGCTAGGTGACCTCGAAGGTCCAATGTATGTCGCTACTGCCAATGCCCAAAACACTCTGGCCTTCAGTATTTGAGACAATGTTCGCTCTCAGGACCAGCCCCGGACAATAGAGAAGGATGTGCTCTAAGGATTCCTCTCCCACTGTACTGCAGGTGTGTCCAACGTGAATCAGTGGACATACTGCTCGGGGACAATGTGACTGATTTGAACCCTGGCCGCAAAGGTAGCCACTCTTCCCAATAGAAGGAGTGGTCGATTGGTTCCTTCTGAAGGGTGAGAAGATGTCTACTCGTTGTGCCACCCTCCAGCAATCTGTCCTTATTGCCAGAACAGCCTCTTTCTTGCACTTTGCTGTTTCATACTGCCTGCTTGGCAATTCTGTTTGCTATTTTCCCCTGACCCTCCAATGAGCCAGAGTCTATTGGAGGGCTATATGTTTACCAATGAATTGCAGATGTCATAATTTGCGGGATGAGCTGATGGGTCCATGTACTACCCATGGATAGCTGTTTTCACAGTGAACTGAACACCAGCAGTCACTTGTCTCAAAAGCCAACAGTATGCTGCGATCGAGAACGAACAAGACTCGAGTGAGAAGCAAAATATTTCTAAACTTATAATCCAGTTTTTCTTTTTGTTATTGTGTTGTGTTCTTATATTTGTACAGACACACATTTCTTTCAACATTTTTAAAGATGTTTACCTTAATATTTACATTTTTAGGTTTATGTACTTGTATTCTCGTTACGAAAAAACTTGTAACAGTGTACCAGTTAAGAAAAAAATAACTGATTGTTAAGCATCTCTTGGAAGCGTATTTGAAACGTTTTACAAAACCGATTTACCAGTCTATAATTATTATTATAATTAATCTAGAATTATCGGAAGTTTGTGTCAGTTCAGTTTATTTTCGCTATAAAGATGTTTTTCTTATGAACAGATGGAGGGTCTACCAAGGAATTGTTTTTATCACCTGCCTTGGCCACTGAATAGCTTTGAGGTGAATGTTTTAGAGAAGTTTAATGTCAAACCTAAATTGTGGGTTAGGTATGCAGATGACAAGTTTGGATGTGTTTTTGAGGGACTTGAATTCTCAAATACCTAATATTAAATTCACTACAGAAATGGAAGAGAATAAAATGCCGTTCCTAAATATATTGGTCACCACAACAAGAATGTCGTTAGTAGCACTGTTTACCAAAAACCCGCTCGCACAGATCATTAGATTCTAAACAACCAGACCTTGTAAAGTAGGGAGTTATCAAAACATATTCTCATGCAGTAGAGGGGTTTTCAAATTAAAGTTTACTGCATGAAGAAACTGAAAACACCTTTGGGAATTTCAGTAAAAATAAATCAGTATGCAAAGATTATTTACAGGGCTGCACAAGGGAAACAGAAGAAACTGCTGTTACTCCATCATGCATCTGAGGAATTTCAGAGAAAATATGGAAGGGTGCAAGGAGGTGCAGTGTGCGAACTGCCTTTGGTTTCCAAAATACCATAGGCAACTTGTTGAGTAAAACTACACCAAGTATTACTGTATTAGATACTGCGAACGTAATACACTACTTCCATTTGAGAGTGGGCACAATAATTTGGCAAGCCTCTGGGCGTCTGAACATATAAAGAACGTCCAGTTAGGTTAGACAAACACCCTGAGATTGGCGGAACATGCTACGGGAACAGTGGGATGCCATGTCCATGGTGGGTAAGGAGGCAAAGGCTGGACAATGTAAATTCAAGGAGGCGTCTTTCATTATAGCTAATTTTTTCAGTGAAGGGTTTGTGAGGATTGGTAAAAAATGTAACACAAATTTTAACATATTTGTGTTGACGTTTCGACAGTGTTTATTGTCATAATCAGGACCTATGTATGAATACAAAAAGAATGTAAAACACACCTGAACAATTAATTGGGTGAACGTGTTTGTGTATGTGTGCATACACCTGTCTGCGTGCATTATGTATGTATCATTGTATATGTGAAGGAGCTGAGATAGTTTACATCATCAAATGTTTTCTTTAAGACAACGGGAACATTACATCACAGAACGTAATTTATCCACTATTACAATTTAAATTACTATACTGTATATAATATTTTTAATTAATTATAAAAGCAATAATCAAATATCGGTATGGAGAACCATACATGACTTTCATGTTCTAAGATTTATATTTAACATCATTTTCGAAATGAAATATTTCTATAGAAACTACTTCTTTCTACTTACTGCTTCAGCCTTAACCACGGTACTGTGGTCACTAATGTACACCACCTCATGTTATATCGCACTCGATTTTCACTGATGATGGAAGTTGATGGCACTGCCGAAATGTCTGGTTTTGCAGAAAACATTGGACTACGGCCAAACAGCCTGGGAAAGAATTTTAACAACAAACTACTTCTTTGTTGCCAACAACGTAGTACACATATAAAAATTATCCCCTCACCCTTCAACTATAATTTTCATTTATAGAAAATTACCCCCACCCTATTCAACTAGCCTCTTCATTTATAGATATTTCATCTACGTTTCTACAGTGGATTATTAAGATCTTCTTATCAGGATACTTTATTTATCAAAATTAAGTACTTTACTCTTGTTAAAACATAAAACGTTGCAGATTAACTACCCTTTCCCCATAACCGATCTTCACCAAAATCAGTAGGCCTTGAGCCATCTACAACTCAGGCACATATGTAAAAAATTATTTGATTCTCACGATATTAATTGATGACTTGATTCTGTTTGAATTTACGGCTGTTATTGTTCGTCATGTAAAAAATACACTTGCTAAAACATAAAATGTTGCAGGTAAACTACCCCTTTCCCTTAACCGATCTTCACCAAAATCAACAGGCCTTGAGTCTTTTACAATTCAGGAACGTATGCAAAAAATTATTTGATTCTGTTTAAATGTGCGGCAGTTATCATTCGTCATAGAAAAAATTACTCTTGTTAAAACATAAAATGTTGCAGGTAAACTACCCCTTTCCCTTAACCGATCTTCACCAAAATCAATAGGCCTTGAGTCGTCTACAATTCAGGACGGTATACAAAACATTATTTCATTCTGTTTCTGTTTGAATGTGCGGCAGTTATCGTTTGCCACAGAAAAAATTCTACACACAGACACTTTCCGAAATATTACTTTTCTTCATGTTTTGAGGGTAGTACAATCGGAATCAGCCCTTATATCGAACATGATTTTTATACCATGACCACACTTCCATTTCCTTATGGAACATGGAAGTAACAATTGGATATTAGATTGGTACAGAAAACGTTTATACTAAAAATAGATTATACAGAAAATATAACTAAAAACAGATTAAGGGATGTTCAACTATGTATAAACGTTTTCTGTACCAATCTAATATCTAATTGTTGATTATTGCTTTTAGAATTAATTAAAAATATCATTACATATAGCAATTTAAATTGTAATAGTGGATAAATTAAGTTCTCTGATAATTTCTCATTGTCTTAAAGAAAACATTTCAAGATGTAAACAAACTATCTCAACTCCTTCACATATACAATGATACATACATACGCATGCACACACACTCACATGTTTACCCAAATAATTGTTCTGGTGTTTGACATTTCTTTTGTATTCATACACAGGTTCTGATGATGACAATAAACATTGTCGAAACAAAATATCTGTTAACTAAAAATGAACTTTTTCATATGAAAACTTACTGATTTTATTGGACGCGTTTCGGCTTACGTATCCGCCTTCTTCAGCTTTGGTAACAGACTGCCAGCATTTTGTAACGGTTGTGTGGAAGCTGAAGTGGGGGTGGTGTGTGGAGGAAGGGGATTGGCGCGGGGATTCAACTTACTGTTTGTTTTCTGTATAATTGTGTCAAAAAGTGTATGTGATTTATATTGTAATTGATCGTTGAGTATGTTGTTTGGTTGTGTTGTGTGGTGTTTATATATTTCGTATTGTTCAGTTGTGTTGAGTTTTCGACCTTTGGGTATGTAATGTAAAATTTCAAGATTAGTGTCTATGTTGGTGTAACTGTGGTTTTCTGTGTGTGGCAAATGCGGAGTGTATATTGCTGTTGGTTAAGGCTTTTAAGTGTTCAGAATAACGGGATGAAAAAGATCTTCCCGTCTGGCCTATGTAGAAACTATTGCAGTCGTTACAATTTAACTTGTAAACACCTGTTTTGTTATATTTGTCTATGTCTGTGTTTGTATTACTGATGTGTTTTTTGATGGTATTGGTTGTTCTGAATGCTATTTTGTATTTGTGTTTTCTGAATGTATTGGCGATTTTGTGTGTGTATGAGTTGTGGTATGTGAGTGTGATGTATTTATTGTGTTGTGTGTTGATGGTATTTAGTGTTTTTGTTTTTGATGCGTTTGTGTAGTATGTTTATTAAATTGGGGTTATAACCGTTTTTGATTGCTATGCATTTTATTGTGTTGAGTTCGTCGGTGTAATATTGTTTATTTAAGGGTATTTTAGTTAGTCTATGGAGCATATGGTTGAAGGCCACATGTTTATGTTGTGTTGGGTGGTTTGATGTGTTGTGTATAACCATGTCGGTTGTGGTTGGTTTCCTGTATATTTTGACCGATCCTCACAAACCCTTCACTGAAAAATTCATAGTTTGACGAACACTACGAATTTAAGGATTTAATTATAACTAACGTAACTGTTTGAGGTAAGCAACCAAGGACATTCCACAAATATGGTTTATATTTTGAGAAATGCAATGAAAGGTTGTGATGGTGGGAACAGGTGTTATAGTCAGTCTGTTACGTGAGGCATGACAAAGGGCCTCTCTGCAGATTTTGAGTTAGTGTCCATGTAATTTTTTGATTCCTTTTTCTATCGCTTCCGAAAAGGTTCTAGAACAAAGTTAAGGAAAAATTTTGGCTCGCTCTCGCCCCTAAAGGGTTGAAAATATGAAACGACACGAGGATGCATTTTGAAGCCCTGAAATTAGGTACTTATGTTTTGGGGTGCTGATTACGATTCTGACATCCAAAATTATATTCGACGCAAAGGGTAGTATATAAAGGGTTGAAGCAGATCATGGGGTGTAAGTAGGTATTAAACTTCACGAGATGCTGGTAAAAGCCTCAAAAGTGAGTACCTATAGGTTTTTGGGAGTGCTGATTATGATTTTGAAGTCAATGGATACATCTGACGCAAGAGTTGACAACCATCTCTAAAGGGTTGAAAACATTAAACAACGTGATCATGTATTTTGAAGTTCTTAAATTGGCACCTACAGGTTTTGGGTGACGTTTAATCTACATTTACTTAAAAATCACATTAATAATATTTAACAAAATATTACAACCCTTGCACAATAACAAACAATTCCGACGTTCAGCTGAGGCTCCAAAAAACACGTGCCAGCTGTAAGCAGTGAACATCAGGTAGCGCATCAGGCCTCTTCTGGTCTCTGCTAGAGGGTCCGTGTTTTTAGCGGTCATAATTCAAAATTCAGTAAAAAAATATATATATTTCATCCACGATTATAAAATTTAATCAAAGAAAAGTCGAACCATAAACATTATATTATTTTATTAAATTAAATATTCGATTGATATATAAAGACCCAGCAATACAGACAGTGACAGATTGCAACAGATATTCTTTTGTTTACAATAGACGTTAAAAAAAATAATAATGATACTTAATTTTGCTGTCAATTTAAAAACCAAATTACTTTAGTATAAATTAAACAGGCTCTCAGAACCGCACCTGAACATATAATGTACAATAACAAAAACTGACTCTTGGAGCGCGTTTACATTTTTTATCATAACTGTCAATTTTACTTCCATATTCCTTAAGGAATGGAAGTATGGTGATGGCAAAAAAAATTGTGTTCGAGATTATTGCAGATTCTGATTCTACTACACTCAAAACATGAAAAAAAGTCGTTTTCCAAAAAGTGTCTGTGTGTGTGTCTGTAGATTTTTTTTCTATGGCAAACGATAACTGCCGCAAATTCAAACAGAATCAAATAATTTTTTGCATACAGCCCTGATTTGTAGAGTACTCAAGACCTATTGTTTTTGGTGAAGATCGGTTGAGGGAAAGGGGTAGTTTACCTGCAACGGTTTTTTTTTATCAAGGGAAATTTTTTTTTTTGGCAAACTATAACAGCCGCAAATTCAAACAGAATCAAATAATGTTTCGCATACAGCCCTGAATTGTAGAGTTCTCAAGACCTATTGTTTTTGGTGAAGATCGGTTAAGGGAAAGGGGTAGTTTACCTGTAACGTTTTATGTTTTAACAAGGGTATTTCCTATGGCAAACGATAACAGCCACAAATTCAAACAGAATCAAAAGATTATTTGCATACAGCCCTAAATTGTAGAGTTCTCAAGACCTATTGTTTTTGGTGAAGATCGGTTAAGGGAAAGGGGTAGTTTACCTACAACGTTTTTTTAACAAGTGTATTTTCTATGGCAAACGATAACAGCCGCAAGTTCAAACAGAATCAAATAATTTTCTGCATACAGCCCTGATTTGTAGAGTACTCAAGACCTATTGTTTTTGGTGAAGATCGGTTGAGGGGAAGGGGTAGTTTACCTGCAACGTTTTTTTTCTATGGAAAACGATAACTGCCGCAAATGCAAACAGAATCAAATAATGTTTTGCATACATCCCTGAATTGTAGAGATCTCAAGGACTTTCGATTTTGGTGAATATCGGTTAAGGGAAAGGGGTAGTTTACCTGCAACCTTTTACGTTTTAACAAGAGTAAAGTACTTGAAAATTTATTTAAACTTTTTGAAACAATGGTAATTGTTTAAAATAAAATAATTTTGTTGCCAGGTAACAAAAATAAAGTCATTTTGATTATAAAATATAAATATTTACAACAAGAAAAGAATTTTCAGTTTTCAAAATTTAAATATATTTTTATAAAACAATGGGTTCTTCATTGAGGTGGGGACCATGTCACTCACTCCATCTCAAGCCTCTTCCATTTTGCAGAAAAAGAGGACCCTGTCAAGGCTGATACTTTGACGACAGTGACAGGGCTTTCCACCAAATTCAGCAGAGTGACAGGTAGGCCCAACTCTGATTGGCTCCTCAGATTTCCCCAGCGTTAGTAGGTTCTATGAAAATATTTTATTTCAAAAATGATTTTAAATATAAATCTTAGATATGTTTTATAAATCTCATGTTGTATGTTTTAACATGGGTAATTTTTTATATGACGAACCATAACTGCCGTAAATTCAAACAGAATCAAATAATTTTTTACATATGTGCCTGAGCTATAGAGAACTCAATGTCTGTTGATTTTCGTGAAGATCGGTTACGGGGAAAGGGCAGTTTACCTGAAACATTTTTTGTTGTAACATGAGTAAAGTACTTATTACTTCCATATTCCTTAAGGAATGGAAGTATGGTGATGGCAAAAAAAATCGTGTTCGAGATTATTGCAGATTCTTATTCTACTACACTCAAAACATGAAAAAAAGTCGTTTTCCGAAAAGTGTCTGTGTGTCTGTCTGTGTGTCTGTCTGTCTGTAGATTTTTTTTCTATGGCAAACGATAACTGCCGCAAATTCAAACAGAATCAAATAATTTTTTGCATACAGCCCGGTTTTGCAGAGTTCTCGCGACCTATTGTTTTTGGTGAAGATCGGTTGAGGGAAAGGGGTAGTTTACCTGCAACGGTTTTTTTTTAGCAAGGGTAATTTTGTTTGTTTGGCAAACGATAACAGCCGCAAATTCAAACAGAATCAAATAATGTTTCGCATACAGCCCTGAATTGTAGAGTTCTCAAGACCTATTGTTTTTGGTGAAGATCGGTTAAGGGAAAGGGGTAGTTTACCTGTAACGTTTTATGTTTTAACAAGGGTATTTCCTATGGCAAACGATAACAGCCGCAAATTCAAACAGAATGAAAAGATTATTTGCATACAGCCCTAAATTGTAGAGTTCTCAATACCTTTTGTTTTTGGTGAAGATCGGTTAAGGGAAAGGGGTAGTTTACCTACAACGTTTTTTTAACAAGGGTATTTTCTATGGCAAACGATAACAGCCGCAAATTCAAACAGAATCAAATAATTTTCTGCATACAGCCCTGATTTGTAGAGTACTCAAGACCTATTGTTTTTGGTGAAGATCGGTTGAGGGGAAGGGGTAGTTTACCAGCAACGTTTTTTATCATGCGTATTTTCTATGGCAAACGACAACTGCCGCAAATTCAAACAGAATCAAATAATTTTTTGCATACAGGCCTGGTTTGTAGAGTACTCGCGACCTATTGTTTTTGGTGAAGATCGGTTGAGGGGAAGGGGTAGTTTACCTGCTACGGTTTTTTTTATCAAGGGAAATTTTTTTTTTTTTGCAAACGATAGCCGCAAATTCAAACAGAATCAAATAATGTTTCGCATACAGCCCTGAATTGTAGATTTCTCAAGACCTATTGTTTTTGGTGAAGATCGGTTGAGGGAAAGGGGTAGTTTACCTGTAACGTTTTATGTTTTAACAAGGGTATTTTATATGGCAAACGATAACAGCCGCAAATTCAAACAGAATCAAATAATGTTTTGCATACAGTCCTGATTTGTAGAGTACTCAAGACCTATTGTTTTTGGTGAAGATCGGTTAGGGGGAAGGGGTAGTTTACCTGCAACCTTTTACGTTTTATTTTCTATGGCAAACGATAGCAGCCGCAAATTCAAACAGAATCAAATAATGTTTTGCATACAGCCCTGATTTGTAGAGTACTCAAGACCTATTGTTTTTGGTGAAGATCGGTTAAGGGGAAGGGGTAGTTTACCTGCAACGTTTTTTTATCAAGCGTATTTTCTATGGCAAACGATAACAGCCGCAAATTCAAACAGAATCAAATAATTTTTTGCATACGTCCCTGAATTGTAGAGGTCTCAATGACTTTCGATTTTGGTGAAGATCGGTTAAGGGGAAGGGGTAGTTTACCTGCAACCTTTTACGTTTTAACAAGAGTAAAGTACTTGAAAATTTATTTAAACTTTTTGAAACAATGGTAATTGTTAAAAATAAAATAATTTTGTTGCCAGGCAATAAAATTATAATTTTTTCATTTTAATGTAATATAATATTTTTCATTTAATACAGCAATAAAAAGGCAGGTAAGACACAGCCTGGCTGTTTGGCTGAAAATGATTTTAAATATAAATCTTAGAATATGGAAGTCATGTATGGTTCTCCATACCGATATTTTTGATAAAGTATCCTGATAAGATCTTAATAATCCACTGTAGAAACATAGATGAAATATCTATAAATGTAGAGGCTAGTTGAACGGGCTGGGGGTAATTTTCTATAAATCAAAATTATAGTTGAAGGGGGAGGGGATAATTTTTTTTTATATGTGTACTACGTTATTGGCAACAAAGAAGTATTTTTTTGTTAAAATTCCTTCCCTGGCTGTTTGGCTGAAAATGATTTTAAATATAAATCTTAGAATATGGAAGTGATGTATGGTTCTCCATACCGATATTTAAGAACAAAATGAATTTTGTAGGACATTTAAAGAGCTATAACTTTTTTCGTATACACTATAGTAAAAAAACCTACTGTACACTAGACATTTTGCCTAGAAGTCAAAAATGGTTAACATGATGTTGGCAAAATAAACCTTTTAAACTACTGCAACTCATCGACTTTTAGTCATAAAGGAATACAACAAAATTCAAAATTGTTGTTGTTTTATAAGCTTCATTTGTGATTTATATAAATTTCTCTATAAAATGCATCGTTACCGAGATATTTAATAATAAAACCAAATTTTTGCGAAAATCCAAAACCTTGAATTTTCTTAAAACGTTACACGTTACTGTACAGCAATACATATATGCTTCATAAAATTTGAGAACATTCCTAATATAATAGACAACCGAAAAGTACAGTATCTGGGCTTAATATACATATTTGACAAAATGGCGGACGTTCTTTTAAATTTATTGAAACAAATTTGCAGAAATTATATTTTCCTACAGAACGTAGTTATTTTTCAAGCTAAACAAATGATTAACCCACCATTGTTTAGAAAATTAACAGAGCTTTCATTTGATATTAATTTAATTACGATCTATTTTTTTGCAGAGTTATGCAAGTTTTAATTATGTGATTTGATCAATAAACAGTGAATCGGCATCGTGTATTGGCTGTATCTCAAGAATCATTTGACATAATGAAACAAACAAAAAGTGAAAATGTTCGTCTGTTAATAAGCTTTAATTTTGATTTATACAAATTATTTGCAAAGTGGGGGTTTTTTTTTAGTTATTTGCAGATTAATGTTAAAAAACACATTTTTTTTTGGCAAAACTTTGAACCCTTATAACTCGGATTTTTTCGAAAACGTGTATACCAGCTTTTTGCTTAGAATTTGATTCTCTATCGGTTACCGGGGTTAATTAAATTTTGCTTTTTAACCCCCAAAAAAGGGCTGAAAACAACCCTGAAATTTAAGACCAGGCCAAAAAATTTCCTTAACTTTATTCTATAACCTTCTATGAATACATTGCAAAAAAAAAATCTGAAGGATCCATGGACACTTACTCAAAATCGGCAGAAAATTCCTCACATAATAGACTATTAGTAGTTAGGAAATTTCCGTGAGAGTTTAGAATTTTCATTGGAATGAGCAGTACAAGATGTGGTCTTTAACAGGTAGGTGGGGTTATAAATACAAAAGACGACAGGTGTCCAGCCAATATTCAGATTTTCAGCCCACCACTCACAGGTAAGAAATGTTTATTTCACATTACTTTGTATATTGTTACTAATGTTTATACAATTTTAATTGTAATTATTTATTTTTTGCCAATATCGTGTTTTATAATTTTTTATTGTAAGTTGTTTTGTTTTTATGTTATCTGAGGATGATTGCAGATTCTAGGGAGCAAAACATTGAGTGAAAAAATATTTCAATGGAGAGAAAAGGATTTACATAAATTAGTTTTCTGACTTTCTTAATTTGGCATCATACCTACCAAGCTTTGAAGCAACAAATGTGGCCACAAATAATCAAACCTAATCAAAAAGTAGGAATCCATGTAACCCAAAAGTAAAACATTGTAATATAATTAATTACACATTAAATATTGTAAAAAAAAACTGCTCACCATCTTTTTCTTCATAAAATTCATTATCCACAATTTTCAATATGGATATTAAAAATCTCATAAAGACACTAGAAGACAGAACAAAAATAAAATGAAGCATGCTAAGAATATCTCCGTTCTTTACAGGCTGACTTGGGTCACACAAAAATAAGAAATCAAGACAATTTAGAAAATCACAGAATGCAATAAATTTCGAAACATTTCCAATAAAATTAGAAGACTTGCCAGCATGTATGTGTTCACCTACAATTGCCGAAGGTCTGGTGTAACTTCAGATGGGGAACAGGATCAAGCAATTAATCAAAAACTGAAAGCATATAATGTCACAAACTTTTTTTTATGTCAGTATAAAAATATGTTTGACATACAGTGATATTGTTACAATGAAAAAAAGTTGAAACAATAATACAATGTTTGTTATTAATTATTACTAGATCAGAAAATACTTTATATAACATATTAAATAAGACACTACACTAATGGTTTCATATAAAAAAATATACTAACTTAATAATAATATTTATACAAACAGAAACTTAGGAAAATGAGAAACAACGTATTATTATGGGCTGTTTGTCATTTATAGCAAAGCAACTAAAGTTTACGCTAAATATCTTGAAAAACAATTACACAGCTAAGAATAAATGTTATATACTTAAATAAATTCAACTAAAATTTTGGAATGTGAATAATTGAACTAAGGGAACTAAATCAAAATTTTGAATCAGTAGTTATGGAAACAAGCTACCGTTCTACGCACTAAAATTAGTTGCCTCAATATCATACACTTTTTGGCAAAATATATGGACCTCGGCTAACCAACATAAACAGGCAGGGAGGTGAAAGTTGTATCCAGCTTTTGTAAACACTTGTTTAATTGTCACAGTAAAATTTCGACCAATAAAAGATCACCACTACAGTATTTTCATAATTAATTTTTATTTCATAAAAATTTTCAGCTCAGCAGTTATATTTAGATTTCATGTTTGCTCTATGTGTAACATAATTATTCTATTTTAATCTAAATGTGGTAAGTATTTACCTGTATCAAGTGCCTTTTTTTTACAACTTTGGTTTTATTAACTATGCCTTTTGAGTCTCAGTCCCACCTTCAAGTTTTTAATTGTTTAATTAAAAAGAAAACAATGAATTATGTAATCATTTACTGAAAAAAGCAACACAAATGTAAATAATACATAAATACAAAATAATCTGTCATAATAAAATGTGCAGGCAATTTAAATGCAGTGTAATTCACTAAATTCCAGGATAATTAGACAATTGTCACTCGTAAGGGTTTCACTTCATCTGCAATTTTTTGTTTCATTTCTGTAGTAGTCATCTTCCAATGGATATTGGATAATAAATATGGTAGGCACCATTTCTGGTCTACAGCCGTAACATTGGAAATGAAACCTTTATAACTGACTGTGTATAATAATCGTTACTGTCTGTATATAGTTTTTTTTTTACTCTAACTCCGTTGGTGAACTGCCAGCTATTTTGATTTGTGCATCTGTGTTGTTTTCATTATCACAAAACACATGTGACCAGTTCACTACAATATGTACTAAAGATACACCACCACAAGTTGTCTTATAATCTTGAACCATAAAGTAATACAAAAATAAAAATAATCTGACAAGTTGGCTGTTGCAAAGAAATGGAGACATACATAAAAGATGGACTCACTACAAGAGCAAAACCAGGAAGGCCGCAGTAGCGTCTTAAAATTTTAAGACGTCAGACGTGGTGACCACTCAGTGGCTCACTTAAAGATCAGCCTATACCACACCAGCAAAACTCTTATCATGGATGAAGAATACTTCCAAACTTTACTGGGATGCCAGAACAATGATGATGATAACTTCCAAATCTGCCATAGGAACAATATATACGACCTGAAGACACAATTTTGAGTCTGAAATGTATTGTTAGTAAAACAAAGGTGCAACAAGGACC
This sequence comes from Magicicada septendecula, assembly GCA_034769895.1. Taxonomy (NCBI): domain Eukaryota; kingdom Metazoa; phylum Arthropoda; class Insecta; order Hemiptera; family Cicadidae; genus Magicicada; species Magicicada septendecula. The sequence goes on from CM068369.1 coordinate 555,425,306, forward strand.
CACTCGATACAAGTAAATATTATTGTATTTAGATTTGTACATGTAACTTGTGCAGTGTACATTAAGCATACTATTTTAAGTTAACCATGAAACAATGTCCCAGATTTGAAAAATCTGAAATTGTTCTGGTTCAGACTTCAGAATATCATCAATTAGCGCTAAATGTCTTCTTACACAATCATATACAAATTTCAACAGTGAATGTACACCACTAAGCACAATGTTACTGTCAAAAACAAGTATTTATTTATATACTGGAATGTCCCAGTGTTCCACTTGAAAAAAATCGCCTCCCCAGACAACAATAATGGAATACATCATACTTCAAACCTATCTATAATGTAAGGCTATAAATTCTCCAACCATTTTCTGGCCAAATGTTCAAATCGAAAAATTACAGTGACGTTTATCTCCAATGAACAGTTAAAATTCGTATACTCCATTTTTTTAAAACACAAAAGATAAATATGAAAAAATGTACAATAATGTCACGCTTATTACATCTACTACAACTACAGTTTGCTCAAGTTTTTCTTACTACATTAACTAATGTTTCATATTTAAATTTGTCCAAAAACATACATACTTGATTTGTTCATAGTTTGACAAGTTTCCTGTGTTTTCTAAGAAAGATGTTAGTCAATATTTATCAACAGTGTGCCCTACATAAAAAAGTTATTTTGTTATCAAAGTTTGGTCTAAAGACTACAATGTTATATAAGAAAGGTTTAAAATAAAATACAAATCACATCCTCTATAATTTTTGTACACCACCTTTTTTTTCTAAATGGAAACATTCACAATGACAAGCCTTAATTAACATGCTACTGCTAATTAAATCAAATACATTTATTAGCAAAAATAAATTTAAAAAACTCATCTTGTATTTACTTGTAAAAACCAACAAAATCTCAACCAACAGTATTGCTGTCAAATCTGGCATTAAAACTGGATCACTTTATGCACCAAAATTTTCATACTCAATGACATACCTATCCATACATTATCCAAAAAACCTGCATCAATGATGTAATTAATTTTAAATTATAACTGCCAAACACCCAGAGAAGAAACTGAATATGTTGTTCAACATTTTGAAAAGAAAATCTGTTATATATATAACACAAATTACTGCTACAATAAACCAGACAATACTACACCACAGATTCATGACACAAAACAACCATTTTTTTTTATTACTTTTGTGAAATTTTTAAAGTTTCTCAGGCATTCACGTCACACATGATGTAATACGTAAAATTATTTACTAGTTATCCGCTTTTTCATATGAAAAAGCATCAAATTATTATACAAATCTAACATTGATTAATAAAAGTGGTGCATAACTGTGTATAAACACTTCCATATTCCAGAAAGGGTTTTAACAAATTTATTATACCTATGAATGCAAATTATGTTTGCTAATGTTATTAATGGTACTACCGCATCTGTGGATTCTGGTACCAGTACAAAAATATAGTATATAACTTAAAAAAAAAAAACTAAACAATTCTGCATCATAGTAAGACACTATGAAGTTTATTAACAAATAATAAATAATTACTTATATTAATACAGATTATTTGTTAATATATGTTTATTAGCCTTTAATGGTGGTGAATTTTCTACAAAACATATATACACAATATGTTGCAGGGAACATTCAAGTTATGAGAGAAAATATTTTTAAAGACAACCTGTAGTTCTTTCTGTCTGATAATTCAGTTTGGCCTGTCTTTAAACATATACACATTACAGATTCCAGTTCTACATTAAATAACTCTTGTTCTAGTTAACAATTCAGAAAATACCAGTAGCTTTAGAAATACTGAATTGCACGAAAATATCAGAAGATGCTGATACTGTTAATAAGTAAACATATGCTGGAATCTGGCATCTAGAAATGTGTTTATAATCTGAGTAAAATTTCCTAACTTTTTTTTGTTTGGAAGAGGCTTACTCATTCCAACAAGTTGGTAACGCTACTTAATTAAATGTACAAACGTTGCAAACAAAAATGTCAACTTGATGTACACGCTCGCTCGCACAAACGTGTCTATTGCTTTTGTATTCTGGTCATCAAACATTCATTACATAAATACTGTCAAAACTACTATATACATTTACCACAACTGTATTTCTAAATATTTAGCACAAAAAACATCAACAATACACTCTTTGTGTAATTCTCTGCAGAGACAATGGAGACTTAAAAAGCTTTAACATTTTGCAAAAAAGTTACACTACGGCATAATACACACTACTACTTCAATCTACGTCTAACAATTTTCTTTCTGTGTCACGGTACCATCTGTTATTTAAATATGAATATTACAGCAATACACCATCTAATATAAAATATTGTGTATACATATAAAAATTACCTATAAATTCCACTTTGTACTGTTTTTTTTTCCTTTGTGAAAATCTAATTTTACTTCAAAAACGCTTTACAAAAGAATATATAGACACTGTACAATAATTTGTATATAATCTAGTACTATATAAAAAATTAACAGTATATGTAAAGTGTCAAAAACAACACAAGCGAGTGTTAAAGAGTACACCACTGAACAGAGAAAAGTTTCACAGTAATGACACCAATAACTCTTGGAAACGCCATATATTTTACTGTGTGTAGGGTGTATATATAAGGAGTCAACCATCACAAAACTGAGTACGTCAATGAATCATACAGTGCAGAATATCTTTAATATTACATTCAATACTAATATAAATATCCAATCTGTTACAACTGGATTGTCAGGACTACTTGTACCATATGGTAGTCTTGGGATCTTACGCAGAGAGACATCAAGTCATATCCATTCAACAGAAATGAAGTTCCTACAGAACTGTCAAAGGCTGCACTTAAAAGCACAAGTCAGCAAAATGCAGATATTTAAGAAGAGGATGGGATATTTTCTGCTGACAGTATAAAAATATTTTCGACAGAATATTCAGTTATAATATATTATTATTAACATATTAGTCATAATTCATAATAATCCTTGATAAGGAATAAAACGAGGACTGATAAAAGCAGTGTATAAAACTGTGGGAGATTACTATCGTAGTCCATGCATACAGTTCCAAGAAACAAAAGCGTATTCATTGCATTTTACACTACATGGAAGGCAAAATTCAAAAACATGTTATGATAAATTTTATGGTTACTGACAGCAAAATGTATAGAAACAGGTGGCTCAAGACTGAGTGTAGGGCTCCAGAAGAGGCAGATGAAGGAAAAAAAGACTGATGTGGCAAAATAAAGTTTGGTACCCTTCATTGGCTTTGGTCATATAGTACAAAATTTAAAAGGAGAAACTAATATTTGTTTCTATTCCTGGGAAGGAATGAGCACTGCTTCAGAACATACAAGGTGAAGAACCTTTTTTAAAATATTCTAATGCGCTTCATAAACCTTTTAGCTATAACTGCCAAAAAACTGCTTTCGTGGTCAGGGTTTTGAGATCCTTCACATACCACAGCCAATTATCGGAAACCACTAATGAATATAGGCCAGACAGTCAGCTGCGCCAACCCAATGCATGATTACCCCCACTTACAATTATAGCTAAGTTAACTAGAGGGGAGACAACACAATAACAGTTTATTGTCTCACTTCCATATTATCTCCTTCTCCGTCACACACATGCTTCCATTATTCTAGCCAATCTTGTTGCAGCCGATGTTCACACTGTGAAACACTGTACAAGACTGTTGTGCGCATGTGTGAAATAAATGAAAATTTTGTTAGCCTCGCAACGAGATGTTTGTACACTGCGCATCTCTAAGCCACTGTTCAATTTCTATCGTCAGGTTTCCAACACACTTCCTCAACAATCTATTTACTACAAACTTTACTGAAATGTGTTCAAATATCATTTTCAGAACCAGATTTTCTATTACAACAATTAATTCTCGTTGGTAGTTTGTTTTACAATGGTTGCTTTCTTATAATTTTCTTAAATTTTTAAGAAAAACAAACACGTCTGAGCTCCCACCTGTTAACCTTTTTGTTTTGTTTATTAGAAAATGTTAATACTAACATAAATACAAAATATTCTCAAGTCTGAATAATTTTTTTTTTCCTGATAAAAGTAGTTTGTAAAGTAGATAGTTCTTCTTTCATAGAAAACAGCATCTAATTAGTTTTTTACAATGCTAAAAACAGACAACTTCATTTTTCATCTGTTTATATTTCATGTTATACTACTGTATATACAAAACTAGTAGATATTTTTTCTGCTTTTAAAAAGCAAATGTTTGTGTAAGTTTGCTCATGAAAAAGTAATTAACACACCCATTTATTACAAAAAAAAAAACTTCTAACAAATAAAGTAATAATGGAAGACGTACACTGTTCTTGCTTTATGCTCAATATAAACTATGATTTTGAAATTACTATGTTGTTGATTGCAAAACTTTGAGGTAATACAATGCATGTTTTACTTACGTTTAGAAAACACATTATAAGTATTCAAATTTAAAATAATAATAAGAAAACAATAATTGTCTTCTAACACTATTAGATTAGTAGATTTAAAAGTTAGTACGCTGCACTATTAACGTACACATAGCAATCCCATCACATATTTGACCAGCATTTCTTTCTATTATTCCGAGTAGGAATGAGCAATGTAAGAAGCATTACAAAATCATATGAAAATAATTGAAAAAAGTTTGTAATAATTAATAAAAAATAAAATATAAACAAAAATGGATACAATCATTTTAACAAAACGGAAAACTATACCAAATCGAGTAGTAGGCAGCATTCATTTATACTCCATTAAAGGGCAAAGTAAGCCTGCAAAAAGTCTTCACAGCAGTATCAGAAAATCACGAATCAAATATCGAAACAAAAAGGCAGAAAGTGAAAGACTTGTTATTCTTATAATTATTACTGAAGTCTTCTTATATAATTTGAAGAAAATGGTTAATGATTTGTTTTTTTCTGATGATATAAAATGAATGATAACATCATGGGGGTAACAAGCTGACCTGAGTGTAATGCTCCATACAATCACTTCGATATTACAAAAACCAGGAGCATAGTTAGCAGAAGCTGGAGGAAACCTCCCTAGCACATCACATGCAATGGACGAATCTACACTGCATAAAATGCTTCAATTCTTAATCTTTTTTTTTTATTTTAATGTACAAAACATATATTCTCTACAAATAACAACTTATAAATAGTGATTTCTTGAACTCTGGCTACTAAAACAAATTGTATTTTTTTTTTTTTTAATTCTGATAAAAGTTCTTAATCCCAAAACTATATTTTCAATACTTATTACATTTTACAAAGGAAAAAGAATTTTGTTAATTACGAACAAAGCTACAGATTGGAAGTGCAATACACCACACTTAAAGATGAGAAAGTATTTTGTTTGGAGCATGCTCCTATACAAGGCACAATCTTGGACATTGAGGAAAGTAGAAGAGAGGAGGTTACAGGCTTCCAAGATGTGGACATGGAAAAGGATTTCCTGGAAGGATACAGTGACGAATGAGGAGATACTTGCAAGAGTAGGAGAGTGTTGGATATCATTAAGGGTAAGAAGAGAAATTGGTTGTGACACTGAATGCACCAAAAACAAGGTTATGTAATTGTAGAAACAGTGCAGGGACTTGTAAATGGAAAGCGGAGTACAGGATGAAGGAGACAAGATGATAGACGATATGCAGATGCACCAGGGAATGAAGAGACTAGCCCAAGTACGAAAGTATGGAGGGACCGCACTCTGCAAGGCATGCCCTTGGACAGAAAACATGACGATACACGAGACTTGTGAAAATCCACTGTTTTACATGAAGATAACGTACCTCGATTTTTGTTTGTTTTACTTATTAAACATTTTTTCAACTCAAACTAAAAATAAACACACTAATCTAGTCTTTTATAAACATATGTAATACAAAAACGCACACACTTTCAGCACTACTTTCTTGATTTATAATTTTTTGTTTTAATTATTTCAAAAAATTACCTTACTATACATTCTTATTTAATTTCATGGATGCCAATGATAATATTAAAAAAAAGAACAAATTGTAGAAATGAACAAAAGCAGAAAAATGTTACTGGTAGTAATTAAACTGTACATAATTGTCAGTTACCATATTACTTGAGAATAATGTTGTTCTTTCAGTTAGCTGTCCCCTGCACAAAATTTCACCACTCTATGGCCGCATACAACTATTTTCAATGTTACCACTCCCAGTCAGCTGTTTCCAAAACACTGAAATTAATTTCATACTACAAAAAAAAAACCTAAAAGAAAAATCTGTACTTCTCTTACCTTACACACACACACACACACACACACACACGCACACACAGAGAGAGTGAATAAAGCTCAATTCATTACCTTGACTGAATAGTGGCAGTTTATTGCGTTTTAATAATAAAACACACTTTCTGACATTACTCAAATAAAGATTATAAAACATTTAACTAGGAACGTAAAACATATACAAAACACACATAAAAAGACGCAAAATTAGATTTATAAATGAATATAAAGTACATTAAAATTCAAAACATAAATATAGTACTGTAGAACCTTACCAAAAAGAGAGATGCATTTAGTTTGTGGCAGTGATTCAAAAATTCTTACTTAAATTCGCCAAGTAACACTTCTGTATTTGTAAGTCTATTAGCACAGGTATCATGTGCACACTATTCGACACTTTTTGGTGAATTTAGTAATATGAAAACTAATGTTATAAGTTTAATACATTTTTTTATACACCATTTATTAGATTCCCGCTACAAGAAAAAAAAACATAAAATAGTAAAGTTAATAGAAACTTCTCTACCATGATGTGATACTGGTCATCAAAACTACTTACCAAATCTTTACTCTGATAAAGATTTATCCCATTTTCTTATGTAATTTAATCATTGTGTCAAACAAAACCCCTACTAAATACCACTTTGACAAAATACACTATAAGGGGGGGGGGAATGCTTATTTTGCGAATGGTGTAGTGTAATTTTAACAAAATTTGTTTACACTAAACAAATGTACAAACTGAATGCTATAGGCCTACTACACAATCATTAAGAACACAAATACTACTGCTAAATCCATGTTTTGAAAAACAGGTATACAAACAAAATGTGTTTTTTTTTAACCACTAAAACAATACATACTGTTTCAAGCTTAAAAACCAATACCGTTTACTGATATCACTTATTTATTTGTCATAGTTTATGTACAAAAAAAAAAAGAAAGAATAATCTGTAACTATTCCCTCCATATCCTGCTATCACAAACTCTTTCTCTGAAAGTGAATCATTTCTTTTTGTTACAGTTAAATACCCTTTTCGATTTATTGAAGAGTAATATTTTTAATTTTATCTCAAAAACTTCCAAAAATTAGTTTTAAACGAGTTAGTCATGTTATTATTATTGTTTGCTGCCTGCTGTGTGTTAATAGAAAAAACATGTTAAATCTACTATATATGGGCACTACATTATAAAAAAATGTTTTTTAGAATATATTTTGCAATATATTCATAAAAAAGTTGTGTTTGAAAAGTACATATAAAATTGCTTCTAAAAATAATATTTCATGTACAGAGATACTGGGTCTTGTGTACAGGTCTTGCTACAAAAATATCTACTAAATAAAGGAGCATGTAAAAACTACAGGAAATAAAAACGTATTAATAGTCACTAATCAAATTACAACTTTCTATGTTAAAATTAATCACAATGACATTCAAAAAACTTTTACTTCCATTTGAAGCACTAATACTATAAATAAAATGTGTTTACTATGATAATACAAACAGGCTTGTGTTCAAAAACTGTTCCAGAGAGCTCTGCACTATACTAATTAAGACTTGTTTCTAAACATCAAAAGAATTTCTCTTTATATGAAAATAAAACATATCTGGCAATATGATAAGAAATCAATCACAAAACACTTTTTACAAAACATAAAACAGTTAATTGGTAATGTCTCTAACCAATTAACCAACAACCTATTATTTTTTTTTTTTTTACATGATACTGTATTTATATAAATATCACTTCACACACACACACACACACACACACACAAGAACATGTCCTTAATACGGTTGATGTCGCTGGTACTGATTCTCTCTGAACTTGCCTCCACCTCCTCCATAGCCTCCAACTCCTCCTTGTGCGTATCCTCCATAACCGCCGCCGTAGCCGCTCATGCTGTAATCGTAACCTCCATACCCATAGTTGTCATAACCTGCTCCATACTCGGCTCCATAAGTCTGACCGTAGGCGGTAGGTTCCACTCCATAGGCACCAGAATAGGCTCCACGGACTCCATACATACCGGTTCTGCCGCCGCGCTGTCCTGTATTTCCCATCGTTTCTGGGTTAAACTTAACCTTCTTAACATCAACTTCTTTGCCTTTGATGAGTTGTTTAGGTGACTTTAAAATTTCATTTACTACGTCCTTTGAATCAAATGTTATGAAACAAAATCCTTTTCTCTGGTTTTTCATTTTATCGAAAGGAGCTTGGAATTCGACAATACTACCAAACTTGCCGAAGTAGTCTTTCACTTCAGCATCACTTATTTCTGGTGTCAATCCCCCAACAAATATCTTACATTTTAAAGGTGACTGCTTTTTTATGACTTTTTTAGGATCAACCTTTTTGTTGCCGATATAGTGGTCGTCAACAGCTAATAAATCATCAATACTCTTACTGTTACTGAATACAACAAATGCAAAACCTCTTGACTGACCTGTGAACGGATCATTTTTTATAGTTATGCTTTCCACTTCACCGTACTTGCCAAAATATTCCCCTAATTCTTTGTCTGTTATATTGCGTCCTATGCCGCCAACAAACAATTTTCTGTCGTCGTCTCGACCGGGAACAATACCGTTTGACTGATACGACATTTTAAATTATATAAAATAAAGTGTTATTTTTTACCTTTCACTGACAAAAAACTTGCTAAATGCAAATGTTTAATAACACAAATTACACTACACAAACATACCAACAGCTCCAAACGAAAACTACAAACGGCTTCTCCCTACCACAATGCCACTTCCAAAGTCCAAAATGCCGAAACATCCGGTTAATGCGCTTTGTCTATCCACAGCCTTCGAAACACGAAGCTTTCTTAACCTCTTATGCATTATGAATCTTCATGTTATAATTTATAAAACTTTATCACGAGAGAACATTTGCAAACGATGTTAACAAATTACTTGCTATTAAATGGTACAATGAGTCACCCGGTACAATTATTTTAAAAATACAGTTCGATTTTTTCCTATAGTCGTGGTATAATATATTTTGTAATATAATGACAATGTGTGAAATTGTTAATTCACAACGATAAAAATCAATGTGAATGTTAATAAAGCAGTTACCTCAATAACAGACGTTATAATAATAATTAATACATTTTACAAACAGCATTATATAAGTAAGCAAATAATATACACCTTGCAACGTTTAACTAAAAAAGTTTAGTTCTTACTAAACTAGTTTACGATTTCCCATTAATTCTACTGCCATTCTACTAATTTAGTTCAAGTAAGTCAAATCAAATTTTAGACATTTTAATAAGCTCGAATTAATTCAGTAGCAGTAACGCTGTTGAGTGTTTATAGTGTAAACAGTGTTGCTGAAATGCGGGAATTTTCCCGCAGTTCAGTATTAACTGGATAATACCAAAGAATTTTAAGAAATACCACTGCATTGGCGGGAATTCATAGAAGAAACCACTTGAAAGATTTTACATGAACCAATAATATAATATAAATACCAAAGAATTTTAAGAAATACCACTGCATTGGCGGGAATTCATAGAAGAAACCACTTGAAAGATTTTACATGAACCAATAATATAATATAAGTGATAAGCGTGGTACATGATAATCTAATAAATACATTTTCTTGGATGTCGTTGTCCATGACGTGTCCGTTACTTAACTAAATACCACTATTATATTAACGACTCGGAACACAAAGTTTTTTATAAGTAAAAACATAAAGTTTTACCTTACAACCTTTTAAAGGCGAAAACCGGTTTAGGCTGTAAGGTACAACTTTATGTTTTTACTTATAAAAAACTTTGTGTTCCGAGTCGTTAATATAATAGTGATACATTTTCTGTTAACTTACGTAAACTAGTTACATTATTATATACATCGACAGAAAACGTCTGGAATTTTTATCTGTTTCGTTTCGTTAATCCTTTTTACAACCATGTTGGCCTTGTTGATAATACTGTCTCAAACTATGAAAAGAAGTCCACATAAGTGCAATGGTGAAATGGAAAGGATTGCTGTACACGATGTATTCGCTCTTCTTGACGGTATATTTATTAATTGTTGTATAATTTATAGCGTGTACTCTATTATAATATGTTTAAAAATACATTTGGGCTTTATGTTTACTTTATGTTCAATAATCCAATTTATTAGGATTTCTGTTCCTGGATTTGTTGTCCATGACGTGCCCGTTGATTTTAATATATCACTACTGACTCGGAACCCAAAACGGAGTTGCGAACTATGGTTTGTGTTACGAGTCGTAGTGATATATTTATAAACGTTTCTGTATTTAAATAAAAGCAAACAACCACAATAAGACATAAAAAACGCCAAGAAGAATGTCATTGGACCTGACCAAATCTAATCGCAAGTCAGGTAGATGTGTAGATGTGGATCTTATCATTTAGCAGCGTTAATTTGGTATAAGTAGAAAAAAAGTAATCGAAACGTTACGCAAACAAAATAACATGTATTGTAATGTTACTTTTCTTTAAGGGAACTCTTACTTTTTTTATTAGGTTTTGTAATATGATTATTGACTTCACGAGTGCTGCTTAAATGTGAATAAGTTTCGTTCTGATTACAGGGTGAGTTCCAATTACTGGAATACTAGAAAAGAATGATTAAATATGTTTATTACAAAAAAATGTACATTAGTATGATTCACAATTACCACTGTAAAGGATCGACGAGGCGATGACAAACCGAGAAATTTCGACGCTTTCCGAAGGGAAACTTCTACGCAAATCGTCTTGATGACAACTGACAGACAACCTTGTAAAGCGAAGTCATCAATGAATGACGTATGACGTGCGTAAATATCCTGACATTTGTGGTATTAGAAGTATGACAGGTTTGTGATTGCGGTTTAGTGTATAGTTTTTCGTCGTTTTTAAATTTTAGGTAAGAAATAGAGTAGTATTGATATATCGAAATGTGTTACCACATTTTATAACCTAATATTATTTTTAAAAATTAATTTTTAATGTAACAGGAAATGCATTAAGTGTAAATATTTAAATATTTTTTTTCTTCATATTTTAGACATGTAACCCACAGAAATTTACCCATTATAGTTACAGAGTGAAGTCGAAAATGCGAATTTAGATAACGTGAAATAAGCTTCTTATCAATCAGTGATAACAGGAAATAATGACAATTAATTATTGAAAAACACAATTATAAGAAGTAACAAACAAGGTAGTGTCAGTATGTAACAGATAGTGTAAAAATACTAATTAATTTGCAAAAAAGTCGAATAGCATTTTGATAAGTTTTTGTATATCTTGTAGAAACAAGTTTATGTTGTTAAATTTGTACTTTCCATCGGATTATTAGATTCATGTGATGTAACTTGCAAATATTTTGTACAGGCGTATTTACCATGTTGTACTGACCAGGTGTATGTTATGTTACTGTGTTTCAACCAGTGTAGGCGGTCCATATGCCAAGATCATTATTTTCTTGGATTTCGTTGTCCATGACGTGTCCGTTACTTAACTAAATATCACTATAGTATTGACGACTCGGAACACTAGGTTTTTTATAAGTAAAAACGTAAAGTTTTACCTTACAGCCTAAACCGGCTTTCGCCTATAGAAGGCTTCATCAGAGGCCTAGTGTTCCGAGTCGTCAATACTATAGCGATATTTAATCATTATTTTCTTGATCATTAATATGAAGTGTATGAAATAACTTTTCATTAATGACAGTTGAATGTACTTCCATTTGATAAGCAGTTCACAGTTCTCCATGCTTTGTAAAGAGTTCATTCTAATGAAAGATGTGTTATTAATGTTATATTACTGGTGTGTGCGCACGTGTGTGTGTGTGTGTGTGTGTGTGAGAGAGAGAGAGAGAGAGAGAGAGAGAGAGAGAGAGAGAGAGAGAGAGAGCGCACATTTGTAATGAATTATGTTGTATTTACTATTATTGCAACAGTGGTTTTTGAAACATAATCGCTTATCTTTAATAATACTGGTAATACTTTTTTCGGACCTTTCCTTTTACCTGCTTGCCACAACTTGATGCATTTTTTAACTCCATTTCTATGAAAGTGCTGTATGACCAGTCATGGCTATTTTGTGTAGCATGCTAGCCTATGTTGGATATTGGATATGTACCAGTATGGATTATTTGGTGAAAAAAGGTTCAACAGTGATGATTCAAGTTTAAGGCCCCAATATTAATATAGCTATCTGATCTGGTTGGTATTTGGTTTTCTTATACGGTATATATTTTTTTTCATACATTTCTTAAACAGCTTCAAAACATATTAAAAATTGGAACAAAAAGATATTTGATATGCAAAGTGTCATTTTGTATAACTATTAGGACTTATGACAGCCAGATAACAGGAAAGGTCCATTTTTTGTATAAGCACTATTTATTGATATTACATAACACCAAATGTTTTGCCCATTCTATGATGTGGCAATCTGAACCTGATGATGCCGCAAAATAAAATGGATGAGATTTTAATATAATATCAATAAACAGCGACTGTCAAGAGAACTAATTGTTTTGTTACATAAAATTATGTCAACTCAAGTCTACAGTTGAAATAGTATGTATTTTATTGATACAATACCTTCTTGATAATATGGTTGTCAGCTGATGATTCATTTTGGCTGTTGGTGCTGCCAGAAAAACGTTTGTATACCAACAAAATAAATAACCACTTCCTGTTTTCAAAATTTCTTTCACAGACATGGCAAGCAGCACATCCAGCAACTGGGAGGACAATTTTAATGAAATAAAAACTAACCATGATGCAGCGTATAGGAAGATAGATGAAGCTTTGAGACTTGAGGAGGAGGGACAGCCAAGCAGGGTAATATTCAGTTTTATTTGTACCATAATGGTAGTAAGATTTTGTAAGGAAGAGTTGATACTTTTCTTTTTTTTTGTTAGGCTTACCAGTGGCACAACTAGAAGCTGCTCCTGAGGGGGGGGGGAGATTAACTTCTGGGGAAGGGAGGGAGTGAGACTAGTTTTACAGGTTGGACCCCCATTTTTCTCAGGGAAAATGAGAAATTCAGGATTCTTTCCATATGATTTTATAAATACATTTTATAAATTCCTTGAATCTTAAAAGTTTTTGAGTAAACCAGTGTGAATATGTTAGGGTTGAAATAAAAGGAAAAGCGCTGATTAAAAAATGTTCTAGCTTGACTAATTGTTATTTAAATTAAAGATAATAAGTCTTATCTCATTAGGAATTGGTTTACTTATAAATTTGTATACATAATAGATTATGTAAAAATGAGTTTCTGAAGATATATAAAAAAAAAGCTTTGCTACCCCTTCACACTTTAATTTAAGGATGTTATCCAAAGAAAGTATGTTCAAGTTTGTTATTTTTTAATGTAAAATCTCTCCAATAAACTCTTCGCATTTTTCTGAATTAAAGTCAAGAAACTACTAGGTTACATATAAAAAGATGACAGTTCATAAATATTGATAAATGATAAACCATAAAGGTATTAGACTTGAGGTTACACAGTAGAAGTGGGCCTATATTCCTATAACAGATATTTTGGAACAATTATTTTTTATGAAACAGATATAACAGTGACTGAAAAGTTGAAATACCCATTCTGATTACTCGCCCAATTCACACACTGTACAGACAGTGCTGAAAGCTAATATATGCAAATGCAAACGGGCCTTCGTGATTTGCTGATTTTCCCCTTTTTTCTCACTTTTAGACATCGGCACTAATACCTGCCACTAGGTGGCACTGTGCCGCCTAGTTTATTGCTTAAAATATGCTCTGGCTAATACTGTCTCCTCATAATTATGTCACTGAGGTTTACAGCTTCTTTATTTCAACAAAGCCCCTTCACCTTTTCTTGGTTTCTAATGGGAATCTCCTCCTTGCTAGTTTGTTATCTCTCTCTATCTTTGTTAATCTGTCGTCTGTCAGAGGCCTAATTCAGAGGTCTTGTCAGACGTTGAATTCTATTCTCTTGTCATATGGAAAATGCAGTCTTTGATTTATTCCATATTTCATTGTTATAGTTTTCATAACACTTTGAATACCAGGAACACCTGTGGTGTAATATTATACTGTGGATGAACTTGGTAGTTTGATGGAGGGGGAAGACAGGGAGGGAGAGAGAGATAATTTCATTAAGTTTTCCCCTCATTGCATAGGTCATTTTGCAGAATTTTGTGGTCGTAGTTTCTTAACAAACCACAAATGAATAACAAAAGTAAACAATCATAACACTCTAATGGAATTGTTAACTTGTCACTTTGTTCACTTCTTTTGATGAGTCATCTATGTGTGTGGCCACATGATTATCATTGTGGTTTACATAATAGAATATTTGTTTTAGCTGTAATCAATGTCAAATACTTGTTCCGCACGTTTGCACTATTCAGCACTTACTGAACCCAAGTATGCGTTGCCAAAGTTGTTTAAAACATTTAATAGTGTACCTTTCCTGTTTAAAAATAAGATACGAATGGAATACTTTTTAGAAACAAAATTACTGTTTCTGTGGTGAATTCAGGTTTCTCACTTTGCAAGATAGGCAAAATATTTTTGTTGGTATCAATACTGATTCTGTAGCTTCCAAGGACACCGTCAACAGCAGGAAACGTAATAGAAGATAAACGTTTCACAAAATTAGTACAAATACGTTTTCTGTTTCAGGCTCTCCGAGTATATGAAGAAGGCCTTGTGTTAATTGATAAAGCATTAAATGTCACAGTGGAATGTCCTGAAAGTCCTGACTTTACATGGGAGAAAGCGTGCAGTATGCTAGACAAACTGAAGAAAACTAGGTAAGTTTGTCAATCAACCTTTTTTTGAAAAGCAGATAACTAAAAGGCAGCTGCTAAACGAGGAATTATAGAGATAGAGACAGTGAATTGGAAAGAACACTTAATTAAACAGAACTAATGATAATTGTATACCAAGAATGTTGCTACAATCCGAAAGGGATATGTATGAGGCTGTCCAGAAAGTAACTTACATTTTAGAGTAAATAAATAAAAAAAAGAGAAATTTTTTATTTACTCAGTTGAAAACTACATTCTTAGACTGTTTTTCCACATAGTGTCCATTCAAGTTCAAACACTTATCAAACACTTATCGTAATGATTTATGAGTTTTTGAAAGCCCTCATTGTAAAAATCTGCTGCCTGCGATTTCAGCCATTCATTAGCGCCTGCCTTCAGCTCTTCGTCGTCTTCAAAGCGCTGTGTTGCCAGCCACTTTTTCGTATGCATGAACAGGTGATAATCGTTCGGTACCAGATCAGGGCTGTATGGGGGATGATTGAAAATCTCCCACCCAAACTTTCCCAAAAGTTCTTGCATTCGTGCTGCTGTATGCGGTCGGGCGTTGTCGTGGAAGAACAATACCCCGGAGCTCAACTTACCGCGTTGCTTCTTTTGAATTGCTCTCCGCACCTTTTTTAAGGTTTCACAGTAAACCTCAGAGTTGATTGTGGTACCCCGTTCCATAAACTCTACCAGGAGAACCCCTTTTCTGTTCAAAAAAACTCACCATCATTTTCGTTGCTGACAAGGTCTGCAAACACTTCCTCGTTTTTTTGGGCGAGCGAGTATGGCCCCATTCCATGGATTGATTTTCTGTTTCACAATTAATATACCTAACCCAGGTTTCATCCCCCATTACAATACGGTCCAGTAGAGAATCACCATCCTTGTCGTAGGCCTCAAGAAATGATGACAGTGCTGATGCCATCTGCTGGTTTTTGTGCATTTCTGTAAGCACTTTCAGGACCCATCGCGCACAAAACTTATGGTAACCAAGCTTTATCGTGACAACTTCATGAAGCAAACTACATGAAATTTAACGAAACTCATGTGATAGCTTAGTAATCGTAAAGTGGCGATTTTCACGATTTTTTTATTGATTTTCTCCACCAATTTGTCAGTAAGAACACTCGGCTGGCGATACCGCTCATCATTGTGCAAATTGGTGCGGCCATTTTTAAACATAAGACACCACTGCCTTACTCCTCCCTCACTCATAACATTGTTCCCGTACACCTCACACAGTCGCCGATGAATGTCCACCGATCTGTAGTTTTCTGCTTGCAGAAATCACATTACTGAGCGCACTTCAGAGCTCGTGGGATTTTCAGTCACAGCATTCATTTTAAAAATTATTAGTGAAGCACAGAAACACAACACCCACCTATACCGGCTCAAGCTTGATGTGTACTGATTTATGCCACCCAGTGTCACCAAGATGGTGGCTCTCCTATCCCATCGCCGGCCACACTGAAACGTAAGTTACTTTATGGACATACCTTGTAGTACTGGGCATTCACTGAAATGCTGGTGAAACAGAACAGGTCATAACTTGAAAACCAGAAAAGTATGGTTATGACTCATCATCAACATCATCATCATTATCTCATCGAAATCTTGTACAACCACCACCATTATCACCCTAATCATGTGCACATTAAGGATTAGGTGGTTGCCTGTTCCGACTTCACACTTCATTTCATCTTTCGCATGGTCATCCTGTACTCTTACTGCCTTGTGGCTAAGGCATTTGCTTAATTAGTCATTCGTCTTCTAATTGATATCTCCACTTCAGTCTATATGTTGGATTTTGTCATTCAGCACATGTATATCCAAATTTTGTCTTGTATTCTGGTTCCTTAGTTTATCTAACCGAGTGAAACCTTTAACTTTCTGTAGAAACTTTATTTTAGCTGCCTGTATCTTCCAGTTTTATTTTTCACCCAGTTTTCACAACCGTACAAAAAATGCGGGCACTGCTTATTGTCTTGTTGAATTTTAACATGGATTATGACTTTTCAGGTTTTTTTTACTGTTAGGCCTATATGATTTTTTCAGGTTTTCTTCAGGCTGTCTAAATTTTCCTTGTCCCATCTTTTTCTTAATTTTTTTTCCATATCATACAATCAACTTTCTTCCAGAATTCAACCCTGCAAGTGGCACATATATGTCTATAGCAGTAAGACATGTCACCATTAGTAATGTTTAAAATTAAGACTTGCTGAAAATTTAATTTTTAATAAATACATCATATGACATATCGAATTAAATAGGACATTTATGAGAATTGAGATGTTAAATAACTATTAATAAATTTTTATTCTAATATAATATAATAGATTGACTTCCACATACCTGGAAGGTTTCGTTTTATTTCGGGCCAGGATCCTTTCGTACGAAGCAGATACAAACATGTGTTTCATGGGTCCTTGAAATAATTAACTCTACACATCTTTAAGAAGAGAATTATTAATTTTAATGTTCAATTGTTGAAATTACTGTTTGACAAATAGCTTTACATGGAGTTACATATTGTGCAACTCGTGCATCTGGTTTGTAAAGGAACTTAGACTAGAGCTTACCTTATTATTTCACAAACACAAACCTAAAATACCAACACAAATATGAACAGAAAGCAGCCCAGTTTTGCCACACTCACATTCGTACGACATTAAAAACCCCTTAACATTTTTTAGATGAAGCCCACCCCAGCTCTCACGTAAACCGTTGCCACGCGGTTCATACCCGCACTCATAATTTTAAGAGTAAGTTGATTATTTTTCCGAAAAAAAATAATGATTTCACTATTTTAAGTTGGATTAAGCACGGTCACATAAACATGCGGTAATTACCACTTTTTCTCCTGATAAATTAAAACTCTGTTGGCGAACCTACGCGAGACCAGCCTGGCGCCGAGACTGCTACTTGTAGACTGCTTGGAACGGGTAATGTAACAGTTACATCTTCCTTTCTCTGGCGGGAAGCTGTTGTTCACGGCCACTATGGTTTCGTCGCTCATTGCTCATTTGCTGTGAGCTAACCATTTTATGTGTGGAATAAAGCTGGTATGTGTGTGTGACCCAAGGCCGATATTGTACTTGGCTCCGCTGACGTCATTGGAAAAGCCGGATTTAGCCATGACTTCCTGCCGCTCAAAAAGCACATTGCGGGATTTTGCTCGTCCCAGGGCATCCTGTTTGGTGGCTGGATGCGTCACTCGAATTTGTGGTGATACAGTTGCGTCTGTGTGCTGTTACACAAGTACAGATTTCTGAGAATTTTGAAGGGGGTAAATGCTTCGCTTGCCGGCTTACACAATAACACCTGCGTATCGCTTTTGTCTCACTGTTTCTCAACATCGTGCTGTTGCATGGAAAATAACGTGGCAATGCGTTCTATTATAACGGAATGAATTTTGTTACCCAATGATTTTCACAACTTCTTTTTACAAGCCCGCACCAAAATGAAAGAAATAAAAATGTACTTGCCCCATACGGTAAAAATAAAAACACCCAAAAATTGACCCGCTACAGAATGTATTAAAGGACATAAATATATGTACTTTTTGTCCCAAAACGACGTAGTAAATGAAATTTTTGTTGAAGGAAAAAGTATTATAAATAACACCCATTACAGAAACAAATAGTGTAACATAACCAGATGTTACATAACCTAGACATATACTATCAGATTTAGTAAGTACATAACGATAATGTAAATAGATATTGTAGCGATAAGAATAACCAAGAAGAGAGGAATCTTGGAAGAAGAAAGAAGCAGAAGTGCCACAAGAAACAGTAAACCCAAATACTGTTTGACACTACAACCAGACTATAACTGACACAAACTGATGAACAATTTAAATTCACTTTAAGCTGTGAAGCGAGTCAGTGAATAACTTAAATTGAATATGATATGTTAATAAAAATGAGTAAATAAGAATCTGAATAATGTGATATCAGAGTCAGTATTTGGCTGATAATAAATCAATCATGACGAGTAATTATTAAGGCCAAGAACTAAAATTAGCTATGGCCACAAAACGAAAATGAAGCTATATTTCAATCTCAAATATACTTATGACAAGAAAACACATTTGTAAGAGGGAATCTTATACCAATAAGCTACCTCAGCAAAGTACCGAATTATGAACTAATAAAAGCTTTTAAGGCAGAATTCCAGTATAAACGGTATGCCTTAACAAGGCCTAGACCAAACAATCATCAATGAGGTGATTATTAGGAAGTAATACAAGTGTAGATCACCTACACTTAACAATTATTATTGTTATGCTCAAACATAGCAATAAGCATTATTAAAATGATATAATTTATAATTCAATTGTTAGTTAATAGAATAGAGCAAATTAATGTGAAACGAAATATCATAGTATGTAGGGACAGTTCATTACAATGTATAAAGTTAAGGTTTATTCATAATGTACAGTAATTAAATATCAGTACAGATTTAATAGTGTTCTCACATAAATGTTTGAGTGATAAAACGCGATGTAGAACACAAACTATATTAGTCAGAGTGTATAATCACCGATTTTGGTAAACAGACGACAGTGCGAAGTAGTGTACCTGAACATTGTTTATGTAGCAATGTCAGTAAAAGTGAAATTAACTCGGTATCAAACTATATCAAATTAAAGAGGACTAAATATTCTTTAATTTGATGGTGATACAGCCCCAATCGCAACTATATTAAGTGCGTGAAAGGCGTTAGCATCATTTACAAAATATGCGTAAGAAATTTGGTTATCAACACCAATAACATCGACAACTGTCAATCATCTCAGCGTTTGGCGGTTAGAAAACCGTTTTTGACGGTTGAAAAGACAATACGTCACGTTCATCACACCTGGCGGAGCCAATCACAAAATTGCTTAGTAATTAACACTATTGCCTAGAGCCGATCAAAGGGTCGGGTATAAAAAGAGCTGTAACAGATTTTCAGCAGACACTTCTTAATCTCATTCAGCGCGGAACGTGCGCTGGCCATCTCAACATTTTTAATTACTGATAGCGTCATCACAACAGTACAGCGATGGAAACATTTTGACAACAACCAACAATTACTTCAAGATATTCTACAACGAACCATTGTGTTTATGTGCAGTATTATTTCATTTAGTGCGGGAAAAATAATGAACAGAAGAAATAATTATATAATATTATTTATGATCCTTTAAGTTAGAAGTGGATCGAAATTCTCTGTTCTTGTGCGTGTGTAGTGAATAACGATAATCATTATAATCCGATTATCGAGGTGTTAATTGAAATTTTAATCGAAAGATTAAAACACAAGGTAACAGTGTAACAATTTATTCATTCACTCCGAGCGCCATAACCTGTACGTTTTGATACACTGATCTGTACTGACGCAAAACACTGAAACATTTTTCTATATTACACCATGTCTAAATTTATTTAATGAATTTGTCAATATTAGTTAAGCTGAATGTTAGTTATAAGTGTTCTCAAAATATAACGTTGTAAATCATAAACCAAGCGTGACGAGCGCATAACCTATGAAATAGGTTATTTTTATTTTATTTTATGATGGTAACATCAAAACATTACTAGTCTATCTTATATCAGAAAATCATTAGCTATTGTGTAGGCATAAACTTTCTTTTTTGTGTCTCAAAGAACTTACATCTGAGATTTAAATAAGATTAATGTTTAAAGTAAAAAGAAATATCTGGACTTATGCAGATTTATGCTTATGCTCTGAGCCAGCCTTATAGGGTATATAATAACATATTTGCAATTGTACATAATTGTATTCTTTTAATTATATTTGTTGGAATTCTCTATCAAGGGTATGAATAAAAACCCATTATTAACAGCATAACTCGACTTAATTTATTTCTAATAAGTAACTAAATATTTTATTCAGAAAAACTCAAAACAACCTTCAGTTGTGATTAAATATTTTGAATTGCATTGCCATAAAGGTAATAAACAATTATTTTAATTTTTTAAAATCATTAATTGATTCTATTCATGGGTTTTCCACGGGATTTTCCCAAAATAAATCCGTGTGGCGCCCACTATTAAACAAGGCAACTTAACCTTGTAGCTAAAGTGAGTTGGTTTTTTGTAAACCGTTTTGACAGCTTATTGAACTTCTAGAAAACACGACCAGGTACGTGAAAGTATATTATATTCATTCTATTGTCCAGACATTACTAGACGTAACGTACTTAGACTATTATCGACCTGGAGGAGAAGTTTCACAGCTAGTATCAACAAGACGATCATCATCATCAAGCGACCAACTATTATACTTTACTTTTAAACTTATGCAAAGCTAGTATTTAAATAATATTAACACAACTATTTTATTTGTTTTATCTAAGGGAATTCTTTTCAGACAATTATAATTCTACAATTGTAAACACACTTTTAGTAACCTCGAATGTTACATTTTAAATCGCTTTACATAATTAGTAACCTTCAATTTTCAACAACTACAAACTTAATATATTTCGAAATAATATTTCAAATATAAACATAATTCTATTTAACCATCGCAATTCGATTTATTACAAATTGACGAACCCAACCGAAGGGGCTTTAAGATTAAAATATTTTAATATTACCAAATAAAAATTAAATATAAATAAACTCACATTTAAGTTTTATTACAAATTGACGAATCCAACGTGTGGCAGAATAACACGACAGAGACCACAGTTACGTTTTATTACAAATTGGCGCACCAACTAGTGTGGCTTAAAAAATATTTTATATATTGATAAACAGCCCGGTAGACACAAAAGAATAAACATGCCACACACCCATCAATATGATACGAGGTATAAGGACAGTCGGGTAGGAGAAGTACAACCAAATACAGAGACCTATGAAGCACAACCCATACACGAAATGGAAGTCATTACCATTAATAATAGAGAAACTCGACATGAAGAAACACCCCAGGTAGAACCGGAAGTAGAAGTAATAGTCGGCGAACGACCAGACAAACCGTCCGAAGAGGCAAGATGGGATAACATGATGAGAATGATGATGGAACAATTCGGACAAGTCAATAATAATGTCACGAAAATTAATGAAAATTCAAAAAGGGACATAGAATCAATCCACCAAAAAATGGATGACAGCCAGAAAAAATGGAGTCCATTAATAAAAACATGGAATCACTGAAAGAAGACTTGAATAAAAAGATAGACAATACCCACAGAGCCATGGACGCGTTAAACGATAAAATAGATGACAGCGGCAGAGCTTTAAGAGAAGAGCTGAACACCACATTAAATAAGATTAGCCAGAACATGGATGAAATGAATAAGAAATATACGGAAAAGGTGGATCAGACAACAAGAGGAGAATTACGAAACGACAGCGACTCAGAAACTGAAGAAATACCCAATGATGAAACCACAGAAGAATTGCAACCGGAAGATGAGGTCGAACAAACTGAGAATGAGGGGACTCAAATACATCATCGTCTGAAAATGAGTTTGACAGAAATCAGGAAGATGTTCGATATAAGGAGATCGATACCGGAAGTATAGAGAACACTCAGGTAATTAAAAAAGCGGAAGAGTTAGTAGCCGAGAATGAAGATGTAGAACAAAATAATCTACCAATGTGTGATGATCAAGTGGAGACACAAGAATTACCCGGAAATAAAAACACCGAACTAGTGAATTTAAAAATTAAAATTCATGAAGAAAGGAACAAAATTATTAAGAAAAAGGAAGAAAGAAGAATAATGCGCCCAAAGAAGACTAGGGTAACAAAAGAATTAATCGAAATGACTCGAAGTGGTCTAATTAATATGATTTATTTCCCAGTCAACAACCGTAAAGAAGGAATCTATAGGAAGGAGTACCGAAGGAGCTTCATGAAGATGAACGAAGAGAAGAAATGTGTTACAACGAAGAAGACTATAACCAATAACATACTTAAAGCAGATATTTCCAAAGGGAGGATAAAATGTTTTAAGAAAAGGAAAGGGTATCAAGAACAGCTGGACCGGATCATTGAAGGGTATGCCCAAGAAATAAAAGAATTGCGAAGGAAGAGGGACCAATCAATGGAAAAATCCAACCAGGAAACTAATGACGATCAACCAGAGTTAGAAGAGGTACTGGACGCAAATAATAACAAAGACCAGGAGTACACTGGACACCGGGATACCAAAGATGAGGAGGAGAAGAAGGTAAGAAAACGGGAAGCCGAGGACTATCTGGTAGCCGCCAAGTGGAAGAACCGCAGGATAGGTAATTACAGAGTGCCCAAATATCCCAAACATGTAATACTAGAAACTGATATGGGAAAGGACACCTGTGTAACGTAATTGTCCCCAATAATGAACCCAATAGAGTGGAAAAGCACAAAATAACACCATGTATGTAGACCATAAGAATGACTATTGTTAAGAGCAGATGAGTTATAGTGGTAGGCGACATTTATCACCAGAATATTTAGAGTATAAAAAGAAAAAATATGTTTTAAAAATGATTACTATAAATGGACTCATTTAGTGATTAGAAGGATCACGTATTATGCCCAAATTATTGAAGGTAACTAATTGTCTATAACAAACCTATTTGCCATGCTGTGTAATAAAAAGTGTGTAGTATTAAGGTATAAGCCAAACTATTTGTTAAAAAAGAACCAGATCTATCATACTAGATGATAAAATATGTATTGTAAAATAAATAATTTAATGAGTAAAAGACATCTATTATATCATAGAGAGCCAAAGGTAGCATATAACAAAATATACCTAGGACAATGACATAAAATTACTTTAATACTCCTATATTAGATTAATTTAAAGAGGAGCTACTACTATCTTATAACTAAAATGACTATGTTGCGTTTAAAGAAAAAAAAAATAATAACCAAATGTTTACCAAATGAATATTGTAGGTAACTAAATGTTTAGTAATTATCAAATATTGTATACTCCATAAAAGAGAATTAAAATCATCCAGAATAAGTGAAAACCACCATCACTTGAAGGAGTAGAGAAGAAGAATAACAAAGAGTGTAATATGAAAGAAGGATATTATTATGGAAAGTAAAGAGAGAGAAAAAATGTTTATTAAATGAACAGTGTAACCCCAAGAATGTCTATAAAATCAGATATTAATATGTTATTATTATATTATCACATTGTCTTGTAATTATCAAATATTGTATGTAACAAAATATGTCAGAGAACATCTAACCAAGAACATTTCGTATATGAATATTGTAAGCCCTGATAATTCAGGATAAGTATAAATTACTAACGAGAAAGAAAAACTTGTAAACTACTGTGAGAATAAAATATTGTAGACTCTATATGTAAAAACCAACTGCATAATTATATAAGCATCAATGTAAGTGTGTAATTTTAAGAATACTCAAGTAAACTAAAACAATTGTTAACTAGTATAAAAAGTAACAATACGGCTAAAAAAAAAGCATAGTCGAGAATGTCAAGTCTGAAAAGAAATAATTACCTGTGAAAAGAAAGTATATTAGAAAGTATAAGAGAAGGAAATGTGATATAAATGAAAACCTCTGATACCTTGAATATTATATTGAAGATATTATATTATTGAAATATCGGTATGGTGAACCATACATGACTTCCATATTCTAAGATTTATATTTAAAATCATTTTCAGCCAAACAGCCAGGGAAGAAATTTTAACAAAAAAATACTTCTTTGTTGCCAATAACGTAGTACACATATAAAAAAAAATTATCCCCTCCCCCTTCAACTATAATTTTGATTTATAGAAAATTACCCCCAGCCCGTTCAACTAGCCTCTTCATTTATAGATATTTCATCTATGTTCTACAGTGGATTATTAAGATCTTATCAGGATACTTTATCAAAATTAAGTACTTTACTCATGTTACAACAAAAAATGTTTCAGGTAAACTGCCCTTTCCCCGTAACCGATTTTCACCAAAATCAACAGACATTGAGTTCTCTATAGCTCAGGCACATATGTAAAAAGTTATTTGATTCTGTTTGAATTTACGGCAGTTGTGGTTCGTCATATAAAAAATTACCCATGTTAAAACATAAAACATGAGATTTATAAAACATATCTAAGATTTATATTTAAAATCATTTTTGAAATAAAATATTTTCATAGAACCTACTAACGCTGGGGAAATCTGAGGAGCCAATCAGAGTTGGGCCTACCTGTCACTCTGCTGAATTTGGTGGAAAGCCCTGTCACTGTCGTCAAGTCCCCACCTCAATGAAGAACCCATTGTTTTATAAAAATATATTTAAATTTTGAAAACTGAAAATTCTTTTCTTGTAAATATTTATATTTTATAATCAAAATGACTTTATTTTTGTTACCTGGCAACAAAATTATTTTATTTTCAACAATTTCCATTGTTTCAAAAAGTTTAAATAAATTTTCAAGTACTTTACTCTTGTTAAAACGTAAAAGGTTGCAGGTAAACTACCCCTTCCCCTTAACTGATCTTCACCAAAATCGAAAGTCCTTGAGACCTCTACAATTCAGGGATGTATGCAAAAAATTATTTGATTCTGTTTGAATTTGCGGCAGTTATCGTTTGCCATAGAAAAAAAAGACGTTGCAGGTAAACTACCCCTTCCCCTTAACCGATCTTCACCAAAAACAATAGGTCTTGAGTACTCTACAAATCAGGGCTGTATGCAGAAAATTATTTGATTCTGTTTGAACTTGCGGCTGTTATCGTTTGCCATAGAAAATACCCTTGTTAAAAAAACGTTGTAGGTAAACTACCCCTTTCCCTTAACCGATCTTCACCAAAAACAATAGGTCTTGAGAACTCTACAATTTAGGGCTGTATGCAAATAATCTTTTGATTCTGTTTGAATTTGCGGCTGTTATCGTTTGCCATAGGAGATACCCTTGTTAAAACATAAAACGTTACAGGTAAACTACCCCTTTCCCTTAACCGATCTTCACCAAAAACAATAGGTCTTGAGAACTCTACAATTCAGGGCTGCATGCGAAAAATTATTTGATTCTGTTTGAATTTGCGG
Organism: Magicicada septendecula; assembly: GCA_034769895.1. Taxonomy (NCBI): domain Eukaryota; kingdom Metazoa; phylum Arthropoda; class Insecta; order Hemiptera; family Cicadidae; genus Magicicada; species Magicicada septendecula. The sequence goes on from CM068369.1 coordinate 555,451,437, forward strand.
CTGTTATCGTTTGCCAAAAAAAAAAAATTTGCCTTGATAAAAAAAAACCGTTGCAGGTAAACTACCCCTTTCCCTCAACCGATCTTCACCAAAAACAATAGGTCGCGAGTACTCTACAAATCAGGGCTGTATGCAAAAAATTATTTGATTCTGTTTGAATTTGCGGCAGTTATCGTTTGCCATAGAAAAAAAATCTACAGACAGACACACAGACACACACACAGACACTTTTCGGAAAACGACTTTTTTTCATGTTTTGAGTGTAGTAGAATCAGAATCTGCAATAATCTCGAACACGATTTTTTTTGCCATCACCATACTTCCATTCCTTAAGGAATATGGAAGTAAAATGAATGATATGTATTATATTTTATGTGTTGTGATAGTGCAACTATTGCCAGGTGCAATGTTTATTTTTTTTCTCAGACAGAGAAGAGTATGCCTCTGAATCTGAGTATGTGTATTGAGGAACGGCAGAGAATGTAAGCCACAGTGAGCCACTCTGATTCCGAACCCACTACAAAAGTTAGGGAGTTATATTGTAATGTATCAAGGACTATTATGAAAGAATCTGTGAGGTATAAAAATATAAGAACCATTGAAATAATCACAAAGGTAAAGATATGTAATAAGAAAGAAAAATGTAATATGATAAGACAGGAAAATGTTAATTTAAGAAATAAGACCTATTGTAATTAGATGACTTAAAATGTAAGCAACTTGAAAAGAATACTAGTAAGTTAAGAATTATATCGCTAGACAAGAAATCAAGCTAGTGTAGCACACTAATATTATATTAAAGATCAATGTAAAGAGTACAAAACAAAGCCCAGTAGTAATATACTAAAAACTGACATGAAATGATAATTTTATCAAAAGATCAAATTTTTTCTCAAATTATCAATTTTGAGGGGGGAGTATATGTAACATAACCAGATGTTACATAACCTAGACATATACTATCAGATTTAGTAAGTACATAACGATAATGTAAATAGATATTGTAGCGATAAGAATAACCAAGAAGAGAGGAATCTTGGAAGAAGAAAGAAGCAGAAGTGCCACAAGAAACAGTAAACCCAAATACTGTTTGACACTACAACCAGACTATAACTGACACAAACTGATGGACAATTTAAATTCACTTTAAGCTGTCAAGCGAGTCAGTGAATAACTTAAATTGAATATGATATGTTAATAAAATATCGGTATGGAGAACCATACATGACTTCCATATTCTAAGATTTATATTTAAAATCATTTTCAGCCAAACAGCCAGGTTATGTCATACCTGTCTTTTTATTGCTGTATTAAATGAAAAATATTATATTACATTAAAATGAAAAAATTATAATTTTATTGCCTGGCAACAAAATTATTTTATTTTTAACAATTACCATTGTTTCAAAAAGTTTAAATAAATTTTCAAGTACTTTACTCTTGTTAAAACATAAAAGGTTGCTGGTAAACTACCCCTTCTCCTTAACCGATCTTCACCAAAATCGAAAGTCATTGAGACCTCTACAATTCAGGGACGTATGCAAAAAATTATTTGATTCTGTTTGAATTTGCGGCTGTTATCGTTTGCCATAGAAAATACGCTTGATAAAAAAACGTTGCAGGTAAACTACCCCTTTCCCTTAACCGATCTTCACCAAAATTAATAAGTCTTGAGAACTCTACAAATCAGGGCTGTATGCAAAACATTATTTGATTCTGTTTGAATTTGCGGCTGTTATCGTTTGCCATAGAAAATACCCTTGTTAAAAAAACGCTACAGGTAAACTACCCCTTTCCCTCAACCGATCTTCACCAAAAACAATAGGTCTTGAGAACTCTACAATTTAGGGCTGTATGCAAATAATCTTTTGATTCTGTTTGAATTTGCGGCTGTTATCGTTTGCCATAGGAAATACCCTTGTTAAAACATAAAACGTTACAGGTAAACTACTCCTTTCCCTTAACCGATCTTCACCAAAATCAACAGATCATGAGAACACTACAATTCAGGACTGTATGCGAAACATTATTTGATTCTGTTTGAATTTGCGGCTGTTATCGTTTGGCAAACAAACAAAATTACCCTTGCTAAAAAAAAACCGTTGCAGGTAAACTACCCCTTTCCCTCAACCGATCTTCACCAAAAACAAAAGGTCGCGAGTACTCTACAAATCAGGGCTGTATGCAAAAAAATTATTTGATTCTGTTTGAATTTGCGGCAGTTATCGTTTGCCATAGAAAAAAAATCTACAGACACTTAGACACACAGACAGACAGACAGACAGACAGACACACACACACACAGACACTTTTCGGAAAACGACTTTTTTTCATGTTTTGAGTGTAGTAGAATCAGAATCTGCAATAATCTCGAACACGATTTTTTTTGCCATCACCATACTTCCATTCCTTAAGGAATATGGAAGTAAACAAGCACGATATATTTTCTAATATATACATAATTTACATTAAAATGAAAAAATTATAATTTTATTGCCTGGCAACAAAATTATTTTATTTTTAACAATTACCATTGTTTGAAAAAGTTTAAATGAATTTTCAAGTACTTTACTCTTGTTAAAACGTAAAAGGTTGCAGGTAAACTACCCCTTCCCCTTAACCGATCTTCACCAAAATCTAATGGCCTTGAGTCCTCTACAAGTCACTGATGTATGCAAAAAATTATTTGATTCTGTTTGAATTTGCGGCAGTTATCGTTTGCCATAGAAAATACGCTTTATAACAAACGTTGCAGGTAAACTACCCCTTCCCCTCAACCGATCTTCACCAAAAACAAAAGGTCTTGAGTACTCTACAAACCAGGGCTGTATGCAGAAAATTATTTGATTATGTTTGAATTTGCGGCTGTTATCGTTTGCCATAGAAAATAACCTTGTTAAAAAAACGTTGTAGGTAAACTACCCCTTTCCCTTAACCGATCTTCACCAAAAACAATAGGTCTTGAGAACTCTACAATTTAGGGCTGTATGCAAATAATCTTTTGATTCTGTTTGAATTTACGGCTGTTATCGTTTGCCATAGGAAATACCCTTGTTAAAACATAAAACGTTACAGGTAAACTACCCCTTTCCATTAACCGATCGTCACCAAAAACAATAGGTCTTGCGAACTCTACAATTCAGGGCTGTATGCGAAACATTATTTGATTCTGTTTGAATTTGCGGGTGTTATCGTTTGGCAAAAAAAAAAAATTTCCCTTGATAAAAAAAACCGTTGCAGGTAAACTACCCCTTCCCCTCAACCGATCTTCACCAAAAACAAAAGGTCTTGAGTACTCTACAAACCAGGGCTGTATGCAGAAAATTATTTGATTATATTTGAATTTGCGGCTGTTATCGTTTGCCATAGAAAATACCCTGGTTAAAAAAACGTTGTAGGTAAACTACCCCTTTCCCTTAACCGATCTTCACCAAAAACAATAGGTCTTGAGAACTCTACAATTTAGGGCTGTATGCAAATAATCTTTTGATTCTGTTTGAATTTACGGCTGTTATCGTTTGCCATAGGAAATACCCTTGTTAAAACATAAAACGTTACCGGTAAACTACCCCTTTCCCTTAACCGATCGTCACCAAAAACAATAGGTCTTGAGAACTCTACAATTCAGGGCTGTATGCGAAACATTATTTGATTCTGTTTGAATTTGCGGCTGTTATCGTTTGGCAAAAAAAAAAAAATTTCCCTTGATAAAAAAAAACCGTTGCAGGTAAACTACCCCTTTCCCTCAACCGATCTTCACCAAAAACAATAGGTCGTGAGTACTCTACAAATCAGGGCTGTATGCAAAAAGTTATTTGATTCTGTTTGAATTTGCGGCAGTTATCGTTTGCCATAGAAAAAAATACCCTTGTTAAAAAAACGTTGCAGGTAAACTACCCCTTTCCCTCAACCGATTTTCACCAAAAACAATAGGTCTTGAGAACTCTACAATTTAGGGCTGTATGCAAATAATCTTTTGATTCTGTTTGAATTTGCGGCTGGTATCGTTTGCCAAACAAACAAAATTACCCTTGCTAAAAAAAAACCGTTACAGGTAAACTACCCCTTTCCCTCAACCGATCTTCACCAAAAACAATAAGTCGCGAGTACTCTGCAAATCAGGGCTGTATGCAAAAAATTATTTGATTCTGTTTGAATTTGCGGCAGTTATCGTTTGCCATAGAAAAAAAATCTACAGACTCACAGACACAGATAGACAGACAGACAGACAGACACACACACAGACACTTTTTGGAAAACGACTTTTTTTCATGTTTTGAGTGTAGTAGAATCAGAATCTGCAATAATCTCGAACACGATTTTTTTTGCCATCACCATACTTCCATTCCTTAAGGAATATGGAAGTAAAATGAGTAAATAAGAATCTGAATAATGTGATATCAGAATCAGCATTTGGCTGATAATAAATCAATCATGACAAGTAATTATTAAGGCCAAGAACTAAAATTAGCTATGGCCACAAAACGAAAATGAAGCTATATTTCAATCTCAAATATACTTATGACAAGAAAACACATTTGTAAGAGGGAATCTTATACCAATAAGCTACCTCAGCAAAGTACCGAATTATGAACTAATAAAAGCTTTTAAGGCAGAATTCCAGTATAAACGGTATGCCTTAACAAGGCCTAGACCAAACAATCATCAATGAGGTGATTATTAGGAAGTAATACAAGTGTAGATCACCTACACTTAACAATTATTATTGTTATGCTCAAACATAGCAATAAGCATTATTAAAATGATATAATTTATAATTCAATTGTTAGTTAATAGAATAGAGCAAATTAATGTGAAACGAAATATCATAGTATGTAGGGACAGTTCATTACAATGTATAAAGTTAAGGTTTATTCATAATGTACAGTAATTAAATATCAGTACAGATTTAATAGTGTTCTCACATAAATGTTTGAGTGATAAAACGCGATGTAGAACACAAACTATATTAGTCAGAGTGTATAATCGCCGATTTCGGTAAACAGACGACAGTGCGAAGTAGTGTACCTGAACATTGTTTATGTAGCAATGTCAGTAAAAGTGAAATTAACTCGGTATCAAACTATATCAAATTAAAGAGGACTAAATATACTTTAATTTGATGGCGATACAGCCCCAATCGCAACTATATTAAGTGCGTGAAAGGCGTTAGCATCATTTACAAAATATGCGTAAGAAATTTGGTTATCAACACCAATAACATCGACAACTGTCAATCATCTCAGCGTTTGGCGGTTAGAAAACCGTTTTTGACGGTTGAAAAGACAATACGTCACGTTCATCACACCTGGCGGAGCCAATCACAAAATTGCTTAGTAATTAACACTATTGTCTAGAGCCGATCAAAGGGTCGGGTATAAAAAGAGCTGTAACAGATTTTCAGCAGACACTTCTTAATCTCATTCAGCGCGGAACGTGCACTGGCCATCTCAACATTTTTAATTACTGATAGCGTCATCACAACAGTACAGCGATGGAAACATTTTGACAACAACCAACAATTACTTCAAGATATTCTACAACGAACCATTGTGTTTATGTGCAGTATTATTTCATTTAGTGCGGGAAAAATAATGAACAGAAGAAATAATTAAATAATATTATTTATGATCCTTTAAGTTAGAAGCGGATCGAAATTCTCTGTTCTTGTGCGTGTGTAGTGAATAACGATAATCATTATAATCCGATTATCGAGGTGTTAATTGAAATTTTAATCGAAAGATTAAAACACAAGGTAACAGTGTAACAATTTATTCATTCACTCCGAGCGCCATAACCTGTACGTTTTGATACACTGATCTGTACTGACGCAAAACACTGAAACATTTTTCTATATTACACCATGTCTAAATTTATTTAATGAATTTGTCAATATTAGTTAAGCTGAATGTTAGTTATAAGTGTTCTCAAAATATAACGTTGTAAATCATAAACCAAGCGTGACGAGCGCATAACCTATGAAATAGGTTATTTTTATTTTATTTTATGATGGTAACATCAAAACATTACTAGTCTATCTTATATCAGAAAATCATTAGCTATTGTGTAGGCATAAACTTTCTTTTTTGTGTCTCAAAGAACTTACATCTGAGATTTAAATAAGATTAATGTTTAAAGTAAAAAGAAATATCTGGACTTAACCAGATTTATTGCTTATGCTCTGAGCCAGCCTTATAGGGTATATAATAACATATTTGCAATTGTACATAATTGTATTCTTTTAATTATATTTGTTGGAATTCTCTATCAAGGGTATGAATAAAAACCCATTATTAACAGCATAACTTGACTTAATTTATTTCTAATAAGTAACTAAATATTTTATTCAGAAAAACTCAAAACAACCTTCAGTTGTGATTAAATATTTTGAATTGCATTGCCATAAAGGTAATAAACAATTATTTTAATTTTTTAAAATCATTAATTGATTCTATTCATGGGTTTTCCACGGGATTTTCCCAAAATAAATCCGTGTGGCGCCCACTATTAAACAAGGCAACTTAACCTTGTAGCTAAAGTGAGTTGGTTTTTTGTAAACCGTTTTGACAGCTTATTGAACTTCTAGAAAACACGACCAGGTACGTGAAAGTATATTATATTCATTCTATTGTCCAGACATTACTAGACGTAACGTACTTAGACTATTATCGACCTGGAGGAGAAGTTTCACAGCTAGTATCAACAAGACGATCATCATCATCAAGCGACCAACTATTATACTTTACTTTTAAACTTAAGCAAAGCTAGTATTTAAATAATATTAACACAACTATTTTATTTGTTTTATCTAAGGGAATTCTTTTCAGACAATTATAATTCTACAATTGTAAACACACTTTTAGTAACCTCGAATGTTACATTTTAAATCGCTTTACATAATTAGTAACCTTCAATTTTCAACAACTACAAACTTAATATATTTCGAAATAATATTTCAAATATAAACATAATTCTATTTAACCATCGCAATTCGATTTATTACAAATTGACGAACCCAACCGAAGGGGCTTTAAGATTAAAATATTTTAATATTACCAAATAAAAATTAAATATAAATAAACTCACATTTAAGTTTTATTACAAATTGACGAATCCAACGTGTGGCAGAATAACACGACAGAGACCACAGTTACGTTTTATTACAATAGTTAACACCAACAGTGGTTTTCATTGTACAAAAATACGTTTCACAATATTATCTTATAGAACAACATAGAGCAACTATAAAATAATGTTGAAATATTTGATAATTTGTAAATGTTCATTATAATTGTGTATGACTGAAAACACAGTTCCAGTAACTTAACAGTTACACACATTCACGTTTTTTCCACAGTTCGTAAATACTTATTAGACATACTTAAAAATATTTAAACAGACACAGTAAAAACACTTGATAAGGTATTGTAAAAAAACACACTGCATAGAAAATGTACTAATACGAATTCAACAAAACTTGTCAGCTGACCCTCATTTTTGGAATAATTTTCAAGCAAAACTAACAGACACAAATTACCATATTATATGTCTCAAAATTTCTGTACAGGCTTCTGAAAATATTGTTACGGCGGTCTACTTATCGTCGTATGGTACAGTGGAAAGCAAAATACAAGACACCAATTAAGTCATTAATCACCAGCTTTAATTATCACAGTTAAACTGTTCATAATTAACAACACAGTCTCTTAGAGCAAATCAAATAAAAATTGTTTGCAATAAAATGTAAACTAATATAAAACACAATTGTATTACAATTATACCGCCCAATTATAAAACACAACACTTCGCCACAATAACCACTTGAACACACAGAATAATCACTTGTAATCGCCCGACAATAAACTCGAACTGCACTGTAATATATTGCAACTATAACTGAAACTGAACGTCGTTGAGTACCGGTATTTGTACCCCCCTCCCAAAATACTAGATTATTCCATAATGCGCGTTAACTCTACACTACGATGTAATTAATTGCGGCCTTGACACAATCCGCGTGGCTGGAGGCTCCCAGAAAAGTCTCGCGAGCGCATGTTTAAATTACGTATGCCACAACATTTAGCCATATTCCACGGGATCATTCAAGAAACACGTAGATTGTTCTGTGATGTCGTAACAGTATCATATGAGAATGTGGCACAATCTACTAAGTTATAAACGAACAAAAACAACCAAATATTGAGGTGGGAGAGTAAGTCTGATTTTGAGATGTGGTAACTTTAGAATTAGGTAACAGTGTCTCAAAATTGACATTTGTCCCATCCAGGGTAAAGCATTATATCAGTTTTAGAAGGATGAATGTTCTAGTTAATTCTTGATACTGTCTTGTTTTAGCTCTTATGTTTTCTCTATGTGCATAGCCATTGTAGTCTTCTAACTTTTATTAGCATGTATATTTTTTTCCTTGCAGATTTAATTATGAATAAGGAGAATAATTTTGAAAATATTTTTTATTTTTATGTATTGTTCTGCATTTGATTTTTTTTTTTGTTTTTGTGACAGGAAAGAAGTGTTAATACGGGTAGCAGACTCTCAGGTCCAACGATATCCAGAATTTCAAGTGGAACCACCCCCTTCGTATGAAGAAGCTATTTCTAGTCCTACGTACACTCCAGTACAGTCACCGTCTGGTGCTTGCAGTTTGTCATCAATGCCGTCTTCAGGACCATCATACAGTAGATCGATGTCACCCCATTCGTTGCCTCTAACATACTGTGAACTAGGCGAAGCTCTGCGCAATCTGAAAGTGGAAACTGGAGCACAGTCAGCACAAGTCATATATTCTGTCGACAATGTTAGGTTGTACTTTATCTCACCGAATGGAACAGTCAGTGCACCGTCACAACCAAATCAACTTCGCATATTGCAGCTAGAAGGTGAGTCATGTGGAGGTGACATGACGTGAAGGTCACACACACACACACACACACACACACACACACACACACACACACACACACACACACACACACACACACACACACACACACACACACACACACACACACACACACACACACACACACACACACACACACACACACACACACACACACACACACACACACACACACACACACACACACACACACACACATTCTTCTTCCAGCCAAGAGTTAGGCAAATCACTTGTTTCGACCTGATCATTTTATCATTCTAATTTTTGTTGTTTTTTTTTTTGTTCCTGCAGTCAGTATTGGTACATAATCTATGTCATTCTCTCAGTGCTCTCTCTGGTTTATGATCTTGGCTATCCTGTAAACATTAGTGCACACTATTACTGATACTCATGGGAATACACATGTTCATTGCTCACTGAATATTTTTACTCCACGATACCAGTTGTTGTAAGTGCAAAAGCTGTACTGATATTACTATACCATAGTAACCTGTGTAACTTTTCGTGAAGAGTAGTCTGGTTCTTCTACTTCCTCACAACTCCTGTCCATGAGCATCATGAACTTATTCATACTATATACTGTAGTTAGGTTTCACTTGTTAGTTATTTGTCAGTCTAAATATTTCTGAGTTTACCCATGGTTTTTTTTTCAGTTTGCTGTCACTTCATTGTGGTATATAATATATATCTTGTGTACTTGATAATTTTCATGGCAGACACAAACTATTGCTGGTACTAATAAATAATTAATGCTTAATTTTCAAATGGTTACATTTATGTAAACTGTATACATATAAATATAATATATTTATTATTTATACTGAAATTACCTCAAGATATTTTATTTTCCTAACTAGGAACATGTTTCGAGAGTTATTGTGCTCTCATCCTCAGCCTTCGCGATTCTGCGTCTAGTGAAGTACCTATGAGTTGGTCTGTCGCCATTGTGGTCTTATGTTCGTTTCTGGTATCTCAAAGTGGTATTTTTGTGTGTGATTGTGGTGTATGTAATAGTATTTTGTGTATTTTCGATGTTGAGTGCTTTAAAAATTGTGTTTTGTTTTGTATTGATTTGTATTTGTTCGGGTATTAGTTTGTTTTGTGTTTTATGTTTGTATATATGTAAATTTTCCCAAATGTTCATTATGGTCCCTTTGTGTGGTATGTGTTTTATTAGTGTCATATTGGTTGTGTCTGGGAATTCATGTCCTGTGTTTATTGCATGTGTGGCTAAATTGGATTTATATATTTTATATACATAAAACACAAAACAAACTAATACCCGAACAAATACAAATCAGTACAAAACAATGAGATTAGCGATGAGACTAGCTTGAAGATTGGACTCCCTTTTATTTTATTGACTTACAAATATTGTAATTCCTTGTATTTCTACAGTTATTTATAAGCCTTATTTTAACACACGGGGTTTAAAAACAGGGCTGTGTTGAGTGATTATGGAATTTTGCTGAAATTTATAACAGCTTTAGGGGGGGGGATTGATTCCCTGATCCCCAACCTGTATTTATGCCACCACTGCTTCCTAGTGAATTGCGTACTTCATTTCACATACTCTGCTCTTATTCTTTATCTTGTTTAGTTGGTGCTCATGATTCACTCATTTGTGAGAAAGGTCTGTATATATTGCTCTGCACACTTTCATTAGTATCAATAACATACAAATTAATAAGTAACCAATAAATTATCTGCTAAACAAAGAATTAAATAACAACAGCAAACACCAAATTGTGGAGTGAGTGAGTTTATCAGTATCAAAGCATATGTATTATTGTGGAATCCATGGTTGCACATGGGTGCAGATAAACAGCAGTATAAATAGTATAAATTGATTACTAACCAGTGTTGTTGAAACATATGGCAGTATACAACTGTAAAATAAACTACTTGACAATTGGCAGTAGATTGTGTTATCTAGAAGCCTCAGTTGTGTTGTCCATATGTGCACATGATAATGTATCAACCATTCAGTATAGGCTCTATATTGTACATTTTATTGTATTGTTATTTATAATGTAAATAAATAGTAGTGGGGGGTTAGTTGATCAGTGGGTAGTGTGCTTGCATCTTGTAGCGGGTCAAATTTTGGGTGTTTTTATTTTCAACAGTATGGGATAATTATATTTTTATTCATTTCATTTTCGGTCGGGAGCCTTATAAAATATGACGAAATAACTGTATTATTGTGCAACGTATAATAGTCAGTGTAACAGAACAGTGAAACAAAGCAATAAGGCGCAGTTGTTGTTGAGGAATGCGGCAGAGCATTTGCACCTCCACCAAAATTCTAAGAACTCTGTAAGTGTGTGTCAACGCTCAAGCGCAACTACACCTGCACGCGCTCAAAGGACGCTCTAACAAAAAACTCAAGATGGCCAGAGCGTAAAAAATATTCATCGTCTTCTCTAAGACCTCCCGGAAGTCGCATTAAACTCCGCCTACTGTTGGTGACATCAGCGGAACCAAGTCCAATATCGGCCTCTGGACACACACACATACCAGCTTTAATCCATATATAAAGTGGTTACTTCCCAACAAATGAGGCCTGAGCGACGAAAGCATAGGGGCAGTGAAACACTGATTCCCGGCAGAAAGTAAAAAGTACCTGTTACATTACAGCGCAGTCTAACAGTTGTATCCACCGGCGCCGGTACAATTAAAGTAGGCTCGCCAACCAAGTTTTACTTTATCAATAGAAAAGGTGTTAATTATGGCCAAAATTTTTATGTGACCGCGGTCGACCCAACCTGGAGTAGAGAAAACAGTTTTTTTTTTAAGAGGAACAATCAACTTTCGTTTAAACTATGAGTGTGCGTAGGAACCGCGTGGCGACGTTTACGTAAGGGTTGGGGGGGAGCCTAATATGAAATGTTAAAGGGTTTGTAAATTCAGTATATATGTGTGAATGGCAAAGCTGGGCTATCTTTTGTGTGTGTGCTTTATAATTGTGCTGGTTTCTGTTTATGTCAGTGTTGAAAATTGTATTCCGTGTGATGTAAAAACAAAAATGATACCTAAGGTAAGCCATATTAATAAGTAAGTAAGATGCAAAAAGCCGGATAAAATCTTCATTTGTTTTTATTTTATGATTAAAATTTTTGTTTTATTTTGATGGTTTGAGCAAAATTAAAATCGATTCTCTTCAAAATGTGTCGAGTTAGTTATTTCGATAACCTCTAACACAGGTTTGCATCTGACGTACATGTGATCGAATTCTGGACCCGAATATAAGAAACCTTGCAGGTAGGTGGAAACTGTATTCTTGTATTTTTGTATTTTATATATTTAAAATGTATTTGAATATAACAATCTACGGTTCCAATCACGGGTTGTAACGGTACAGAATTAAGGGGTTTTATTTTTATTAGTTATCAATCGTAATAACGGGGAATCGCCCACAAAGAGTTTCAGTAATAAGCAGTGTGTAACTTTTGGAACACCCAGTTGTCGGTTTGTTCTGTAAGCCCCACAACATGCGACAAATCCAGGTGCGTTGGAATGTGTCACGTATGCCTGTCCATACAGGGTGAAGATCACGAACAATTTCTCTAGTCGGTGAGCCTGAGTCTACATAAAATAAATCATTGGTAATCTACCCCCCTAGTTCGGCGACTATGACTGTACCTGAATGACTCTACTGGACTTCCCTGTTCAAGATCCCAACACCATAAAATCAGACAGGCACCCACCACAGTATCACCTAACTTTGTAACATTCACTAAAAAATATCAATAATTGGCCTTATACCGACCCAGATCCTCAACTGATGTATCTCCCCCTTATACGTACTTGATTGCCTTTAGCAAAGTACTGGGTGCATACATATGTGCTTTACTTATCTTAAAAATAGTATCTTAACTCAAATAAACATTCCTTATTTTATAAACCCTAACCTCACAATAGGCATCATCAATCTCAAGTTAACATAAACATTGCATCTTTACATCTAAATACAATTCCCTCACAGTACTTAACTCTTAATTGTTTGTCTGGCATTATCTTTTCAAATCAAAAATAAATTATTTGCATTTCATTCATTTATTAAAATAAATCTAAGCTCATTACCTAAGTTCACATTTTAATTTAATTTACATCATCTCTTTCAACTAATCATTTTAACTACATCATTTCAACCCAGTCAGTTAATTCTAACTTCATTTAGCATTCATTTATTTCATCATTTCTTCTATGACCTCTACATCAAGCTTTCAAATTTACTTTCAAAATTTTCCGCCTTTAAATAAATTTAATTTTCATTATAAATCTTTATAATCATATGCTGACAATTATTATAAAATAAACAACTTATTACTATCATCAACTCAATTGCAACTACACTTGGTTACAAAAATACAATCTACACAAAACACTATGACTCAGCTGATACATTACCAACATAGCATCACCTCATATAGAGAACATAAAAACAAAATACAATCTTTACTTCAAAGAAAAAATTAAATTTTTTTTTTCAAGAATTAACTGAATTTAAATTTCAGAAATATATATTCTGACAATGAATCACAAGAAATAAAATGTTTACTACCATAAATTCAACTGAAACTATAAATTGATTATACAAAACATACTATACCTATAACACCAGGCATCAGCTGATATCTTATTGATAGGTGAACAACCTTACTCTAAGTATACTGAATGCAAGTAGACCAAATACACGAAATTCTATAATATAAATCATCAAATGTTCTCGTTATCTCTAAAATTATTACAATATTGAGTCTAGTATTTAAAATCATTAATTCTCATAATTGAATGTTCATCAGTAATCATTGAATTACAAAGCACATAGTAACAATTACAGAACAGTAATTGGGTCATCAATAACAAACTCTCTAGTTAGATCAAAGTAAACTTGATTTTTACCGTGGTTACGGTCACGTAATTCTTTTAACTGAATACTGTAACGTATCAAAACCAAGGTCCCCTACGTTACATAATAATTAATAAAAAACACTAGAGTTATTCATTGTAACGAAGGTCAGGTAAGTGTAAACCCTTATTGAGTAAAAATAAATGATATTAAATAAAAATACAAGGTAGTAGAGCCAAAGATAAATATATAGAAATACAAACTATGAAGGGGTCAGTGCAAAGAGTGAGTGATAAGTGCAGTTTTAAATAATCTGAAAAAAAATAGTATAAACAGTTTAGTCAATGCTCGAAAATAACTACATTAAGAGTGTATTAGTTAATTGATGTTTAGTTAATTTATAAAAATGAACATGTCATCATGGCATTTATGTTGGAGTTTTGTATGTCGGAGGTGTTAAATAACTACATTAAGAGTGTATTAGTTAATTTATAAAAATGAACATGTCACCATGGAATTTATGTTAAAATTTATATAGAGTAAATATTTTATAACTACATTGAATAGATAATGGTTGTGTTAGATTATAATTGTAAACTTGGCCAGGAAGGCAATAATTGGTGATAATATGCCAAAGGGTTTTACTGTAACTATGTTGTGGACATATGAAGGGTTCTGTACTAAAAAACTATGTAATGATAAATTAAAAACCAGAATGGAGTAAAAAATTGAATTATTGGCCCTAAGCCAGTGACACATTGTACAGGAAGCCATGTCAGAAAAGTTAGGCAATCAACCAATGTAAAGACACTAAATTTTATGTAATAAATTAGAAGAAAGTAATAGTTGTTATTAATAGCAGATAAGTGCCATGAATTACAATAAAAACATAATATATGTAATAGAAGAATAGGTCCCAAAATTAGTATTTTGTAATTAGGAGATAGTACTTGTTAGAATGATAAGATTAAGATGAGAAAGGTAGCAAAATGTATATAATTTTATAACAAAGGATCTATGAAAATTCAATATGATATAACGTGACTTTTGTAAAGGAGTATTTTATTAAGTAAGTGCAAGAACATTTTTTAATTATGGCCGGTATTAGATGGCTCAAGGATTACAAATATTAACCAATAACAGAACAGAGATTGGTTGTCAAGGACCACATAAAGGCAAGAAGTTTGTTTATTCCATTGTTATCGGTTAAAGAGGATAGTCCAGCTTTATGAGTAGAAATAAAAAAGAAAAATCTAAAAGAACTAATTTTCAAGATAATTTAAATAACTTTTGATTAAAAAATGAAAGTAATAAATTATAAATAAAATGAAGAGGACGAATGACGTAAAGAAATTAATGCAATAAAGTAAAGTAAAAAAGAAAAATTAAAATCGAATGCTAAACCTCACTTTCTTACGATCAAGTGAAGAAAAAAAACTATTGCTACACAAAATCCATGGTAATCCATAACCATGAGAAACTTCAACATTAGTGAAGATTCAGAATTGGAAATTCTACTCCATCCAGGGACAAATACACCAAACTTTTATTTTCGGAACTGGAGACTGGCGACGACACAGACATCTGTAGACTAGTTAAGCGGCCATCATGGAATTATCGGTACGCTGCCATTACAAGTGAACCTCGTCGTGAGACGGTAAAACCAACTTACGTTTAAAGATATTAGTTAATAAGATTTTATACTTAAATTTGTAATACCTTGTACTTTTATTTGGCATTTTCTGACCTTCCTAATAGTCACAAGAACCTTTCGAACCCTGAGATTAAGAAAAAATAATAATATAGTTAAAATTTAATATCTGAAAATCGAATTCTGTAACATAGTCGATTCACTTAAGTGTGGTCGATCTATTGAAACCAAGCGAAGAGAGAACGTCTGTTTAAAAACAAAATAAAAATAAAGAATCCTTCATGAAAATGATGACTTATTATTTGCTGACTATTTAGTGCGTTTTAGATAATTTGTAGTTTACAGAGAGAGTGTTATAAAATATACGATATAACGTCTTTGCTTTAATTTAATTTAATTTCAAAGGTCGGGCGCCATCTTGATTTGCAAGAAAGTAATTATAGACGTAAATAACTTGTAATTTTACTTACCTTTAAAAGTTACTATAGGGCAGGAATTCGTTTAAGCGAACTCTTGAGTAGCGGAAATTGTTATGTGAAATAATAATACCTTGTTAAAATTTTTACCAAATGATATTACCCAATTTATTTTCCAAAAGTCTCTACGTACATATTACGCCATGGGGCGTCTAGCAAACATTAAACCCTCCAAAATACCTACATAGTAAACAATGAAACATTTGATATGTGATCATTAAACATTAAACATATATATATATATAGTTAGCACAACCCAGCATGATTTAAGTCACTCTCTCTCTCTCTCTCTCTCTCTCTCTCTCTCTCTCACTCTCTCTCTCACGCTCTGGTACAATTTATTTATTTTATTGAGCTCATTTGAATTTTAAATAAAATCTTTATTGGTCATTATAATATTGAATGATGTTGATTTACTGAATGAATGTTGGAACGTTCTCACCAAATTTGACAGCTACTTAGCTGCGGTTGTTTGTCCGGTAAAACATCGCACACCGCGAGTTCACCGATTTCGCTACCGGTTACATCTTGAAGTATTAGATTTACCACAACACTGTTTTAATCGACTTTTGGTGGTGTAAAAGTTAAAATTTACACTTGGTGAACCTTTTGGCCGGCCGGCTACGTTCACGCTTCCGGATGAAATGACACACAGTCTTTGTTTCACATTGCGTAGGTGGGGTAAAAGCGACGTCATCAGGCTTTTGTTCATATAGCCAAGCCTTGAGTTGTTTACGGAAATATGCATTCCTTACAACTGACGTCATCAGGTCTCGTCACTTTATCTCGGTATGTGACATACGTTTTTTGCTGTGTTTGTAGTTTTGCAATTAAAACGGTCAGAATCCTGTCAATTCACATTTGCGTTTTATAAAATAGTTATATAGTCCACTCACCAAAACTTTACAGGGATTATGAAATATTTAACTAATTATTACCAAATTGTTAAAAATAAATGAATACAATAATTATGGTCTTTTGTACCATGTTTTTATTAATTTAATATTGCACCAGAATTGTGCCATCACAAAACCCCCTCAATGAAAGATTTTTTGCCGAAGCATAAAAACTTTTATTGACCCATTCGTACTTCCTAAAGGGATCAGCCAGGATATGTCTCCACAACCCCCTTACAATTTATATTAAAAGAAATCAATAACTCACCCGTGGTCTGATGACGATGACAGTACTTGCATGACCTTACTGGACTTCTCCTTCGAGATCCCAACACCATAAGGCCAATTAGGCGCGTAACGCCCCTGCTCTGATGCGCTGGCCAGCTCAGGACCGCCGTCATAACATCACCAAACACTGAAACAATAAATTTAAATATCAAAATAGTGGCTCGGTATATTACTGTATCCTTAACTGATCTGGTTCCCCTTAGCTATGTGCTGGTTTGTGTTAATAAGCACTGGGTTTGCTTGAGCTACTAAAAATATAAATACAAAAAAATGTAACATACAAGAATTACATAGAATTGCCATTCTCTTTATGGACTACCCTGAATTGTAAATATTGTTTCGATTCCCATCGATAATAATTAACTCTTTCTGTTTCATAATTAATGTAATTATAAAAGAAACAAATATTTATATAAAAAGGAATTTAATTTAATTATAAAAGAAAACATGGAAATCCCCATATAAATCACCCAAATATTCAAACATGGATAAAACAAATTATAAAAAAAATAATTAATAAAATCTTATTGAAATTAAAATTATTATTATTATTAACAGTTAATAATTGGCGCTGTAAATAATATTTACCCCTCATTCTCCTCCACACACACACTATTTCCTATACATCATGTTAAAATTTCATAACACAATACATAATACATCATAAACACCTTAGCATTATATTAATACAGTAATACATTGAAATGGTTAATTCATATTTAATCTTGATTAAGATTTGCACATTCTGTCTATTTAAATTTGCATTTAAATCATTTAAGTTACAATTTCAATTAATTAATTCTAAACTTTTAGCCATCAATTATTTATTATAATTATAAATTTTATTTCAAATTTATTATTAATATTCATTAATTCATTATTCATTTCGTATTACCTTTCTACTCTTAACTTTCTACCTACCTAACTACCTAACCTTTCACATTCTAATCATTGTTTAGTCTGGGTGACTACTGTATGCACTATGCTTTTACTTATTGTAAGCTTACTCACCTTTCTTCTAACTAACAACCAAATTTACCTATCATGACACCAATTTCTCAATTATAAACACCTTTCACTAATTTCATTCCGACGATAAATCCTATAGCACCGCTCATCTTTGTACAGAGATGGGTGTTCCCTAACTGGCTATATACATTCATAATATTTTGCCCTTCCAAAAAATTCGGCAAACACTCCCTTAAACTACGCTATTACCTGCCACAACGGTATACGTTGGCTACTCCTTATCACCTCACCCCCACTACAAAATATCATCAACAACAAATATATGTTTAACCTTTACTTTACTCACCTCTACAAATAATCACTAACTACTGTGTCCCTAAATATCTAATACTCTTTTTGTATTATTTACTTCAAAATTCTTAACTTTCTAACTCCATTTACATTAATTAAATAACTCATCTGCCTTTATCTATACCCAGGCTCTATTCCTTTTTAAACATTCTACCTTACTGTAATCATTGACCATTGCATATTGTAACTATAATTAAATGTAGGGCTTCCTTTTTACTTAAAGCCCCACGATGGGTTCGTCAATATGTAACTATAATTAAAAGACTCGTGCGTACCTGTTAAAATGTGTTTACACTTGTTTATTATGTGTATAAGTTAATGTGGTGTGTTCGCCTCACACCGGTCGTTACAATAATAGTAGTCACTACTGAAGTCTGTAGCGTGGTCCAAATTACCAGTACAACCTACCTGTTCATTCATAGGGGTTGCGAATCCCGGGTGGCGCCAAATTGTTTATATTAAAACAATTAAATTTGTTAAATTACAAGTTGATAAGTGTTATTAGCGTTGACAGCTGGAGCGTTCAAATGGTTCCCGCCGCTGTACAGGTTGCCGTATTGTCCACTCGTGACGAGCGCTAGTTGGTTACTGAATAAAAATTGCTAACACACATATATTCTACAACGTCCTATGAAATAAAACGATGGTAATACTCTGTACTGTAATTTTAATGCAAATTCAGTCATTAATTAATATGACAAAAGGATTATAAATGGTTTAATAACAAATTGCTCCGGCTTAGAACATG
Source organism: Magicicada septendecula (assembly GCA_034769895.1). Lineage (NCBI taxonomy): Eukaryota > Metazoa > Arthropoda > Insecta > Hemiptera > Cicadidae > Magicicada > Magicicada septendecula. Next base: position 555,470,588 of record CM068369.1, read on the forward strand.
AGACGCCAATATTTCAAGGTTGGCGAAATCGGTTTTAAAACAAATTATCTCAACGCCGTCATGGCCTCTGTTTACATACAAAATATTAATCTGTTCAAAATCTGGGGTCCTTTGGATTATAAAATAAGACATAAAAGTTGGTTACATTAAAAAAGTACACTACCACACCTTATACGTACTTAAAGAGTATAAAGTGTTTTTACAAATTGTTCGGTAGTGTCGTATTATTTGTTACAAAGTTCGCACACTAATGCGAGGTTATATTTTAATTAACAGATGTTTTTACGTAAGATGATTATGCATTAAACCTTTGAAAGAAAATTAATTTTGTTTAATAGTGAGAAATTTTGATTGTTTTGAGAAATATTTAAAGTAATTTGGTTTCTGGGAGAAAGGAATTTATTGGATACTTATCAGTTCAGACAGTGTTGATATGTTGTCATCTGGGGTAGTGGAAATTCTGCAATTTTGGGCTGGTTTTAGGCTTCGGGCATCTTCTTCTATCTTGTCTTGGGACTTTCTGCTAATTAATTTCTTGTTATTTGGTTCCAGGACATTGTTTAATCTTGGTAGTTCTGCATCTATTCGTCTTGGGTTCTTTTTGTCAACTTCTGAATGTCTTTTTAACTATTTAATGTAAAATTTCATTCATCACAATCTTGCGTGCCGCTTACCCATGCGTCATTTTTTTCAAGTCATAAATTTAACGAAAAATTAGTATTCAACGGCCCGTTTCTATGGTAACAGAGATCCTTTGATTGGTTAAGACCTCTTTCAAAAGCATTGTTAAGAGATTTGAATTTTTATTCAAATTTATTATGTATTTTCTTAATGATTTTATTCCTCTATCTTCCCTTTGGGGTAATAAATAATATCACTATTATATTTCTTTCCTTTCAAAGTTTAAAATGATACCTCATAAGGTCATATTCTATGATACATTAACTTTAGTCTAATTATTTTGACATTTGATAAATTACATATCTCTTTTAAATTAAACTTTGATAATAACATTTCTCTTTTAATATGATTTACATATAATTACTGGCCATTAACTGGTCTTAGATTAGTAAATTTCCTTGTGAATTTGTTATAATTGACATTTGTGTGTGTCTGACAGTTAGACGTTTTCATAGCCAAAAGTAGCCATGATGGTATTTTATTTATTTCTTTTAAATTACATTCTAATTCAGCCTGATGGGCTTCACTTTGTTATTACATTTGTTTGGGTTGTGTTTTGATTCTGTTTGTGTTTTAATTACTATTCAATACAGTTTTCATTATTCATATTTTAAAATATAACAATTAGGCTTATGGACTGCAAGTTCCTTTCAGCCATATCCTATTCATAACATTGAAACAAACAATTCTTTATACGTTATTAGTTACTGTTGGTTTTAACATTAATTTCATTCTTTTGCTATTACTTTGAGTGATAAACATCATCACTTCTTGCAAACTTATTAAAGTTATTTCCCCTTTTAACATGGGGTGTTTTATTCATTGTATACTTAATTTTAAAGCAAAATCTTATTTCAAAACTACCATCTTCCTCCATTCCATGTTAATACAAACTGTTTTTACCTGGGCTTTCTCCCTGAATAATATCACATGTTTTACTTATCTCTATTTGAAATACTATTTTTAATTATTCTTAATTATATGAATGTTCACAAGCTCACTCATATCATTGACTGGTTTATCAATGATTTATAAAGTGTTTTCTTATTTATTATTACATCTTTATTACTTAAAATATCTATTTCCATGTATCACCTTCACCTTTAATTAACAGAGGTTTATCACTGATACACTCTCACTATTTTTGGGGTATTTACACTTTCACTATTGCACTTTATTTTGGTTCACTGTTTATATTAAGTGTTACTTAGTGGGTGATCCCTATACTTATTTCTCCTATGATTTCTCACTATTTCTTTATAACATAATTTTTATTATTAATGACATTTGGTTATTTACATTTCAATAACTCTAACTTTAATAATTGTGTTAGTGTACTTTTCTACACTACTTTACTTTTTAATTGTCTTTTGTTTTAAAACAGGTATATAAATTATTTCATTTACAACAATACTATTTGTTTCATTAGTGGATAATTATTTGGGGTTTATTTACAGTATTCTATCCTTGAGTATACCATTTCGCTCTTTTATATGTGGTGTTAGTTCCTCCTTGGTTTCAACTTGTCTCCTCTTCATTCTTCTTCTTCTTCTTCTTCTTCTTCTTCTTCTTCTTCTTCTTCTTCTTCTTCTTCTTCTTCTTCTTCTTCCTCTTCTTCCTCTTCTTCTTCTTCTTCTTCTTCTTCTTCTTCTTCTTCTTCTTCTTCTTCTTCTTCTTCTTCTTCTTCTTCTTCAGTTGTCTTCATTTTGATTCGGTTCTCCTCTTCTCGTCTGGTTTAATTTCTATTTGGCTCTAGGAATTTGTTCACTTCCTTTGATTCTTCTTTGGTTCTGGTTTCTTACCTTCTTTTGTTAGTTCCTGTTTGTTTGGTCAATCACCTTTTGTCTCTGTGTATGTTTCGTGGTTCCCTTCTTTTGTTTTCTGTTGTTGGGTCAATCACTTGGGTTGGGTAATATCGTCGTTCGTCGTGTCATAATATTTATATTTTATTCATTTTTAAACATTTTATTTTATATGAAGTATTTTTACATTTAGAATTATCTTTTTTATCCCTGGTACTGGGGTGGCTTATTTGTGTTGTAACATAATGCCTCTCCTCTAAAATTGATCATTTTAATAAAACACTAGCATAGTTTTTTATGAAATTATCAGTTGTAGATATAATCTGTTCCTTTTCTTTCTGGTTTGTTTCTCCATTCTTCATATCTCTTCTTACTTAATTCATCCCATTTTATTTGGATCTGTTTTTATTTATTTCCATTGGTGCATCTTCCCTTATACACAATTTTTTCCCTAACTTTTAGTAGCTGGTTTCTCCCATTACTACTCATTTTTTCTGAGACCAGAGGAACATCATCTCTGCTCAGTTTATTTGGATTGCTGGACTTTTCAACAGTCAATCTTAAATACCCTTTTTGTCAACTTGTGACTTAAATTAATAATAATAATAATAATAATAATAATAATAATAATAATAATAATAACATACTCTGGGATTGTCCACCTTGTGGTTTGTTTTTAGATCACTGTGGCCTTTTACTCATTCTTCCTTCCGCTATACCTTAACTATATACTATCATTTGCTCATACACTTGATTGTTTTTATATTTATTCATATGTTAATTTCATCATATCTCACTTTTCATTATTTTGTTTTCAATGCTCTTTGTGATAATTTTAATTATCTTAGACATTTCTATTCTTTTCTTGGTTATTTAGCAACATTCTGCTTTAGCCATTTCTCGTATATTTGTTTTATACATATAACTTCTCTTTTTCCTTGTACCAGTTCAGATTTTTTGTTTTTTCTTTGAATACACTTGATTCATTATAATTTCAAGTATTTATCTCAGTAATTTGAGCTTGATTTTATTTTTGTTTATTTTATTCTGTATTAAATATCATTTTTGATAATTCTTTGTAAGTTAATTCTCTTACTTTAAAGGAATGTTTGTAGCGTATTCCTTTTTAGTTATTTTTTTGTTTAATTATTATTGTAAGTTTGTGATTCTTACATTTATATTATATAGGAATGTGTGTAACTTATTCCTTATTATCTCACTTTTTTATTTCATACTTCATATATCAACCTTTTATTAGTCTGTGAGTTGATTTAAATTGAAAGGAATTTGTGTAACTTTCCTTTGTTTTTTACATTATTATTCATTTATATTACTTCTTTTTATTCCGCATATATCATCTAAATAGGGTAGTAAGTTGGTCTTACAATCTCTTTTGGAATTTTGAAATATGTTTATTTCATTTCATTGTTTATTCTTCTTCATAAAACTTTTTTATTGAAGTTTGATTATAAACTCCCTTTATTCTTCTTGTATTTATATTACTTATCTGGTAAGTGTTATTACCATTATCTTTCGTGATCACGTATGGTCCCGTATATAGCAATAACAATTTCTTTGCTATACCTTCCATTGTACGTGGCAGTTCACGATTTTTAATTAATATTTTTTCTCCCTCTTTATATTTGATTATTTTGGGTTGGCTTTTAGCATATTTGGCCTTTTGTTTCTCAATCTTTTCCATTATTAGGCTGTACCATTTGTTTTTATCATACGGGTCTTCTGGGTTTTTTGGGAATTCTATTATCTCTTGTATCTCTCTATTTGGCTTCCTCTCGAACATCATTAAGTATGGTGTATTTTCAGTAAATTGGTGATAGCTGATATTTAAAAACACTTCGGTCGAAGTTAAATATTTGCACCATTCTCTCTGGTTATCATGACAATAAGTTCTCAAAATGCGTCCCACTTCTCTCAACATCCTTTCTGCTGGATTACTACTAGGGTGGTATACTGAAGTTTTATAGGTTTTAATGTTTAGTTTTATTAATTCTTCTCTCCACCTTTTTCCCTTAAACTGCGTTCCATGATCGGTTATTATCATGTACGGTCTTCCAATCTCTGACATGTATTTATTTTTAATAATATCTAATATTTTATTTGTTGTGACTCTGTTTATAGCGTATAATTTGGTGTACTTGTTGTAATGGTCAAGTATAATCACGATGAACTTGTATCCATGTCTTCCTCCACTACGTGGGAATGGTCCACATATGTCGAGGAATACCTTCTCTAGTTTGGCATTTGATGTAATGGGTATCATCGTTCCATTCTTTTTTTCATTATTGGTTTTGACCATCTGACACAATGTGCAGGTTTTTATATTTTTATTCACTTTTCTTTTGATATTTTTTATGAACAAATCTTCCTCTAATGCTTTTACCATTTTGATTGTTCCCATGTGTCCGTATCTCACATGGTAATCTCTGATGATTTGATTTTCTAATGATTGAGGAATTACTAGTTTCCATGTGTCTTGGTTCTTTTTTGTTTTTATGAATAAGATATCTTTGTATACACAGTAAAATTTGTTAATAATTGCTTCAGATTCCATCAGTCTTTTTCTTATGTTTGATATTTTGGTATCTTGCTCTTGTTGCAACACTATTTGGTTTACAATATTTTCCAGGTCTTTCCTATCTTTCAATATATAATACACTTTTGCTATCTTCCCCTTTTCTCCTTCAAATGTCTGATTTTCTACATTTATTCTGGATAATACGTCAGCCACTATGTTTTTTCGTCCTGGAATATATTCCCATGTAATGTGGTATTCTTGCAGAGCAAGTATCCAGCGAGTAAGTCGGCCATGGCTCAATTTACATTGTTTGAGAAACGATATTGATTTATGATCGCTTCTGACTGTGATAGGATATCCTAGTATGTATGTTCTAAACTTGCCGCACGCGAATACTATGCTGAGGAACTCTTTTTCTGTAACATTGTAGTTACGCTCGCAATTATTTAGTATTCGGCTGGCGAAGCTAATGACTAGGTGATTTCCATCTTTGTCTTCCTGGTACAACTCTGCGCCTAGACTTACATCACTAGCATCGCAGTTTAGGTAGAATGGTTTTTCAAAATTGGGGTGGTGTAATATAACAGCATCAACAAATTTTTGTTTAATTAATGTGAGCACTTCTTCTTGTTCAGTTCCCTATGTCCATTTTTCTTTTGAAAAGAGTTGTTTGGAAAATTTTGCTGTTAGGTGGGAGTAGTTGGTTTGAAACTTCCTATAGTAATTGCATATTCCTAAGAATGATTGCAATTGCTTCTTGTTTTTCGGTGATGGGAATTTTTGGATGGCTTCAACCTTCTCTTGGGATGGAGAGATTCCCTTCTCGGTCAAGTTGAATCCTAAGAATTTCACTTCTTTTGCAATAAATTTCGATTTATCCAATTTAAGGGTGATATTGTTGTTGGATAATTTTTTCAATACATGTTCGACTCTTTCGCAGTGTTCGTCCCAGTCTGATGACGTGATAAGCAGGTCGTCAACGTACACTGTGGTGAATTCCAGTGCCTCTTGACCCAACACTTGGTCCATGCACTTTACGAACACTGCTACAGAATTAATGAGTCCAAATGGTAACCTTTTAAATTGGTAATTTCTACCATCAAATATAAAAGCCATGTACTGCCTACTGTGCGGGTGCAGCTCCACCTGCCAGTACCCACATACAGTATCCCAGGTACTAATATATCTTATCCCATGAAATCTTTTTAAAATTTCCTCAGTCTCTCGGTGAGGTTCGGTCATTGATAATCATTTTATTGATTTCTCGGGCGTCCAAGCAAATCCGTACCTTGCCATTTTTCTTGGGTATGGCTACTATTGGGCTGGTATATTGAGATTGGCTATACTCAATAATATCTTCAGCAGTCATTCTATTTATCTCCGTCCTGACTTCATTTTTCAGGGAATGCGCTATGGGATATGATTTCCTGTGGAAGTCTACAGGTTCTCTGAAGTTAATTTTACACTGGTATCCTTTAACTTTTCCTGGGGTATTTGAAAAGACATGTTGATAATCGTTATAAATTGTAATTAGTTTTTTAGACTGTTGTTCACTAATTTCCTGTAGAGGCCGTTCCCTTTGGAAGGTTCTGATCTCTTCCAGTTTCTGTTTCCACAAGGCTTTGCTTTCCTCTTCCTCGGCCATAGTGATAGACGGTTCACGCCTTTGACAATAATAACTCTTCAATCCGGGGTCTTGATTCAGAGTAATTGGAGTTGGAATACAATTTATAATGTTTGCAGACCAGGTTCCCTGTTCTGAAGTTAGCAACACAACTCTCTTCTGCAGGTTTATTACTGCTGAATACCTTCTTAACACATCACATCCTATAAGCATGTTGAATGGTAGCCCACTTGCCACAAGAAATATAATAGGGATGGTTGATTCTTGATTATCTAACTCTAATGATACTTGTTTTCTCACCGTTTTGTTTTGTTTTGTTTACCAGTTGCGCCAATTATGATTATATTATTTATTGGCAGTGTAGGGATTGGTGTTCGAGAGTGCGCTTGAATTCGTTCTAATTCAGGCTGGTTGATTAGAGAGATATTAGATCCCGTATCCACCATAATTATGGTTATTGTGCCGTTTATGGTCGCCTTTATATGGACAATTTCACTATTATTTTGTTGTAATTGTTTGGCCTCTTCTTCGAGAAGTTCCTCTCGGATATCCTTTAGATAATTGTAGTTGTCTTGATTGTTCATCTCTTCTTTCACTGCACTATCACTTTACTAAAAATGAACTTTATCTTGTGAAAAACTTACTTTTTTCATCGGACGCGTTTCGGCTTAAGTATCCACCTTCTTCAGCTTTTAGTCAGACTGCCATCATTTCGTAACGGTTTTTGTGTGGAAGGTGTAGTGGTGGTGGTGTGTGGAGGAAGGGGATTGGTGCAGGGATTCAACTTGATGTTTGTTTTTTGTAAAATTGTGTCAAAAAGTGTATGTGATTTATATTGTAATTGATCGTTGAGTATGTTGTTCGGTTGTGTTGTGTGGTGTTTATATATTTCGTATTGTTCAGTTGTGTTGAGTTTTCGGCCTTTAGGTAAGTAATGTAAAATTTCGAGATTGGTGTCTATGTTGGTGTAACTGTGGTTTTCTGTGTGTATGTGTGTGGCAAATGCGGAGTGTATATTGTTGTTGGTTAGAGCTTTTAAATGTTCAGAATAACGGGATGAAAAAGATCTTCCTGTCTGGCCGATGTAGAAACTATTGCAGTCATTACATTTTAATTTGTAAACACCTGTTTTGTTATATTTGTCTATGTCTGTGTTTGTATTATTGATATGTTTTGTAATGGTATTGGTTGTTCTGTATGCTATTTTGTATTTGTGTTTTCTGAATGTGTTGGCGATTTTGTGTGTGTGGAGTTGTGGTATGTGAGTGTGATGTATTTATTGTGTTGTGTGCTGATGGTATTTTGTGTTTTGTTGTTTTTGTTTTTGATGCGTTTGTGTAGTGTGTTTATTAAATTAGGGTTGTAACCGTTTTTGATTGCTATGTATTTTATTGTGTTGAGTTCGTCGGTGTAATCTTGTTTATTTAAGGGTATTTTAGTTAGTCTATGGAGCATATGGTTGAAGGCCGCATGTTTATGTTGTGTTGGGTGGTTTGATGTGTTGTGTATAACCATGTCAGTTGTGGTTGGTTTCCTGTATATTTTGTATGTGTGTGTGTTGTTAGTTTTGTTAATTGTTAGGTCTAGAAAATTTATACTATTGTTTTGTTCAATTTCCAGTGTAAATTTTAATTTGTGGTGTATAGTGTTTATGTATTTGTGGAAGTTTTCAACTTGTCTTGTGTTGCCTTTGAATAAAAGTAATATATCATCTACATACCTGTGCCAATATATAATTTTGTTAGTGTATTTGTTGTTGTTTATTATGTGGTTCTGTTCTATGTTGTGTATATATATTTCTGCTAGTATTCCTGATATGGGGGAGCCCATTGGGAGACCTTCTGTTTGTGTGTATATCTTGTTATTGTATGTAAAGTAATTTTGTTCAGTTATTAGTTTGGTCAGTGTGATGATTTCTTGTATGTGTGTTTCAGGTGTGTTGTTTTGTCTGAGTAGTTGTTCTAGTGTTTGGATGGTTTCTTTGATGGGGACATTAGTGTATAAATTGGTTATATCAAAAGATGCCAGAGTTGAGTTATGTGGGATGTGGATGTGTTCAGTTTTCTTGACTAGGTCTATGTTGTTTTTGATAGATGTGTTGTTACTGAGATTAATATTTTCTCTGATTATCTT